>CM057081.1:34448755-34849588 GCA_029379335.1 Thymus mandschuricus | reverse complement strand
ACTTCTCGTTAGTTCATCTTAATCATGTCGTACTTTGGGTAACACGAAGATGCATAGTATGTCTAATAAGTGTTATCAACAAGCCGTGTCCTGTGTGAGTGCAGGCTGACGATATCCCCTCAAGGGAGTTCACAATGTTTATTATACCAAGTCATGCATGCTGATTAAGTTCAGGTATAATAATGAGGAGTGAACGGGTACTACCTGAGGAATAGATGTTAACAATTAGGAGCAGTCATGGTAGCTCTAAATTGGTTAACGGATATGGAAGGTCTTAAACACGGGGGTCGAACTATACAAAATACCTACCCAATCTACATAATTGGGACAGAGCGGTGATTCAGCTATAACACTTTAGTGGAGTGCGTTATAGTTCTAATGAGATACATGTTCAGGGGTGGACATGGAAATATCGAATTAGATAAGGCCCAACTCTGTCTGGTATCCGATCCCTAGGGTGGCCCAAACAGACCTAAGGAATCGATCTAAACAGTGTTATTGAGTATGGGCTCAATAATTGGACTCAGGCCCAGTATATGATATATATTGGATTTATATCCATGTATATGGATAAGATTAAATCTAATAGGATAAGATTTATTTAATTAAATCTTATGGGGATAAATATCATATAAATAAATATATTTTGTATATATTTATTTATTTATTCTTCTACTGGAATTAGGATTAAATTCTATCTGTTAGAATTAATTCCGGATATACAGTTGCATAACGGAACAGATTAATTCCTTATTAATTCCGTATTAATAAAGGAATAAGATTTGTAAGTTATGGAAAGAATAAATATGGGATATGGCATTAATATGGTTGGAGATAAATAAGGAATCATATCTCCTTATTTATGAACCATATAAATATACTCTCAAGTCTCACATAAAACCCTAGCACACATTCTGACCTAGCCGTCTACACACCAGAATTCTCTCTACGAGAATTGGCGTGAAACCCTAGGCGTGAGAGAGAGAGTGCCGCCTGGTTCTGAGTGTGGAGGAGATCGAGGTTCCAGTGATCCGAGACGTCCACCAAGTCTCGGATTTCAAGGTGTGGGATCACATCCTAGAAGATCAGAACCGTAGATCAATCAGACGCGACTCAAACCCTCGTTCTTCATAATCAAGGTATGTGCTCGAGCTTTGTATGACATTATGTGCACGATCGACTCAACACAACCGAACCAAGATCTGGGGGTCGGGGCGGCTTTCAAGCAGCCGTTCCAACAAGTGGTATCAGAGCCAGGTTTTTGGATCGGCTCTGTGTTGAGTCGAATTTAATGTTCATGCATTCGAGTAATCATGATTATGTGTGCATGCTGCTGTCCGGGAATTATGTGCGTTGTTTTATTCGTTTCGATTTATCGTTGTTCGTTTGTTTTGAATCGGCGAGATAATAAGGTGCCGATTAGAATAGGATTCGTTTTTCTTGTATTTTTTCGATTTTCGTATTGTATTATTGCTGTAAATCGGAGAATTGCTGAGGAACGAGGTCCGAGGAACGAACAAGAGACGAAAGACGAACGACGGCCGCAGGCGGCGGCGCGTCGGACGCACGACGGCGGCAGCGTAGTTCGCGGCTGTTTTGGCGCTGCTGCACCTCGTCGTTCACGGCGGCTGAACCCTAGGGTTCATCCTAGGGTTCAGGCGAAGCCGGAACGAGTGGCGGCGGCGGCCGAATCGGCGGCGAACGGCGGCGACGGCTGGTGCAGCGCGGCGGCTGAAAACCCTAGCGGGTTTTCGGGCCTGCCGGCGCTGCTGTAGGCCTGAACCACGGCTGCCCGGTGGTCCAGCGCCCGGCTCGACGTCGGAGACGGAGCCCAGTCAGCGCCGGATGACCAGCAGCGGCGCGGCGACGGCGGTGGACGCGAGTGGGAGCAGCGGCGGCCGAAACCCTAACGGGTTTTGGCCCGCACGCTTCTGGGCTCGAACCACCGCGGACCGGAGGTGGCTCGACGGCGACAGTGGGCGCGGACGGAGGCAGGAGGAGGTCCGGTGGTCGGGGACCACCGGCGACGGCTGCTGTGGCGGGTTCAGATGGCACCGCGGCGGCTAGGGTTTTACCCAGCGCGCGCGCGGCTGCCGGAAGCCCCTACGGCGGCTGAGGCTCGAACCCAGCACCTCCGGTGGTGCTGGGGACGCCGGCGAGCCAGTGGGAGCGACCGGTGGCATGCCAGCCACCGGCGGTGGCTCGCGGCGGCGGCGCTGTTTTGTGCAGCGGCTAACGGCGAAGGCGACGGCGGTTTGGGCGACGGTGACGAGCAGTGGCTCGGGCTGGGCTGCAACGGACGCACCCAGCCCGGACCCAGCCACGTCAGGCTCGTCGTGGAGCCGAAACGGGGTCCCCGGCACGCACCGCGGCGGCGCGTGTGCTACACGCGTGGCTCGGCGGCGGCGCGTGGCCGAATTTCGAACGATGGGCTGCACGTTTTTGCAACGTTCGGCCCATTACGTTGACGACGGCTAGGGTTTTTCCGAAACCTAGGCATGATCGTCGACGGCTAGGGTTTTCGTACCCTAGTTCGTTTCGAAATAATTCGCTTTCCGTTTTTGGTAATTAGGGTTTTCCGCACCCTAGTTATTTCGAGCACTTGCTAATTTTGGAAGGTGGACTTGAAGATCGGGATAGGCTTCCAGAATCGAAGATTAAAGACCGAAGCTTGTTTCGGGGTTTTTATTTTAATTAAATGTAATAGATAGGGCTTTCCATTCCCGGTCGGCAGCCTATTTATTTTCGTTTTAATTATTATGCATGCTATGGATGGATTTAAATTACGCGATGAGTATGATTAGCATGTTTTGCATGTTATAGTTGCTTTTCATTGTTTGCGTAATAGAAATAACATGCATAGGGGTCATAGCATGTCCGGTTATAATGATTTCAATGCGAGCATGTTTTATTACTTGCGCTTAGAAATCATGTGATAGGACTTAACTGTCTATGTGCTACGTATTGTCACACAAACCCATAAAAAGACTAAGCGGTATAATTAATCGATTATTTGTTAATTGATTTAAAGGACCTCCATATTTGGTTTAAAAATGAAGTAATTAGCATTCGCGTTGACGATGAGTCTTCCTCCCTATAGGAGATGCTGATTATGGAATTCATTGGTTTAGACTTCAAAAGGATAATTTGATTTTAAAATGAAATAATTAGTGTTCGCGTTGACAATGAGTCTTCCTCCCTATAGGAGACACTGATTATGGTTCATTGGTTAAAATTCAAAATTGATAATATGGAAAAATGATTTTATAAAGGTAATTCCTCCTTAACGGGTAGGGTTGCTCTTAATAGAATTAATTTTTCGGAATGTTAAAATATGGTTGTAGCTTAGCTGCTTAATGATGAATCCTCCTATAGAGGTCACTTCTCAATTTAGCAGGGTCCTGAGGCACGGGTTATTATTTCTTTGTTTCACTATGGTCCGTGTGATGGGATAAGAAATAAAATAGACTGCGGTCATGGTCGATAATTTTATGGATAGCATCCACCTATAGTGGACTATTTATAAATAGTATCGGGCTACTCGTTTGTTGGTTCAATGTTATTATTGGGTTTCTAACATTGATAACATAAATTATTTGCGCTTATAAGTTGTTTACTTGTTATTTATTTCAGATATGTCTATTGATTCTATTCGCACGAAGATTTGTCGTTTAGCTTATTCCGATGGTGTTCCGGACTCCTTTCGATTTCGACTACTCGGTTTCCTGGCACGTAAAGAGATAGGTTTCTTGAGGTATGAGGATTCCCCTGATTTCCCTAACCTGAAGAGATTTCTCATGAGGTTTAAAAACCTTGTACGGATGTACGTGTTCTATGATGGTGTTAGTATGTCGGGAAAGACTGTTTGCGAGCTTCTACTTGCATGTTTTCCGACTTGGTTCCTGGCCCTCAGAGAAGCAGTCGTCCCGACCCACATCGTTCACGAGGACCCAATGGCTCTCATTGCGGAGTTACTCGTGGTAGATGCGGAGAGGATTGATATATTGCGGACTTCTTATGAGGCGGAGAGGAAGTTCTGGGATCGTCCTATTAGGAATGTTGATGTCAATCAACGTTTTACGGCCCGGGACAATGAGTCCATCATTGATGAGTACCTCCAGTCACTGAGGATTGATGATCTTGATCATGACGGACTCGTTCACGATGTGAATGAGCTGATCTTTGATCAATCCATTGATGAAGTGGGCGATTCCGAGTCTGTAAGTCTCGTTCACGACGTGAATGAGCTGAGCTCTGATCAGCCTACTGAGGAAGTGAGTGATGCCAGGAAGGAGAGACCTCCAATCATAAAGGTCTATCAGAGGAGGAACAAGAAGTTAAAGGTAGATGGAGGTATGTCAGACTCTTGTAACATTAAAAACCAAATTATACTAGTTTAGTCCTCACGGACGGATTTAACTAGTGGATACTAATTGTGGTTTGTTGCAATCTTTGTAGGTTCGACTACAAGGAACGAGTAGGACGACTTCAAGTTCTTGAGCTCGACAAGCAACATTCAGTTGATGCAGTTGTCTAGCAGACTTGGAGATTTCTATCTTACGTTTTATCTTAGTTTTTGGATACTAGATTCTGGTTTATTACTCTTTTACCACATTTGGTTGCCTTGTTTTGGCAGGATACTTATGTTTTACATATTAATGGATGATTATTTTACATTGTATTAAGGATTTTCTTCTTTAATACTGGTTGTTTTGATATATCATTCGTAGTGGGAGTAATAACTGTGAATTTTGAAAGATGTTCCAAAATGTGTTATGATAAATGTGGTACTTCTTGTTCAGAATTGTCTCTTAGCAAAATACTACGTCACTATGTCTAAATCTATTTCCTTTCCTTATTTGAAATGAAGTGATTAGCATTTATGTTGATCATAGATTTCATTGTGATTTATCATGAATTGATTAGCATTCGCGCTAAGATTGCGTTTTCCCTTCCCACGGAAATGCTAATTGTAAGTTTCATTGGTTAAATCTGTTCGGAAATAAGGATAGTTTGCACACGAAGTGTCGCAATTTTGATGTTAGATTTAGCAATTAGTTGGACAAGTAGTTATTTTTTAAGGAAAGACAATCATTTATTCTTGATTAACGTCCAAGAATAAAAGGAAATTATGGATTGGAACATCATAAGGCCGGAAGTACAAGACAGATAACCAAAAGGATCTGCACAAGATTATTTAAGAATCCTTGTCACAGTGGGAGTATTTTCGGGTGTGTCTCGAAAATTGTGAATTGTTCATCAAGAAATCTAGTTTCTTGGACAATGAACAGACCAAGTTGACGGGTAAAGGATAAGTTAGATGAAGATGGTTGCCTATCATTGATTAGTCTATGAGTTTAACACTCGAAAGACTTAAAAGTTGTATGCTCATATTAGTTGAGGACATACATGAGCGAACATGGATGTGGTTTGAGAAAAGGGAAGAATTTTCTCAACAGTTCTATGCTTCGGGACAAACACATTGATATGTGTAGTTCAATGATTAAAGCATTCATTTGTCGAACAACACATATAAGTCCGTTCATGAAATGTGTTGACAAATGGTATATTTTTCATCTACAAAAGACGTTGAAATGGTTGTCTTGTACATTGTGTGATAGTATGACTAGCACTTGAGAAAGTGTGAAAGTATTGTCTGACACAATAAGTGGTGATTATCCGAACAGTTTAGAATGAAGGTTAGGAGTAATGTTAGATATATCCTACAGTCGGATAGTATAACATTATTCAAGTACTCTTCATAGACTACTGTTGTGGCAAAGCTTGCAATACACCTGCGTGTTGCATAAGGAGCCAAATGTATGTTAGTGCTGTGTGCATGGTAACGGATATAGTCCATCATGTTTGTGGACACGGATAATCGAATGGTAGCTAGAAAAACGACATCACTGACCTTAAACTATGGATTCACGTAAGAAGCGGAATTTTCTTGAAGATTCTCACGCAGTGAAATGCTGAGAGGGAGCTAGATAATTCAGGGCTTAGCTTCGTGAATTGGCAGTAATCTCAATTTGTTAGAATTCTTACACCCCCTGGAGAATTCTAAGTGCAGTAACAAATTTCTGAGATTTGGAAATGCCGGTAACAACATAGTGAGTACCTTAAATTAAGGCGATTTCGTGGAGAAAATAGAAACACTAGAGGAATGTACGATGACGGTTCCTTCACTAAGTGCACCATGTCAGGTATACTGTAGCACGTGGCTGACATGTCTTAGTGAGCCTCCCACGGCAATATACACTAAAAGGGTAAAATCTTTAAGTATAAGTGGGAGAAGAAGTGTATGATGGTTGTTAACGATTGCGATTGTTAACATTGTACATGGATGAAGTCATATGGTTTCCTGTAGACGCGTTGGTATACTAAAAGGTTTTACTTTAGTATAAGTGGGAGATTGTTGGGGTTGTTGTATACCTAAAGCAAAACCGGTTGTTTTAGTGGTTACGACACCGGTCCACTGTTAACAATCCCTATCTGGAAGAATATGTTTAAGCAAGAATAAAGCCCATTATCTCATGTTTTAGACCACGTGTCGATCTGAGTTCGGAGAGGATCACGAAGGTCGTTGATAATGATGAGATATAAACAGTTCACAGTCGAGACAGCTTGGGCTGAGCTGTCGGTCTTGACTGCAGCTTAATGGTAGTGATGAGTCCTAATCACTAATTATGCTGGTACGGTGGAACGTACTGAGGATCAATAGAGATGATGCTCTTCTGATACTGACCCTATATCATAGGTGATATAGGTGAAGAGCTATGGATCTCAGGCTCTAGCTCGATCTTAACCTTGGTAAACTATTAGATGTATATGTATTCTTCGATGTTACTTTAATTTACGAAGACATGAACTTCTCGTTAGTTCATCTTAATCATGTCGTACTTTGGGTAACACGAAGATGCATAGTATGTCTAATAAGTGTTATCAACAAGCCGTGTCCTGTGTGAGTGCAGGCTGACGATATCCCCTCAAGGGAGTTCACAATGTTTATTATACCAAGTCATGCATGCTGATTAAGTTCAGGTATAATAATGAGGAGTGAACGGGTACTACCTGAGGAATAGATGTTAACAATTAGGAGCAGTCATGGTAGCTCTAAATTGGTTAACGGATATGGAAGGTCTTAAACACGGGGGTCGAACTATACAAAATACCTACCCAATCTACATAATTGGGACAGAGCGGTGATTCAGCTATAACACTTTAGTGGAGTGCGTTATAGTTCTAATGAGATACATGTTCAGGGGTGGACATGGAAATATCGAATTAGATAAGGCCCAACTCTGTCTGGTATCCGATCCCTAGGGTGGCCCAAACAGACCTAAGGAATCGATCTAAACAGTGTTATTGAGTATGGGCTCAATAATTGGACTCAGGCCCAGTATATGATATATATTGGATTTATATCCATGTATATGGATAAGATTAAATCTAATAGGATAAGATTTATTTAATTAAATCTTATGGGGATAAATATCATATAAATAAATATATTTTGTATATATTTATTTATTTATTCTTCTACTGGAATTAGGATTAAATTCTATCTGTTAGAATTAATTCCGGATATACAGTTGCATAACGGAACAGATTAATTCCTTATTAATTCCGTATTAATAAAGGAATAAGATTTGTAAGTTATGGAAAGAATAAATATGGGATATGGCATTAATATGGTTGGAGATAAATAAGGAATCATATCTCCTTATTTATGAACCATATAAATATACTCTCAAGTCTCACATAAAACCCTAGCACACATTCTGACCTAGCCGTCTACACACCAGAATTCTCTCTACGAGAATTGGCGTGAAACCCTAGGCGTGAGAGAGAGAGTGCCGCCTGGTTCTGAGTGTGGAGGAGATCGAGGTTCCAGTGATCCGAGACGTCCACCAAGTCTCGGATTTCAAGGTGTGGGATCACATCCTAGAAGATCAGAACCGTAGATCAATCAGACGCGACTCAAACCCTCGTTCTTCATAATCAAGGTATGTGCTCGAGCTTTGTATGACATTATGTGCACGATCGACTCAACACAACCGAACCAAGATCTGGGGGTCGGGGCGGCTTTCAAGCAGTCGTTCCAACAGTTTCCAGAGAAAAGATGGCCGGATTCCGACACGACCATATACAACAAGCAGACAATCTTCTACGATTCATGGAGGAAAACCAAGATTTTAATGGATCTGGGACTTCTGGAAATTGAAGTGCCCGTAGCGAGACCGGTTGCCGAAAGGCAAGCCGAAGTGAGCCAAGTGAGGCCGGTCGCTTCACCCGGGAAGCGAGCCGCGCCGAAGCGAGGCAAGAAGACGAAGCGAGTCGCTTTGCTTGTCCAAGAAAGCGAGGCGGTGGAGAAGCCGCTTGAGGACATTGAAGCGACTCAACCCCAGCCTTTACCTATCAAAGCCAAATCACCCCCACTCAAAATCCAAACCCACATCACCCAAATACCAGAACCTCAATCTTCTTCAACCCAACATCCACTAAAACAGATAACCCCCCTCTCTCCCCATGAAGAAGAGTCAGCATCTTCTTTTCACATTCCCACTGTTCCATTCCTCAGCACAGATGAAGCTGCTGCCTACACTTCATTCACCCCACTTCAATCCCAGCCGATACAACCACCACCCACCGAAACCATCCAGATTTCCGAAACCCAAGAAACCTCATCACCTACCCAATCCCTCTCGACATCGGCAGCTACAGCCGATACCGTCCAAACTGTAGGAGAACAACCCATCATTCCTCAATTCATAACCCCTGCCCTCACCGTACACAAGCGGGCTCTGGAACGCTATGTCCTGGACAGAGAGCAAGCCGCTGAAACTATCAACCTTCGCTACAATCTTAGCTCCGCGAACGTTGCATGGAGCGACGTGTTCTACACTAATGTAGTCGACTTTCTGACGTACATCACGTACCGAGGAACGGAGTACTACAAGATTTTCAGACTCCTCAAAGCCTTCACAGAAGAGGAACTGATTCAAATGGAGGCCAAAACACTCAACTTCATAGGCGAAAATGGCTTTCATGCCTTCCTTGAAGGGACCAGCTTCTGGGAGAAGCTGGATGCAAGGTGAAGGAGTCATATCCACTCGCTACAGTTCCGAAGCGAGTGTCTTCCTCTCATGAAAGGAAGCTGATCAGAGAGCATAGGGAGGAGGTGGAGTTGAAAGATGCTGAGATTGCTAGTCTCCAAAGCGAGATTACAAAGATGAGTGAAGAGATGGAGAGGAAGGCGGGGGAGGTCATCAGTCTTAGAGAAGACTTTGACAGGAAGAAAAGGGAATTGGAGGGAAAGGTGGAGGAGAAGGAGAGGCTTCTAGAGGAGAAAGAGAAGGCGCTGGAGGCGCAGGTGAAGCTAGTGGATGACAACACCAAAACCATCACCGAACTCAAGGGCTTGCTTGAGGCAGAAAGAAGCCGCTTGAGGGAGGTTAATGCCAAATTAATCGCTCTAGTCAAAGAGAAGAAGGTGTTAGAGAAGGAAGTGAAGGAGCTGAAGGAGAAGGTGGAGAATAGGGAAGGAGAGTTAGTGATGAAGGGAAGCGAGCTCCTCAATACCAAAAAGGCTCTTGACTCACTTCGAACTGAGTTGAATGAAGTCAAAGAAGACAGTGCTATTGACAAGAGAGAACTTGAGAGTCTAAGAAGAGGTGCGCAGGAACTTGACTTGAAAAATGCTGAATTATCCACTCTACTGGAGAAAGTCAAAAGACTGAAAGAGACTCTCACTATAAGGATCACCGCAGATGCTGAATTTCACAACTCTCTCAATCGGAGGGAGAGGAGACTTGCCGTGATGAAGGCAGAACTTGAAGCTTCCAAGGATCACTTGGAACTCACTCTTCAAGAAGAATCAAAGAAAATCACCAAAGCCGTCGAAGCGGAGCTGGAGGCTCGCTTCAGAGAGGTAGAGCCATTAGAGAGTATGATGGCGTCGGTTGTTGAGAGAGAAAGGCAGTGCAAATATCTGCTTGAAGAGATAAGCATCAAGACTGCTGAACTAGTGGCGCCCTCCATGGATAAAACCCAGCAGATGCTTCAAGCTATCTTCAATTCAGTCAACTCTCTTCAACAATCCGTTTCTGGAAAGTCTATCATCCTAACCCCTGGCAGTGATGATGCCAAAAAGGGGGAAGGACAAATGAGGGAAGGTCAAGTGAAGCTAGGAGGGGAAGGACAACTTCACGGAGGAGGAGTTGGAGGTTCAGGGGGAAGTAGAATTGGAGTGGAGAGAATGTTGGAGGGAGGCAGTAGTGATGGAGGTGTGAAGGAGGTAGTAGATGAAGCGAGGGCTCTTGGCAAGACGAAGCTCACGGAGGAGGAGTTATTAAAAAATCTTGAAGAGCCCAGCAGGCCGCTTCAGGAGAAGGTGCTTGCCGCTTCAATCGCAAAACACCCTCCAGTGACCGTTTTGACAAAGGAGGAAAAGCGGAAGCAGGTGGAGAAGGATGCAGCCATGGCGTGGGAGATGGAGCAACTAACAAAACTTTCTGTTGGTGCAGGTGCTTCGTCTAGTTCCAAAGCGGCTGCTTTACCCAAAGCGCCCGCTTCAGCCGCACTAGCTCCAACTGCCGCACTCGCTTCATCCGCAGTCGTCCCCTCTAGTGCCGCTACGAAGAAAGACATGCCTCCACCCCCACCACCAAAACTGCCATTGAAGCGAACTGCACAGGAGTCAAAAGGTGATGACCCCGCGGCCAAGCGCCAAAAGGTCAAACATGCAGTTGCTTCTAGAGCTGGAAGAGAGGAGAAAAAGAGGAAGGAAATAGAAGGAGGAAGGAGCGAAGGCGAGAGGAAGAGGAGGTCAAATGACAGGCGACTCCAAGTGATTGACGCTCGGATTGAGGAACAATTCAGTGAGGTGATACTCATCCAGTCTTCATTGGTGCGGAGTGCCTTCATTCCATTTATGCCAGATGAGTCCGAAGCATGCGAAGCACAAGCCATATCTGATGCATGCGACGTGACTACAAAAGAGATGGTCGAGTCGGGTCGCTACCCCAAAAAGGAAGAACAGAACTACATTAGGAAGCGTCTCAATGAAAAGCGTCCTTTGTGGAGCAGCGACTCAGGAAAGAAGTTCAAAGCGACCATGGCTGAACTGTCAAAGAGGTCAGAAGAGGAGTTGGCCAAGCGAAGGGACGAGCACCCTGATGCAAGGGAGATTGAGGCGTTTATTCCGAGAGATCTGCTTGAGCTGTGGCTATACTACAAGGACTTGTTCATCAAGGCCTATTATTACTGGGAGGTAGTGCCGCTGCAAGATCAATGCTCTAGGATAAGTGCCCTCAACAATTTTCTCGCCGCCTATGATGACAAACTGCGGAGGAAAATCTTCACCTTGGCTGAACAAACTCAACCCATGCCAATTGTTGTCAAGGTTCCTGCTATAAAAGAATTCCCCATGCCTTATCATCCAGGCACGGATATTCCAGATAGAGGAATAATTGATGAGGAAGTAACTGAAGCCTTCAGGCTGGAGAGCGCATGGAGAAGACCTAGTATCCACACAGTAGACTCTATGGAATCGAGAGTTCTATCAGCTTACGTGGATACTGCTGCTATTGAAGAAGAGAAGAAGGAGGAGGAAGAAGGAAAGGAGAAGGAGAAGGAGAAGGAGGATGAAGCTGCAGGAAACCTTTGAGTTTCAAGCTTCCTAGTATCTCTTTTTGTGAACTGCTTGTTCATCTATCTAATTTCAATTTCTGTCTCCTCTGTGTCATTTACTCGCTTTGTGAATGACTTTACATTTTTGCTACAAACTCATTAATTTAACCGAAAAAAAAAAAAGGGGAAGGAACTTAAAAGAAAATTTCAAACGAAACTGCAAAGGAAGCAGTCGCTTGGAGTTCCCTTCACGGTTAGATAGACTAGATTTATTTTTATCTAAGTCGTATGGGTTTTGGCATCATCAAAAAGGGGGAAATTGTTGGGAATTGTTAAGAACGAATATGTTAAGGGGGAACCTATAAGGGATATTTTAGTGTTTTGATTTGATCCCAAAACCCCAAAGCGTTCTGTTCCCAAGTGACCCAATTTGATGTAGTTAATAAGTTAGAATTTTTCTAAAAGCCTACTCTGTTAGGATGGCTCTTTTATTTTGCTTAGATTAGGCTTCAAAAGTTCAAGTGAAGGCCACTCACTTGAGAGTGTTTTCCAAAGCGAAGCGGGTCAAGCAAATCGAAGTGAAGCGTGCCGAAGAATAGCGAAGCGAAGCGATCGCTACAGTAGATTCAAAGTGAGTCTGCCAAAGCGAAGCGAAGCGAGCGCTACAGTTCAAAGCGAAGCAAAGCGAAGCGAGCGCTACAGTGGAATCAAGTGAACCCACTAAAGCGAAGCGAAGCGTGCGCTACAAAGAAAAGCCGAAGCGAGTCAACGCGAGTCAACACTTAATTTAGTAGCGTCACGGGAAATTTATTTCTCAAGTGACTCACTACAAATATGACTGTGAAGCGACTCACTTCAGAGCGGCCGCTACAACTTCAAAGCGAAGCGAGCCACTACCTACCAGAAAGCGACAGCACAAATTCCCGCTCCGAATTTGAACTCCAGTCAACTGGAGATCTTCGCATTTATTACGAGATCTCCACGTGTCGACTCAAGAGAGGAGCAGAGGAGTTGACTGCCAGGCCGACAAGGCGCCGTAACAGTACTGGGTCGCTCCAGTTACTGTTGAAATTGGAACTTAGCCATTTCCGGCAAAAATCCAAAACTGTGCATCTGAAAAGTAGCCAGCCTATGCAAATACTGTCGAGAGGAGGAGGGACAAGGCCACCAACCAAGCAACGGATCTCAGCCAACCCTCCGCCTATAAATAGTGAAGGATCACAACGTGAAGAAGTAGAACACTACTTGAGCATTCGAGCGCATACAGCAAACAAACACTCCCAAGCTTTCATAACAACCTTCGAGTCTTTGTTTTCCAGTGTTCTCCGAGTTTCCAGTCCATCGGAACTCGTCTTCACAACCTCCACACTTAGATTCTAAGCCCATTCCATATCCAAGCTTAGAAGAAGAGCTCTAGCCATCTTTGCACTTATTGTAAAGAGCTCTTCATAGTGTGTTTTCGTCAACCAAAAACCCTAAACTCTGTCTGTTAGGTTTTTGAGTGTTGTCGTTAGGTTGTTCAGATCCAAGGCCCTTCTTTCATCGATTGAAGAAGCCTCGATCGTAGAGTTGAGATCCAAGCTTACACTTACATCGTTTGTGTAAAGCTCGATCGAAACTAGGCTGTAAGGAGAGCCCGCAATCTCCCTGTCTGTTTTGACTGAAGCAAGTGAAGCTTCCAGTCTTTGTTAGGTTTGTGTAGTGAACCCGCAATCACTACTTCTGTCGTTTGATCTAGGCGAGTGAAGCCCGATCTCGACCAGGTTTTTGAAGGACCCGTAACCTTCAAGTTCTTGAGTGAAAAGAACAGTTGCCGTCGTGCAACAAGTGGACGTAGGAGCTTTATCTCCGAACCACTATAATTTTTGGTGTCGTATCTCTCTTACCTTAATCTCTTTACAGTATTCGATTATCCATTGCACGTGCATATAAACAAACGTAACTTGGATTTTCAATTACTTAGGAAAGATTATAGCTCACCAAATTCCGCACAAAGAGTAAAGTCTCACTCTAGATCAAGCTCTAAGCTTAAGTCAAGAGATTCGTGATTGCTTTAGATCTAGTCCTCGGCTAGGTCTTAGTATTTCTAAAGAGCACTTTACTTTATATTCTGAGTTAAGGAATTGAAGTCGAAAAACTTCAAAATACGTATTCACCCCCCCCCCCCCCCCCCCCCTCTACGTATTTTTCCTATAGCAAACCGGGACCAACAGTTATTTACTTGCTTTTATTTATTTTCTTGCCTAGGATTTAAAAACCAAACCAAACAAATTCTCTTTACTTGCTTTCTTAGTTTTAGGCTAGATTAGGTTGTTTGCTACACGATTGATTGCCCTGTTAAGTTTTCCTTGAGATTCGATACTTAGGTTTTACTTGCTAGTGCTACGATAGATTTCGTCTGTTGCGAACACTTTTTAGTGAAACAAATTTTGGCGCCGTTGCCGGGGAAAACTTTAGGCTTTTGATTGTGTAGTATTTTTATTTGCTTTATTTTTATTTGTGTTATTTCGATTTCTTGTTTCTTCCACTCGGTGCGTTTAACCCGTTTGTTGAGTGTTGTTTATGCATGGTAGCCGAAGTCTTCAAAGGAATTTAGCGCCCTACTTCGACAACATCCATCAAAGGAAAGCGATCTTAGCCGCAAAGGAGAAGGAGGAGATCGATTCTAAAGACTTTGGTTTAGTCTTGTTGTTTGCAGAGCCCGAAGCCATGGCAGCTAGAGTCATGGGCGATTTTGCTCGCCCCACATTCACAGCCACCACTTCGGCGATTGTCCTGACGGAAGCGGTCAGGAATCATGAGCTTAAACCTCACCACATGGCGTTGCTCCCGTCCTACCACGCGCTGCCCAACGAGGATGCCTTGACGTTCATGCGAGAGTTTTGCACGGTGGTTCAGACTTTTCCACTCTCGGGACTCACGGAGGACAACTTGAAGATGAAGTGCTTCCCGTACACCCTCAAGGATCGAGCAAAGTCATGGTATTTGGCGCTCCCGGCCAACTCTCTCACCACATGGAATGCGGTGTGTGAAAAGTTCATGCTCAAGTACTATCCCAACCGCAAGACTCAAGAGGTGCGGTCAAAGATTATGAATTTCTCCCAAGACAACGATGAGCCATTTCACGAAGCATGGGAGAGGTTCCAAGAGCTACTTCAAAAATGCCCTCATCATCAAATGGCACCGGAGTTGCTTTGGCAATATTTTTACGACGCCCTCAACCAGACTTGTCAGTTCATGGTGGACAGTTCGGCCGGAGGCAACATAGCGGTCAAGACAGCTGACGAGTTGCGGACGATATTCGAGACGCTCGCTGCGAGTTCTCAACAAAAATCAGCTAGGCCAAGGAAAGTGGAGGCGAGTGCAATCTCGATGAGCCCCGATTTGAAGAAGCAAATTGCCGACATGTATAGGGATCTCGAGAACTTGAAGATTAAGCAAAGTGCACCGGCCCCGAAGGAGGAAGAGAGGAAGCCGGACAAATGCGAGATTTGTGGAGAGTTGGGACACATCAAGGAGGTTTGCCAAAACATGGGAGCACCCACTTATGAAGGAGGAGCCGATGTATATGCTGCCCAAGGGTACATGCCACCACCCCAAGGGCAACGTACGAACCCGAATTTTCAATATCGTCGCCCCTCTCCATATAATAACCCCTACCCTCCTCAAAATCCCTACTACTCTCAACCTCCACCATATTATCCACCTCCTCAATACCCTCCTAATCTATATTATCCACCACCTCCATACTACCCCCCTCAACCTACTCCTACACCACCACCATCATATCCAAATTCTCGTCCTCAAGGACCTCCACAAAAGCCTCCCGTCGATGAGGATCGTCTCCATGCACTTGATGCGAACATAAAGAGGCTCGAGTTGGCCATTGGCCAAATTTCTAGTTCCATGCACCTGATGCAACAACCGGGGCGAATTCCGAGCCAAGGGATTCAACCACAACAAGCCAACGAGGTGCAAGCCCCATATCCTCCATATGTTCCTCCCGTTCCACCTCACCAAGCTCATGCAATCACGGTTTTACAACGCAATGGAGTTTCGATGCCTTCTCAAGGGCCCATGGGAGATAGACGGAGCCCGAGCCCTCGATGGAACGGCCCGAGAACGCCGGCAACACCCTTCGGCCAAGTTCGTCCAGTAGCTGATCTGGACGGTCGTCCAGAATGCCAAACTCGCCCGAGCATCCAGCACCCAATCTGGACGATCGGCCAAGTCACCCCGACTCTGGCCGATCGGCCAAAACCGACGAACAGCACACGGAGCCCGAGGATGATAAGAAGGATGTTCCCGTTATCCACAAGACGCCCGATCCGTACGTTCCCCCTATTCCATTCCCGAGTAGAGTGAAGAACAAGAAGCAAGTGCTCAACCCGTATGTTCCACCTATTCGGAGTATCGTGAAGAAGGAGAAGAAGGATTTCAAGCCTATCAATTCGTTTCCAAAAAGAGGAGATCCGGGAGGTTTCGACTTGAGTATTGTCTTGGATAGCGGAGAAACCGTCTCGGGATTGATGGACTTAGGAGCTGCGGTGAACTTAATGCCGTACTCTATTTTCGAGAAGATGAGCTCAAGAGTCCTTCAAGCTACCGACATGCGCATTGAGCTAGCAGACGGCACCGTGAGCAGTCCTTTGGGAGTTGTGGAAGACGTCACTGTCCTTGTTGGTGGAATTCGAGTCGTTACCGACTTCGTCGTGCTTCATGAAGGCAAGGGAGCTAAGAGCGCAACCGGACATCTACTATTGTTGGGACGACCGTTTCTGGCCACTACTCGAGCTCGGATTGATGTAGGTACCGGTACATTGAGCATGGCCGGCGAAGGAGGTTCGGTCACATTTTCGGTATTTGGGAACTCACCTTCTATTCCTACTTCATCTTTTCATTTATGCTCTTATGTTAAGCTTGCTAACCCTTGTGTTGAGGAAAATGTTTGTGAGGTTTCTGATAGGGTAGCAATTATTGAAGAATTCATTGACGAAGAAGAGTCCATTGAAGACGACGAATTCTTTAGTTGTGTGGATGAAGAAGAGGACATAATCGAAGAATTTCTACGGAATTTGGAGGAGGATGATGAAGAGGACAGCTCGATACATGAATCGAATGAGGAAGTGATCATTAATTCTTTTCTTTCTAACCTCACCATTGGTGGAACATCTTTTCTTGCAGAGTTTAACTCGAAGATGTTTGAGAAGGAGTTCGAACCAAGTGTGGGGGAGTCAAGAGTTGATGTTGACCACGTTTTGGATCTTCGAGATTGTTCGAGGAGGGAGTGTGAGTGTGTCGCAAGGAGCATCAAAATGTCGCTTGGTGCTACGGGCTTGGGTTGATCGTATCCTTCGTCTAGCTAATGACGTTAAACAAGCGCTTGGTGGGAGGCAACCCACGTAAAAAAATATAAAAATTAGAACTTTATTTTTCGTAATTTTTCTTGTTTTAGTTTAATTTTAATTTTTCGTTTTAGTTAGGTGTTTTTGCAGGAATTGGCGTCGAGGATCCAGCCTCTCATTTGGCCGATCGGCCAGATTCCTTTGGAAATCTGGACGATCGTCCAAATCCGTGTAACCAAGATCACCCAGTTTCTCATTTGGCCGATCGGCCAGATTCCTTAGGAAATCTGGACGATCGTCCAAAATCGTGGGCCAGGCAGTTTTTGATTTTCGATTGGCTCTACCTCAGCTCAAACCGAACCCGAATGATCCCCGATTTTGGTCTCCTCACGATCCTCGTTGGCAAGATCCCCAGTTCCGAAGCCCTTTCAATTAATCGTAGCCTTAAATTGTGTCTTTTTCGTTTTGGTTTGAGTCTTTTATTTTGATTTCTTTATTTTGTTTGATTTTACGCTTTGGTATTGTGTTTTGTGTTTGTTTTGTAGGTACTACTTGGAATTTCTCGGGATTTCAAGTGTGTTGGTCGACATTGTGCGATAAGTTACTTCTATCCCTTCCTTTTTATTTTTTCGCAATGGGGACATTGCTTGATTTTAAGTGTGGGGGAGGGTCTTTGAACTTTTGGCATGAAGTTTTTGTGGTTTTGTTGTTTTGTTGATCGAGTCTAGTTGATCGAGTCCTCATGTTCCCTCACTTAGGAATTTGTTTGATTTTGAGCCCTATAAGCATGTAACTTAGGATCAATGTGAATGATTCAACGATGGAATCTTTAGTTGTTGGAATTGATTTGAGCATAAATTAGGTTGGTTTAATCTTGAGTTGTTGTTGATTATGATTCGATGAGTTGTGGGGCACGAATTGATTTGAGTTTGAGGAAAATGATTTATGATTTTTGGTTGAGTGATAAATCTAGATTGTTGCGACTTGGATTGCTAGTTTACTTTCCCCTTAGAAAAGAAAAGGAAAAAAAAAAAAAAAAAAGAAGTGTGTTTATATGTGAATAAAAGAGTTGATAGGATTCTGCTCCTCTTACTTGTAACGTATGAAAATACTAGAGTAATGAGCATGGGAAACCACATGAAAAGGCTTCGAGAGACCCTCGAATGATCACATTTCATGAACTTTGTCCTAGATGATACTCGTGTATATTAGAATAATGTGTTCGTAGGCATTCTACCCCTCTTGACAATGGGTACGGGAAACCGCACTAGGAGGCTCGATGTGACCCATCGATGATTAAACCTAGTGAATTATGTGCCAAAAACGTTCACTTGTGTAAAAAAAAAAAAAGAAAAAAAGAGAGTTGTTTATGTATTGAATAAAAAGGGGAAGTAGGCTAGACGTCTAAAGTTGTGGTGATCTAGATATTTGTGAGATGTGTGTATCATTGCTTTTCCTCTTGCTTGGGTCGATTTATAAGCCACATAATTCGTTGATGATGATTGATCGTAACTTGGGATTAAAGTGACCTCGTTTGAGTTTGTCGATTCCGATGATTAAATGCTCTATGATTTGAATTGTTTGGATTGAATCTAAGTTGTATGTTTATATTGCTTGAAGACAAGCAAAGGTCTAAGTGTGGGGGATTTTGATTGGTGTTTAGTTGTTAGGTTTTTCGTTGTGTTTTCGTGTTCATTTTCATTGTGTTTCGTGTCTTTTAGTGTGTCTTTTGGCTATGATTCGTTTGTTTGGAGTTTTTGGTACTTGTAGGATGAAAAGGGCGGAAACGAGAAGAAAACGAGAAGAAAGGTTGTTGAGCAATCATTGACCTCGAGTTCTAACCCCTCATGATTTTATTGAAGATTCATTTTGGATGTAATGAAAGCATTATATCAAAGAGGGGTTCGATAGGAGCACATAGGCGAAAACGGAGGTCAATTCGGAGTTCGAATGAGGAAGATACGGCCGAAACAAGAGAGTCGCGCGCGAACGTGCCAGTACCTGATCTGGACGACTGTCCAGATTTCATGCAGCATCTGGACGAACGGCCAAACATATGCGAAGGGTTTAGGCAGTTCCTGATCTGGACGACCGTCC
Organism: Thymus mandschuricus; assembly: GCA_029379335.1. Lineage (NCBI taxonomy): Eukaryota > Viridiplantae > Streptophyta > Magnoliopsida > Lamiales > Lamiaceae > Thymus > Thymus mandschuricus. Next base: position 34,830,512 of record CM057081.1, on the reverse strand, counting down.
AGAATTCCCTCAGCATCTGGACGATCGTCCAAATGTCGGCGTCCAGCTGTGTTTCCTTATTTAACTAGGTTTTCTTCCTAGTATATATATTAGTGCCTTGGACGAATTTTGTAACATCTTAGACATCTTTTAGCATATTTTAGCTTTAGTTTTCAGCACTTAAACACTTTAGATTAGTTTTACTTTGTTCGGATCCGGATTCTTAGTTCGTTGCAATTCAATTCAAGTTTTTCTTTTACTTCGCGTTCTTCGTTCTTCGTTTAATTCTCGTAAGTTATTTATTGCTTTCGTTTAGTTGCTTTAATTGCTTTGCTTTAGTTTTAGATTCGTTTTCTTAATTGCTTCGTTTAATTTGCTTAGTTTTAATTTCGTTCTTTCGATTTCTAGTTTAAAGTTTAGATTCGTTTTTCTAGTTTCGATTCTCTCGTTTTTCAAAGCTTTCATAGTTAGATTAATTAGCCTTTTAATTTCCAGATTTTATTCATCATGTCTAGAGTAGTTTATGCTTTCTTTATTGCTTTCTTTATTGCTTTCCTTTCGATTCTTGCCTAGGTAGATTAATCGCTTTCTTAGTTTATTTCTTAGATTTATTTCTCAAGTTCTAGATTAGTTATTTACTTGCTTTTATTTATTGCTTTTATTTATTTTCTTGCCTAGGATTTAAAAACCAAACCAAACAAATTCTCTTTACTTGCTTTCTTAGTTTTAGGCTAGATTAGGTTGTTTGCTACACGATTGATTGCCCTGTTAAGTTTTCCTTGAGATTCGATACATAGGTTTTACTTGCTAGTGCTACGATAGATTTTGTCTATTGCGAACACTTTTTAGTGAAACAGTCACAATCTGTTACATTATTTCAAAACACATAATGTTATTCCTAGAACTATTATCATGGGACCCCGAAGGTGCAAAATGCAACACTTCCTTGTGGGCCGAAAAAAAGAGTTTTCGCCCGAGTGGTACCCCTTAGAGATATCGTAATAAACGCTCCAAAATGGAATCTTAAATTTATGATTCCAAAGCAACCCAATGATGTATGTGAGAGGTACATGATGAAATTTGCATCCGTTTGACTCATATGCATAGGATATATTGTCTGATTAGTCATAAAGATAAGTAACCATTTTGGGTGACATTTTCGAGCTCTATTTTGAACAGTAATCCGGTTCAAATATAATATTAGGCCATTCCTGGTCGTAGCCGTCTGAATGAGGTTTCCGGGGGTTCAAAATCGAGTTATTCCGATCTCAAACGTGTAAGTTATGTCCAAAACGGTGAGGGTGCGGCGGTATTTAGGCTCAATGGGAAGGGTGGGATTCAAAAACATTCATACCTCATTCGTTATCGTCACAATCTGTTTCGTTATTCCAAAACACATAATTTTATTCCCAAAACTATTATCATGGGACCCCAAAGGTGCAAAATGCAACACTTCCCGGTGGGCCGAAAAAACGAGTTTTCGCCCTAGTGGTACCCCCTTAGAGATATCGTAAAAACTCTCCAAAATGGAATCTTAAATTTATGATTCCAAAGCAACCCAATGATGTACGTGAGCGGTAAATGATGAAATTTGCATCCGTTTGACTCCTATGCATAGGATATATTGTCTGATTAGTCATAAAAATAAGTAACCATATTGGGTGCCATTTTCGAGCTCTATTTTGATCATTAATCCAGTTCAAATATAATATTAGGCCAGTCCTCATCGTAGCCGTCTGAATGAGGCTTCGGGAGGGGTTTGAAATCGGGTTATTCCAATCTCAAACGAGTAAGTTATGGCCAAAACGGTGAGGGTGCGACGATAATTGGGCTTAACGGGAAAGGTTGCATGCAAAAACGTTCATACCTCATTCGTTATCGTCTCAATCTATTTCATTATTTCAAAACACATAATGTTATTCCTAGAACTATTATTATGGGACCCAGGAGGTGCAAAATGCAATACTTCCCTGTGGGCCGAAAAAATGAGTTTTCGCCCAAGTGTTAACCCTTAGAGATATCGTAAAAAACGCTCCAAAATGGAATCTTAAATTTATGATTCCAAAGCAACCCAATGATGTATGTGAGCGGTAAAATGATGAAATTTGCATCCGTTTGACTCCTATGCATAGGATATATTGTCTGATTAGTCATAAAAATAAGTAACCATTTTGGGTGCTATTTTCGAGCTCTATTTTGAACAGTAATCCGGTTCAAATATAATATTAGCCAAGTCCTGGTCATAGCCGTCTGAATGAGGTTTTCATGGGGTTCAAAATCGGGTTATTCCGATCTCAAACGAGTAAGTTATGGCCAAAACGGTGAGGGTGCGACGGTATTTGGGCTGAACGGGAAGGGTGGCATGCAAACACGTTCATACCTCATTCGTTATCATCACAATCTGTTTCATTATTTCAAAACACATAATGTTATTCCTAGAACTATTATCATGGGACCCCGAAGGTGCAAAATGCAACACTTCCCTGTGGGCCGAAAAAATGAGTTTTCGCCCGAGTGGTACCCCTTAGAGATATCGTAATAAACGCTCCAAAATGGAATCTTAAATTTATGATTCCAAAGCAACCCAATGATGTATGTGAGAGGTATGTGAGAGGTACATGATGAAATTTGCATCCATTTGACTCATATGCATAGGATATATTGTCTGATTAGTCATAATAATAAGTAACCATTTTGGGTGACATTTTCGAGCTCTATTTTGAACAGTAATCCGGTTCAAATATAATATTAGGCCAGTCCTGGTTGTAGCCGTCTGAATGAGGTTTCCGGGGGGTTCAAAATCGAGTTATTCCGTTCTCAAACGTGTAAGTTATGGCCAAAACGGTGAGGGTGCGACAGTATTTGGGCTCAATGGGAAGGGTGGCATGCAAAAACGTTCATACCTCATTCGTTATCGTCACAATCTGTTTCGTTATTTCAAAACACATAATTTTATTCCCATAACTATTATCATGGGACCCCAGAGGTGCAAAATGCAACACTTCCCGGTGGGCCGAAAAAATGAGTTTTTGCCCTAGTGGTACCCCTTAGAGATATCGTAAAAAATGCTCCAAAATGGAATCTTAAATTTATGATTCCAAAGCAACCCAATGATGTATGTGAGCGGTAAATGATGAAATTTGCATCCGTTTGACTCCTATGCATAGGATATATTGTCTGATTAGTCATAAAAATAAGTAACCATATTCGGTGCTATTTTCGAGCTCTATTTTGATCATTAATCCAGTTCAAATATAATATTAGGCCAGTCCTCATCGTAGCCGTCTGAATGAGGCTTGCGGAGGGGTTTGAAATCGGGTTATTCCGATCTCAAACGAGTAAGTTATGGCCAAAACGGTGAGGGTGCGATGATATTTGGGCTTAACGGGAAAGGTTGCATGCAAAAACGTTCATACCTCATTCGTTATCGTCTCAATCTATTTCATTATTTCAAAACACATAATATTATTCCTAGAACTATTATTATGGGACCCAGGAGGTGCAAAATGCGACACTTCCCTGTGGGCCGAAAAAATGAGTTTTCGCCCAAGTGTTAACCCTTAGAGATATCGTAAAAAACGCTCCAAAATGGAATCTTAAATTTATGATTCCAAAGCAACCCAATGATGTATGTGTGCGGTAAAATGATGAAATTTGCATCCGTTTGACTCCTATGCATAGGATATATTGTCTGATTAAGCATAAAAATAAGTAACCATTTTGGGTGCTATTTTCGAGCTCTATTTTGAATAGTTATCCGGTTCAAATATAATATTAGGCCAGTCTTGGTCGTAGCCGTCTGAATGAGGTTTCTGGGGGGTTCGAAATCGGGTTATTCCGTTCTCAAACGAGTAAGTTATGGCCAAAACGGTGAGGGTGCGACGGTATTTGGGCTGAACGGGAAGGGTGGCACGCAAAAACGTTCATACCTCATTCGTTATCGTCGCAATCTGTTTCATTATTTCAAAACATATAATGTTATTCCTAGAACTATTATCATGGGACCCCGGAGGTGCAAAATGCAACACTTTCCTGTGGGCCGAAAAAACGAGTTTTTCGCCCTAGTGTTACCCCTAGAGATATCGTAAAAAACGCTCCAAAATAGAATCTAAAATTTATGATTCCAAAGCAACCCAATGATGTATGTGAGCGGTAAATGATGAAATTTGCATCCGTTTGACTCCTATGCATAGGATATATTGTCTGATTAGTCATAAAAATAAGTAACCATTTTGGGTGCAATTTTCGAGCTCTATTTTGATCATTAATCCGGTTAAAATATAATATTAGGCCAGTCCTCATCGTAGCCGTTTGAATGATGTTTCCGGGGGTTTGAAATCGGGTTATTCCGATCTCAAATGAGTAAGTTATGGCCAAAACGGTGAGGGTGCAATGATATTTGGGCTGAACGAGAAGGGTGGCATGCAAAAACGTTCATACTTCATTCGTTATCGTCTCAATCTGTTTCATTATTTCAAAACACATAATGTTATTCCTAGAACTATTATCATGGGACCCCGGAGGTGCAAAATGCAACACTTCCCGGTGGGCCTAAAAAACGAGTTTTCGCCCTAGTGGTGTACCCCTTAGAGATATCGTAAAAAACGCTCCAAAATGGAATCTTAAATTTATGATTCCAAAGCAACCCAATGATGTATGTGAGTGGTAAATGATGAAATTTGCATCCGTTTGACTCCTATGCATAGGATATATTGTCTGATTAGTCATAAAAATAAGTAACCATTTTGGGTGCTATTTTCGAGCTTTAATTGGAATAGCAATCCAGTTCAAATATAATATTAGGCCAGTCCTGGTCGTAGCCGTCTGAATGAGGTTTCTGGGGGGGTTGAAATTGGGTTATTCCGATCTCAAACGAGTAAGTTATGGTCAAAACGGTGAGGGTGCGACGGTATTTGGGCTGAACTGGAAGGGTGGCATGCAAAAACGTTCATACCTCATTCGTTATCGTCTCAATCTGTTTCATTATTTCAAAACACATAATGTTATTCCTAGAACTATTATCATGGGACCCCGGAGGTGCAAAATGCAACACTTCCCGGTAGGACGAAAAAACGAGTTTTCGCCCTAGTGGTACCCCTTAGCGATATCGTAAAAAACGCTCCAAAATGGAATCTTAAATTTATGATTCCTAAGCAACCCAATGATATATGTGAGCGGTAAATGATGAAATTTGCATCCGTTTGACTCCTATGCATAGGATATATTGTCTGATTAGTCATAAAAATAAGTAACCATTTTGGGTGCCATTTTCGAACTCTATTTTGAAAAGTAATCAGATTCAAATATAATATTAGGCTATTCCTCGTCGTAGCCGTCTGAATGGAGTTTCCGGGGGGTTCGAAATCGGGTTATTCCGATCTCAAACGAGTAAGTTATGGCCAAAACGGTGAGGGTGCGACGGTATTTGGGCTGAACGGGAAGGGTGGCATGCAAAAACGTTCATACCTCATTCGTTATCGTCACAATCTGTTTCTTTATTTCATAACACATATTCCTAGAACTATTATTATAGGACCCCGGAGGTGCAAAATGCAACACTTCCCGGTGGGCCAAAAAAACGAGTTTTTGTCCCAGTGGTACCCCTTAGAGATATCGTAAAAAACGCTCCATAATGGAATCATAGATTTATGATTCCAAAGCAACCCAATGATGTATGTGAGCGGTAAATGATAAAAAATTTGCTTCCGTTTGACTCCTATGCATATGATATATTGTCTGATTAGTCATAAAAATAAGTAACCATTTTGGGTGCCATTTTCGAGCTCTATTTTGAACAGTAATCCGGTTCAAATATAATATTAGACCAGTCCTGGTCGTAGCCGTCTGAATGAGATTTCTGAGGGGTTCGAAATTGGGTTATTCCGATCTCAAACGAGTAAGTTATAGCCAAAACGGTGAGGGTGCGACGGTATTTGGGCTGAACGGGAAGGGTGGCATGCATAAACGTTCATACCTCATTCGTTATCGTCACAATCTGTTTCATTATTTCAAAACACATAATGTTATTCCTAGAACTATTATCATGGGACCCCGGAGGTGCAAAATCAACACTTCACGATGGGCCGAAAAAACGAGTTTTCGCCCTAGTGGTACCCCTTAGAGATATCGTAAAAAACGCTCCAAAATGGAATCTTAAATTTATGATTCCAAAGCAACCCAATGATGTATGTGAGCGGTACATGATGAAATTTGCATCCGTTTGACTCCTATGCATAGGATATATTGTCTGATTAGTCAGAAAAATAAGTAACCATTTTGGGTGCCATTTTCGAGCTATATTGTGTACAGTAATCCGGTTCAAATATAATATTAGGCCTGTTCTCGTCGTAGCCGTTTGAATGAGGTTTCCGGGGTGTTTGAAATTAGGTTATTCCGATCTCAAACGAGTAAGTTATGGCCAAAACGTTGAGGGTGCGACGGTATTTGGGCTGAACGGGAAGGGTGGCATGCAAAAATGTTCATACCTCATTCGTTATCGTCACAATCTGTTTCATTATTTCAAAACACATAATGTTATTCCTAGAACTATTATTATGGGACCCCGGAGGTGCAAAATGCAAAACTTCCCGCTGGGCCGAAAAAATGAGTTTTCGCCCCAGTGGTACCCCTTAGAGATATCGTAAAAAACGCTCCAAAATGGAGTCTTACATTTATGATTCCAAAGCAACCCAATGATGTATGTGAGCGGTAAATGATGAAATTTGCATCCGTTTGACTCCTATGCATAGGATATATTGTCTGATTAGTCATAAAAATAAGTAACTATTTTGGGTGCCATTTTCGAGCTCTATTTTGATCATTAATCCGGTTCAAATATAATATTAGGTTAGTCCTCATCCTAGCCGTCTGAATGAGGTTTTCGGGGGGTTCGAAATCGGGTTATTCCGATCTCAAAAGAGTAAGTTATGGCCAAACGGTGAGGGTGTGAAGGTATTTGGGCTGAACGAGAAGGGTGGCATGCAAAAACGTTCATACCTCATTCGTTATCGTTAAAATCTGTTTCATTATTTCGAAATACATAATGTTATTCCTAGAACTATTATTATGGGACCCCGGAGGTGCAAAATACAACACTTCCCGGTGGGCCGAAAAAACGAGTTTTCGCCCTAGTGGTACCCCTTAGAGATATCGTAAAAAACGCTCCAAAATGGAATCTTAAATTTATGATTCCAAAGCAACCCAATGATGTATGTGAGCGGTAAATGATGAAATTTGCATCCTTTTGACTCCTATGCATAGGATATATTGTCTGATAAGTCATAAAAATACGTAAGCATTTTGGGTGCCATTTTCGAGCTCTATTTTGAACAGTAATCCGGTTCAAATATAATATTAGGTCAGTCCTCGTCGTAGCCGTCTGATTGAGGTTTCGGGGGGGGGGGGGGGGGGTTCGAAATCGGGTTATTCCGATCTCAAACGAGTAAGTTATGGCCAAAACGGTGAGGGTGCGACGGTATTTGGGCTGAACGGGAAGGGTGGCATGCAAAAACTTTCATACCTCATTCGTTATCGTCACAATCCGTTTCATTATTTCAAACACATAATGTTATTCCTAGAACTATTATTATGGGACCCCGGAGGTGCAAAATGCAACACTTCCCGGTTGGCCGAAAAAACGAGTATTTTGTCCCAGTGGTACCTCTTAGAGAAATCGTAAAAAATGCTCCAAAATGGAATCGTAGATTTATGATTCCAAAGCAACCCAATGATGTTTGTGAGTGGTATATGATAAAATTTGCATCCGTTTAGCTCAGATGCATATGATAGATTGCCCGATTAGTCATAAAATAAGTAATCACTTTGGGTGCCATTTTCGGGATTTATTTTGACCTAGTAAAAGGGGTCGAATACCGGGTTTTACAAGTCCACATCATATCCGTCTGTATGGGTTTCTATGGGATTCAAAATCGGGTTTTTCCGATCTCAAACGAATAAGTTATGGCCAAAACGGTGAGGGTGCGACGTTATCTAGGTTGAACGGGAAGAGTGGCATGCAAAATGGTCCATATCTCATTTATTATCGTCACAATCCATTTCATTCTTTTTCCACACATAATTTTATTCCTAAAACTATTGTTATGGGACCCCAGAGGTGTAAAACGCAACACTTCCCGGTGGGCCAAAAAATGAGTTTTCGCCCTAGTGGTACCCCTTAGAGATATTGTATAACCGCTCCGAAATGAAATCTTAAATTTATGATTCCAAAACAATCTAATGATATTAGTGAGTGGTATATGATGAAATTTGCATCCGTTTGGCTCCTATGCATAGGAGAGATTGTCCGATTAGTAATAAAATAAGTAACCGTTTTGGGTGCCTTTTTGAATTTAGAAGCCATACACAATTTTTAAGAAAATAGAATATTACTAGTATAAAATTTCAAGAATTAGTTTTGAGCAGATCATTACATACATATATCAATTAGTTTTTGTGAAAAAGGGTAATGTTTTGTTAATTTCATTGGAATAAATTATAGAGGGACTAGATGAATTCAATTGAATGAGGGTGAGTCCTCAAGTAATAATAACGGAACAACCAATCCAAAACAAAACCTTCTTTCTCCACATCCATCTAGTCAGTCAACCTTCATATATTGACTTGAAGAATTTCAAAAAGAATAATTCTTCTATACAAATATTTCATCAGCTACTATCTCCCTACCTCCACTTCACCATTGTATTATATGATATCCCTTGAGTTGAGTTGAGCTGAGTTGAGCTGAGCCTCTCTTCCAATCTCATTACACACCACATCCAACACATCCACATCCACACCCACATCTGATGATCTGAGAGAGTGAGAGGAGGAGGATTAAGGGTTTTTACAAATATCCTTATGTAACTAACTAACAGGTTGAGAGAGAGTGAGAGTGAGTGACAGACAGACTTACTTTACCTTTTTCACACATCATTACCAGAATAAGAAACTATCAAGCCTTCTGATAACGACGAATCTCCTATTGAAGGCTTTGTGTAGTACCAGAACAAATATAATTGTATTATTGCCAAGACTGTTCCGATCCCATTTGGGATCTGACAACGTGTATATGTATACCCAAACAAGACAATTAGAATATGTCAATCTTTCAGTAAAACATCATATTAGTAAATACCAGAGGAACAGACTTTACTTACATATATAAATGGATCAAAGTTGAAGATTCCGTATAGGAGAAAAGACGTGCTCATCAAAAACGTGCAGAGGGACAGGTGAAACGGCATGAATTCAACACTTCTTGTTTGGATCACCAAGTTCTGCCAAAAGTGCATCATTATTACCATAAGGTCCATAACCACTTCATCATCAAGAACCCAACCAACCAACGTGGCAAATTCCAACAAGCTTACGATTATAAACAAGGGCGAAGCAAACATAGATATGAGTGCAGCACAGCTCAAGAACCCAACTATCAAATGTCGGACTTCAAAGTCATCTATAAGCAAACTCCCAATTGCAATAGCTGCAAATACTACAAAAACTGACAAAAGCAATCCTAACATCCTCAACTGCAAGAAAGTTTCAAGATTCAAATCCTATAACAACATCAGAATGCCAAAATGTTAAAGCAAGAGGATAACAATTACCTTTTTATTTTTTTCAGCATACATTATGAAGATAGTGATGTACACTAATTGGAAAATTCCGCCAACTGAATTAACCGTGGTAACAAGTAAGTTGGCAGAGGAGACCATCGGCAATCCATACCAAGCAGTGATCAAGCAGTTCAAGAGCGTATAGATATAAGGTAGCCCTGAGAATTGCTCTGTTGATTCATTTCTAATAATTCTTCTGAAAGTCGGCCTGAAAATATTGAGTAAAATAAAACTCATTTTGCAGAATAAACGTAGTATTGACTGTATAGCTTTTAAGCTAAAAGATTCTAAAGAGAATGGATTGAAGGAGTGAAAACTCACACGGGAGATAGAAACAGTCCGAAAGCAAAGATATTTCCTGCAGCACAGTTGAAGTGATTTCACGAACCAAGTTTTGCAAAGTGATGGAAATGCAAGTGCAAGGAGTTGACTGAAAGTTTTTATTCTGGTTACTAGTGTGTGGGTTTAATCATGTTGGTGTACTTGTTTGTTAGGTATATGAGATTTACCATGCTTTTAAACCAGTAGAAGTATTTAAAGAGTTGAAGCTGTGGACTTAATGTTATTTGTTTGGAATAGTAGCATTTTTGCATATTGCTCTGCTCTCAGTATTTTCACAGCATGTGTTAGGAATAGGAACATCATCGTGTTCTTGCTGAGTTATTTAATGCCTATGCTGAGGATTATCAGAATCAACGAAAGTTGTTTCCTTTTTTGATTTTACGCCCTCGCTTGCATTACATTCCACATTAATCATAATCCCATTGTTTCATATCCTTGTCTAAGTTATCAACCACATAAAAAATCGACATAGCTTCAGAATTGCATCATAATATGACAGTCTGAAATTGAGTTTCATTGCAAGACATGATATTTTTTAGCATTGCATAAAAACACATAGCGATCTGACTATGGTTGTTTGAGTAGAAGAATTAAGCATAACTCCATAGTTAATGTATCAAAATCAAATTGAGAGGCAGTAAAAGTAAATTTTATAAACCCTTCCTTGTATTCTATGCTCGAAAAACACAAAGAAACAATCAGAAAGCAAAAGAAGCACCAAAATCAATATCCAATCAAAGAAAGAAAGAAAGAGATAATCGGAAGCAAAAAAAATACCTGCGACTCCAGCTGCATCTTTGCAGGTTGTCAGCATTTGAAGATTAGGCAGATAATCTTTCTACGGTCTCTCTTCTTCTTCTTCCTCCTCCTCCTCCTCCTCCTCACAAACAAGAAAAACAAAAAAAAGAGGCAAATTGAATTTATAATAATAATACTACTAGTTAGTAAGGGGGCTAAGGGTAAGGCCCCATATAAATTGTACACCACCAATGCCAATCAAAGTCCCTTTCTAAATATCTACTACTTGTCATTTCCAGCCAGGCAGAAATTAAAGAAGAAAAGTATTAAGGAAAAAAAGAAGAAAAATCTTGAAACCCTCACAACTCGTTTAAAATGTGGAGGAGGGAGAACGAGAAGGAGAAGTAAGAGAGTTGTCGGCATAATCTTTGGTTGTCAAAACCATTTAGAGCACGTTTTCTTTCTTCCTTCCTTCCTTCCTTCCAGGCTTCCAGCTACTACTACTGTACAGTGTATACTGTATACTGCTGGAAGTAGTAGTATTTGTTTGTCTTTTCTTTTCTTTTCTTTTCTTCGTCTTTCAAACAAATCCCAGAGAGAGAGGGTAGAGGTAGAAATAGTTAGGGGTGGGTCGGTACGGTATACCTTCGTAATTTCGTCATACCTTATACATTACCTTAAGTGACGGTATGCTAATATTTCATACATTTACCTTACCTTACTTGTCGGTATACCTTAAATCGGTATACCTTAATTTCGGTATGAAACAAATTACATACCTTTATCATACCTTATTTTCGGTATACCATACCTTAAGCCGGTATGCCAAGGTATACCGTATAAAATAAATCAATCAATATATGTATAATTCATATCTTATAAACTTACAATACAATTAATAGCACCCAAATATTTAAACTCCAACATTCTTCAAAACAAAACATATTATCAAATTCAAATCCAAAACATCTAAATTCAAAACACAACGAGAGCATAAAAAACTTTCTAATCTCACTCCATAATTTAAGGTATATACATAATTGTATATACCCTACTTTTGGTATATACTGCGATACCGGTATATACCTTATTTTCGGTATATACCTCGATAACGGTATGTAACGGTATACCCCGGTATTCAAAAATTGATACTTTTACCTTACCTTTGTCTTCCGGTACGGTATGATACCTTACCGAAAATTTCGGTATACCTTAATTACGGTATTTTCTGTAAATTTTCGGTACGGTATGAACGGTATACCGAATTTTCGGTATATTTCCCCAGCCCTAGAAATAGTGGTGAAAAGAGGCCAGGAGAGGAGCCCAACTTAATTGAAAGTAAAATATTACTACTGTAGTAGTAGGCCCAAGCAAAGCCCACTAAAGAAAGGAAGTTTTAATACTAAAATAGAATGGGCTTTATTATGAGTAATATTAAATTAAACTAAATTAATAATCTTCTGAATACAAGCTAGCTCTAGCTGTTCCGACCCCACCACCGCCAACTCAATACTCTACTACTACTGCATACATACATAGACGCGTTATTACATTTTCAATCCTAACTATAAATAATACTGTAGTATTGATTTCATAGTCATTGAGTCATAAAAACAAACACGTACAGAGCATAACGTAACCCCAGCTCCAAGATCACCTTCTCGTCCGTCGTCAAAGGTCAATTTTACTCTCATCTCATTCATCATGCTTGCTTTTACTGTTTTTCTATACTTACCTTTTGAACAAGTAGAAACAAGAAGAAGAAGAAGAAGATTGAAAAACCATACTTGTATAAATATAGATAGACAGAGATTACTGGTTTCTCCTCGCTTTTCGCCCTGTCTAAAACTCTCTCCTTTCACCCTTATTCTTCTACATAGCAGGAAAAAGGAAAGGACAGGACAGGACAGGACAGGAGGAGGGATTCTTCGACCCTATTTCTCAGCTCGCTCGTGGATCCCAATTATTATCCCACAAAAAACGTGAGTTTTCTGATTTCATGCGATGCGAGGAATCTGCTTCCGTTTTCTCTTACTTGTGTTAGATCTCTTCGATTTCACGTCTTTACCTCATCTTGACTATGCCCACTCATTCGCTCTACTCTTCATTTTTATTGATTTGCTCATTAGCTGTGGAACTTACCTTTTTTCCTTCTTTTAAGTATGCCCACGAAGATTAATGAGTTGATCTGTGATTAAATTTTACTTGTTGATTGATTAGCAGGGTGCATTGCGAATTTTTTCAACTAAACCTTCGTTGAATTGTTGACTCCTTTGATTGTTTCATGACACTATTTTCGTTTGTTTACCTTGGATTAAGATCTTAGTTAATTGTCTTGTACAAGTTTATTTTGTGATGCTCTTTCTTTGAATCTGTATGAGTCCATGCATCTCAAGTAACAGTCGATTTTGCAGATACTAAGAAACTATGTCAGACTTCACTCCTAAGAACATCCTCATCACTGGGGCTGCTGGATTCATTGCTTCTCATGTCGCCAACAGGCTTGTTAGAAACTACCCTCACTACAAGATTGTCGTACTCGACAAGCTTGATTACTGCTCCAATCTCAAAAACCTTATTCCTTCAAAATCCTCCCCTAATTTCAAGTTTGTCAAGGGAGATATTGGTAGTGCTGACCTTGTTAACTACCTTCTCATCACAGAGAACATCGACACTATAATGCATTTTGCTGCCCAAACCCATGTCGATAATTCTTTTGGTAACAGTTTTGAGTTTACCAAAAACAACATTTATGGCACCCATGTTCTTTTGGAGGCATGCAAGGTCACCGGGCAGATTAGAAGGTTTATCCATGTTAGCACAGATGAGGTATATGGAGAGACTGAGGAAGATGCAGTTGTTGGAAATCACGAGGCTTCACAGCTTCTTCCCACAAATCCTTACTCAGCAACCAAAGCCGGGGCCGAAATGCTTGTCATGGCATATGGTAGATCTTATGGATTACCTGTCATTACTACAAGAGGAAATAATGTCTATGGCCCTAATCAATTTCCTGAGAAGTTGATTCCAAAGTTCATCCTTTTAGCCATGAGGGGGAAAACCCTTCCTATTCATGGTGATGGATCCAACGTGCGCAGTTACCTCTACTGTGAGGATGTTGCGGAGGCGTTTGAAGTCATTCTCCACAAGGGTGAAGTTGGTCATGTTTACAACATAGGAACAAAGAAGGAACGGAGGGTCATTGACGTTGCCACAGACATGTGCAAGCTGTTCAATATGGATCCAGATAAGAGCATTCAGTATGTGGATAACAGACCGTTTAATGATCAAAGATATTTCCTTGATGATCAAAAGCTGAAGATTTTGGGCTGGTCTGAGAGGACCACGTGGGAAGAGGGTTTAAAAAAGACAATGGAGTGGTACATCAGCAATCCGGATTGGTGGGGTGATGTGTCCGGTGCATTGCTCCCTCATCCTCGGATGCTGATGATGCCAGGTGGCATCGAGAGGCATTTTGATGGAGCTGAGAAGTATGAGTCTGGAAAGTCAGAGTTTGCTGGTAATTCTACTCAGAAGATGGTAATCCCGCCTTCCAAGAGCAACCAATCCACAGAGAAACCAGCCTTCAAGTTCTTGATCTATGGTAGAACTGGTTGGATTGGTGGTTTGCTTGGGAAATTGTGTGAAAAACAAGGAATTCAATACGAGTATGGAAAGGGCCGTCTAGAAAACCGAGCACAGATTTTGGCTGACATTGTTTCTGTGAAGCCAACACATGTTTTGAATGCAGCTGGTTTAACTGGTAGACCTAATGTTGATTGGTGTGAAAGCCACAAGACCGAGACCATTCGTGTCAATGTTGCTGGAACTTTGACCTTGGCTGATGTCTGTAGAGACCATGGGCTTTTGATGGTCAACTTTGCTACTGGCTGCATATTTGAATACGATGCTTCACACCCTGAGGGATCTGGCATTGGATATAAGGAGGAGGATACGCCCAATTTCACCGGATCTTTCTATTCCAAGACCAAGGCCATGGTAATGTTCTTACAGCTTTGTGCGTCTTTTTTTAGGGGTTGTTTAGACAAAGAAATTTGAGCTTATCTGCCGTTTACTTTGATGGATTGATTGATTACTTTTTTTTTGAACTTGTTTGATCATCTAGTACTTCAAATATGGTTACTAAGTATGTGTGTGTGGGACCTGAATCAGGTGGAGGAGCTCTTGAAAGAATATGACAATGTCTGCACACTGAGAGTTCGGATGCCAATATCTTCGGACCTGAGCAACCCTCGGAATTTCATCACAAAGATTTCAAAGTACAATAAGGTGGTGAACATCCCCAACAGCATGACAGTCTTGGATGAGCTTCTTCCGATTTCAATTGAGATGGCAAAACGCAACCTTAGAGGAATATGGAACTTCACAAACCCTGGAGTTGTAAGCCACAATGAGATTCTTGAGATGTATAAGGAGTACATTGATCCAGATTTCAAGTATACCAACTTCACTCTTGAGGAACAAGCGAAGGTCATTATTGCCCCCAGAAGCAATAATGAGATGGATGGGTCCAAGCTGAAGAAAGAGTTTCCGGAGTTGCTCTCGATCAAGGAATCATTGATCAAGTACGTGTTTGAGCCAAATAGGAAGACACCTGCCAAGTAAAGTGGGGTTGATATATGCATACGCTATGCTGCTTTTGTATGTTAGTTTAGCTGGCATGGAGGTCGTTTTAGTTCATTCTTTGGGGTGATTGATGTTCTCTTTTTCTGAGTGTTAGTTGATGCTATCAGGTCAGGCGTTTACAATTTACTCTAAAGAAGGTTTGCTTCTTGTATTGTTTGTCTCGTGACTCTTGTTGTATTGAATCGGTTACGTAATATGGATTTTTGAAAAAGCCCTTGTGCAGTTTGGAGTGCCATCCTGTGAGATTCTGAATCTGATTAGAGCAAAAACTAGTGCTCTCTCTGTGTTTTGAAATTCTCTCATTCATTTCATGGATTGATTGGTTAATAGGGGTATGTGATGCTCAAAAGCATCTCATCTCGAATGGATTGAAGAGAAAGAAATTAGTAATCGTTAATACGAGATTGAGTAGCAGTGATATGATAAAAGTGAGTTAGCATGCTGATTCTGCCAACTCCTTGAGAAATGCTACTACGTCATCTGAAGTGTTGAGAAGATAACGAGCATTTGTACGCGTTCTCCCAACAGCCACTGAGAAGTAGTTTTCCTTTTTAAGATCTAGCACATTCCAACAAGTATTTTCCGGAGATGATCGTCTGCTGCTTGTCGACTTTTTCTCCGTCTTACCTTGAGAGTGATGCCTCGAGGTGTTTGTGTTTGTGTTTGTGTTTGTGTTTGGTGGAGGAGGAGGCTTCAGAACTTGCTTCTTCGTTGCTGTTGCTGTTGCTGAAGCCTTAATCGCATCGCTTACCTTACTTCTAGGTAGTCCCACCAGGTTGTCAGGTGGAAGTTCTGGCTCGAAAAATGTGTAAACATCTTCATCCTGGAAACCAAACCAAACCAAACCAAACCCCCCATGAACCATTAACCATTAACCGTAGTAGTAGGAGTAGTAGGATAGATAAGATAGGAGTAGTGAGTAGAATACCTTTCCGAAGAAATGGCCAACGCACATGACAAAGTCTATTGGAGTAGAGATGGCTTTACTATGAACTATCTCTCCCAGTATACGGTCAATAGCTGCTCCCTATATAAATTACATTACATTACATACAGTTTGAGAATATTGAATACTACAACACAACACAAGTATATATACATGAACTTAATTACCTTTGTGACACCAACTGCCCGAACCTCCACCGACCGGCTTCCTTGGACGACATCTACTGACGAGTTTGAGATTGGACCAGTCCACAGATGCTGAAGCATGTCTCTAGCTTGCAATCTTCCGAATTCAGAATCTTTCAAACATGGAAACTGAAATTAGAACAAGTAGAGGATGCAGAAACTACACTACACTACACCAATCTCTCTCTCTCTACCTACCTGAATACTTGTAGTTCCACACAAGTGAAGTCTCTCGTCTTTCAAAATGCGATCTTGGTGTTCTTTCGGTGAAGTACTCAAGAACATGCTATAAGCAACTAGTCATGAGTTTCTGCTGACCTAATGATAATAATATAAGGAGGATTACACAATAATTGTTTATAGATTTATTATACCTTCACACTATCAACCCAATCCATATTCAAGTGTTCCGGCATAGTTGTCATCCACTCTCCTCTTGTTGATCGTAGAAACATCCCATTTTCAGCTGCTAACCACATATTGAACTCCCCGAAATTCTGCAACAAGCAATCAGTTTATATATGTATAGTAGCCCTTCGGGGTAAGGGAATAAGCAAGGAGGGCATACTTCATCTAGGACAGATCTGTCACTTCCACTTAGTACCACAATTATGGTGTTTGGATCATTACAGAGTATTGTGAGAGGTTCTTTCAAGTCAGGATGCAATTTGAGTTCCATTTCTTTGATCTGATCTCCTCTTCTTCCAGGAGTGTCGACTAGCTCGGTAAGTGTAGCATTAAAACCCTATATGAATATGATAATTAGACATGGAGGCCGTGAAGGAAAGTAGGATAAGATATCTGGTACTTACAAGAATGAGTAATCGATTACTAGACTGCAAGTAACGGCTGATAGCATCAGTAAATGCAAGAGCAGGAGGGGTTTTTCTTATTCTCTGCTGAGCTTCAATAACAGTGTCATTAAGTTCGCTGCAAGCATCATCACAATCTCGTTGATTTAGAATTCAGACTTGTACAGAATTTAATTAGCAGAGGCTTGAGACTCACCTTACAAAGAATTCTGCCCACTGCTGAGCAGTATGAGTTGTGACATGCTCAAAGTTATGCCTATGTCGTTTCTCTCTTTCATCAGCTGGCATATTCAATGCCTGGCCTATCGCTGCAGCAACTTCCGTAATGTTCCATGGATTCACCAGAATTGCGCCAGCACCAAGAGACTGTGCTGCTCCAGCAAACTTACACAAAAGGAATCAGATACTATACTTCATGCAAAGACAAGTAACAAAGCCAGAGTTTGGTATGGTATATACTTACTTCACTGAGGATGAGAACCCCCCTTTTGGAATCTTGACATGCCACAAACTCATAGCTAACGAGATTCATTCCATCCCGCAAAGACGTGACAAGTGCTACATCTGATTAGTTCAAGAATATTAGAAATTCGACAGTTTGTCATGAAATTTCTCAACATAATTAAGAATGCAACAATGAGCATGTTCTGGTAAATCCCATGCATTCCTTTGTTTCTCTTCTAATAACATAACATAGGTAAGAATACATAGTAGATTTGAGCGAACATCTAACAAATGTCCCAGGAATAAATATAACTTCAAAATAATGCAGGGAAAATGTTCTATCTTGTCAAGTCACATGAACTACCTGATGAAACAAAATAAGAACTTGAGGATGGTCTATAAACAAAATAAGAACTCTCCCAAATATGATTACGGATGGTTGGAGAGTTCTAATATGAGGAGAGGAAACAACACATATGATTAACAGAAAGCTATTATTACCAGTGACAGCATACAATGCACATAGTGCTGTGAAGTCAAGAGAACGATCCTGCAGGAAATCAAAAGGGTTGTGATATCATCGATCACAACTCATCAAAAGTTTGGAAAGTGGAGCAACGCAAAAGCAATGGTTAAAAAGTTGCTAACCAGATGGTGAATAGGAACAGCAGTCAAAGATCCGAATCTTCCATTGATTCGTCCAACAATTTCGTGGACTTGGCTTGTGAGTTTTTGATCTGCAACAGAAAATAGATGAGACATAAAATACAGAATCTGATTGTTGTCATGAATGACGGAATTGAAGAACATACATTCAGGAACATCAGTTCTAGTTGGTACAGCAATCTGAAGCAAAACAACTTTATCACACCAGTATGGGTTTTCCTCCAGAAATTTTTCAAATGCTAATATCTTTTGAGGGATTCCTTTTATCATATCAAGACGATCCACGCCCAGCATCACCTGCAACAACTTGTCTTTACTACACCAAACAGAATCGAGTTTAAGGATAACAATTGTAGCAGATCGAGCGAGGGTGGAGAACAAACCTTTCTTCCAGAAAATCTCTCTTTGAGTTCTCTAATGTGTTGCTTGACTTGAGTAAGTTCCAGAGCTCGCATGAACCTTTCTGAATCAATCCCGATTGGAAACTGTGGTGAAGAAGAATCAGACCGTCATGTTTTTGAAAGAGGAGGAGATGCTGTATATTAAGAATAAGCAGTCTCCGAGACAAGACATAAGAAAATACCGCAGCTACACGAGTTAGTCTCCCTTGATCCTCAACACCTTCAGGAGTGCCTTCAAGTCCAAGAATACGAGTGCAAGCACTCACGAAATGTCTTGCATAATCATATGTATGGAATCTGGAAATGAATCCAAAATGTTAAGAGTAAAAAAAACAATTATGATACATCATACGTCAAGTCAAGACTCTCTCCTACAACAAACAGTATCAATGACCTAGGCATCTTGGCACAAAGTGATCGCATGCATATCCCAGAAAGAAAGATACCTGAGATTATAAAATGTACGCGTTCAGTACACTGGTTGATGATAAACTTATGATATAGAGTTTGCTTTCATAATAAACTACTTTATGTACGCTGTAACACTGCAATTGCATATGTACGTACCAACTTTATAAGGCAGGCTGCCTACTGCCTAGGCAAACATAATATGTAGTGAAACATACATATACCTTCTTCACTCATGTAATGTAACCAACAATCAAAGCCTGCTTTCTTGGACTACTAATATCAAATTGATGGAAGGCAAATGGCATTTTAATATCACAGACCAAAATAGAACACCTTGGAAGATTCATTAGCAGTTCCACTTCCAGCCATGAAACAAATTAATATTGTATTTGTAGTAGTAGAGCTATTGGCGAGGAGAAGACGTTACCCCACTAAATCAGCAGCTAGAACTGCACGTAGTAGGTCAGATCGAGATGGCAAAGTGCGATGGATTTCAGAAGATGGGAATGGGGTATGCAGAAACCATCCAACTTTCATCTTATTGTTATACTCCTTGAGATATTTGGGGAGAAACATTAGGTGGTAGTCATGACACCAAACAACATCACCCTCCTCGTAATGATCGTTAACGACATCAGCAAACATCTGGTTGGCCTTTTGGTAGGCAGTAAACTGTGATTGAAAACTCCGGGTGGTTGCGAGACGGTCTTCTTGAGGAAGACCAAGATAGTGGAATAAAGGCCACAGTATATTATTGCAGTAGCCATTGTAATACTGATGGACAATCTCTTCGTCAAGGAAGACAGGAATGCATTTCTGGAGAGAGAGAGAGAGAGAGAGAGCAAGTGAAAATGCATTGGAAGACACTAGTATAAGATTATGGATAGGAGAGGTAGCCAAGCCAAGTATAGACCTTCTCAGCAAGAGCAGAAGAAAGAGCCTGCTGCCCAACCTCATCGGGCACATTTACTCCAGCCCAACCAATCCATCTAGCCTCAAACTCCTTAACCCCTAGAGCAAACATAAAATTGATTGATTTAGCAGAAAGATGCATGAGAATTGAAGAGAGAGAGAGAGAGATGGTACTGAGTACTGACCCAAAAGAGCGCTGACAAGGCCTCCAGCACTTATCTCCAAAGACCATGAATCCTCACCTTTTCTGACAGCAGAAACAGGGAGTCTATTAGCAACAACTAGTAATCTCTGCTTGATCGGTTTCCCATCAACTCCTTGAGCTTGAGTGAAAGAAGAAGCAGCAGTTTCCAAATAGTGCTGAACATAGGAGGAGGAGGAGGAGGAGGAATTTCCAGAAACATCGAGGTCAGGGAATTCAGCATCATTTGCATTTGCATCGGTGGGGAATTTGTTGTTGTTGTTCTTTCTCAACTCTCTTACTTTCAACAGCCTACTAACTCGAGTACTCTGGACATGTGAATTGCCGTTGCACTTATTGGCGGACATAATACAAAACCAAACCCCCTCGGCCAATACTACTACTAATACTATTAAAGATCAATAACTCCAACTGCAACTGCAACTGCAACTGCAACTGAGAGAGAGACCAATCGCTCTGCATTTTGGATCGGATGGAGGAGGATTTAGTATTTTTCGACCTTCTTCCCTATCTTATACAGTAATAAGATATATATACACACCGACAACTATGTACTGTATAGTATAATGATCTTACATTTGGAATTGAATATCATGAAAAAAGTAAAAGTAAAACTTTTTATCCAAATTAAACTTGATGATGATGATGATAAATAGGCAAATTCATGAATGGGTGCAACATGGTTTTGGTTTTGTTTCAGTAAAAACCAGCTAGCTGTGATCAAATGGCCCTACCTCTTCTCTTCTCTTCTCTTGTCTTGTCTTATATATGTAAAATTTATAATTAAACATTACACAACTCAACACACTCCAACTGCAACTGCATGCAAACGGGGTGTGGATTAATTAAGAAACTATATATTGAGGTGGTTAGGTTAGTATTCTACTTCTACTAAAGCAAAGCAAAGCAAAGCATGCATGCATCTTCCACCTGAATTATATTCCCACTCCAGAAGGAATCAAGGAATTCAAATAAAGCGGGGAATATCATACATGTTGTCTTGTAACTATGATTCGTTACTAACTAGCTACCTTATTATATACTACTACTACTACAACAGTATATATATCTTTTTAATTAAATACTGGACCATCGAATATACGTAATTAACTAATTAAGATATGACATGATTCATAGCAAGAATTAGAATTAGAATTAGAATTAGAATTAGAATTATTTGGTGAGCAATCGCTTCAGCTTTCCCTTTCCCAAAACCAAGAAAGAGAAACCCACAACACAACACAACACAACACAATCAGAATAAGATCTTATCTATTCTATGGTGATTTGATGAAGCAGCAGCCACTACCTACCTAGCCAAGGCCAAATGCGTGCTGAAAATAATATATACCAAATCTACTATATGCTGCATGCTTTTTTGTCCATTAATTAATCCCCCCCTCGACTTTTATATACTACTGTTCTTGTTCTGTACTACAAGAACAAGAATATATATACATGGAATAAAGTAGCAGTAGTAGTAGTAGTAGTACTGTAATTAATTTATGAACCATTTATCATGCTTGCTATTGCTAAGATAAGTAGTAGGAGTAATTCATTATCCTGCTCCAGTCCATATATATACATAAACTTTATTAATTTCAGATCTATCAAGATTATTTGCTGCTGCTCTACCTAGCTTAGCTAGCTAATTAAGGATTGATTCAACATGAGATCGAGTCGAGGTATATAGCTAGCTCTTGTCTTGACATGGAAATCAATTAAGAGAGTATATATATATACATATGTGGAGATGGAATTGGAGTTTTTAAAAAGAGCATATATGCATGTAATATATGCAGTTGAGTTGAGGTGGTTTAGTTGAGAGTAGTAGAGTAGAGTAGAGTAGTAATTAAGAAAATTAATTAAGGAGTAGAGGGAAAGAAAGAAAGAAAGAGAGAATCTAGGTAGGGTAAATGGGAAATCTTAGACGACAGAAATGACCCACATGTACTTTTGTTCTCTTTTGTCTGCCAAACTGCAAGTGGATCCAGAGAACGGACCGGACAGGACCAGAAACAAAAACACAAATACACATGCACTAGTATATACTACCTCCATCCCATTATATTAGTCCATAATGGATGGGTACAATAGACAATGCAAAGAGGGGTATGTGGCTATAGTTAATTTTAAGGAGAGAGAGTTAATTGTGACCACATATTTTTTTGTCATTTTTAGAAAGTGGACTAATATATGAGATGTCCCGATAAGGCAACGTGGACTAATATAACGGGATGTAGGTAGTATATACATGGTTCAAGTTTATGCTAATCTATATTATGAGTAATTAATTGTTGTTGAAGGAATAAACAACTATGTCTATGTATGTATACATAATACAGTCGTAGTACAAGTAGTAAGATAGTAGTAAAAGACACCAAACTACACTACACTACACATATGTAGTACAGTATAAATATTACTAGTATTCCCTCCGTCCCGCCCGATTTGGCCTAGTTCTTTTCGGCACGATTTTTAAGGAGGAGTAAATTACATTAATTAATAACCTTGAATTTGTGTTCCCAATAAAGGAAAATTAAAACTAGCCAATCAAATTCATTCTTAACAATTTAAAAGTATTAAACTAAAAAAGTGAAAGTGTAATGTTGGTCCCAAAAAGGAAATAGGCCAAGTCGGCCGGGACACCCCGATTTGGAAAACGGGCCAAATCGGGCGGGACGGAGGGAGTAATTAATACAGTCAATTCATTAATCTGCTTGAATTGATAGCAGGCAGCTGGAACAAAATAGAAATAATTTAAAAAAAAAGAAAAGAAAAAGAGTGATCATGAGGAGTTTCACTGGTTCAGCTAGGTGCCGACGTAGTCGAGAATCGAGGATGATTTGGCCAATCCAATCCAATCCAATCCAATCCAATTACTCCTACTACTTTCAAAATATCTCTTTCCAGACTATTTTCAGCCACATTCATCATTCATTCATTCACTCCTCTCCTTTTCTTTTTCCTTTTAAGTTTAATTTTTTTTCCTTTTCTTTTTCTTTTTCAATTTCAATTTCAATTTCAATTTCTACAGGCAGCAGTAATAATATTAATTGTTTATTTATATGAGCGAGCAGTAATAATTATAAACAAATTAACAGATATTATACTACATAATAATACTATCTGTTAATTAATTAATTAATTTTCCTTTTTCCCCTTTACTACTAGTACTAATTTAGTTAGATACATACTGGTATAATATGAAATCCTTACACGTGGCAGTGGCGTTGGCGTTCTCTCGGAATCACCAATAATTGACTCCACCTAGGCCTGGCTTGGCTAGCTAGCTACAGTAAATTAGGGTTTGGTTTTTGGTTTGTTGGTGGTTCTACTTCTCGTAGCAAACAAAGTTTCAAGTTCCAATTCCAAACATATATATGTACAGTAGTAGTATTAATTTGCTTTAATTTTCACTTCAATTCACTGCACTTGCACTTGCACTTGCTACAAAACTTCAAAATTTTCATCCTATATCTTCACCCTACAATTACAACACCTTCCCTTCCCTTGTATTCATATGTTTATTGGGAAAATATGCCTAATCATTTAGGTACAAGACACAAACACAAACTACAATTTAAGGATGTTGTGGTGGATTTGGATTTTAGTAGTAAATGGCATGGGGTACTAATTATAAGACAATATTAATTCTTAATAGTATATAGAAGTGCAAGTTCAATGTCATTGAGAGTAGGGTTTTAGTTTAGCTAGCCAGGTTTTCAAATTAATACTACTAGCTAGTATTTAAGGGTTGATCTAATATATACAATCTCTTGTTTTGTTTTGTTTTTATTACGTACGAGTATGAGTTAACTTGTACACCACCAAACCAAACACATTATGCAATTTTCAAACGTATGCTACTATAATTAATTATAACGACAAATAATACTTACTGTATGTGTATCTACTACTAAACGCAGTACAGTAAGTAGTATTTTCTGAATTTTAAGTTATAAATTGAATTCCCGGGGGAGAAGCTAGGCTATAATATACATATACAAGAAAATAGATCTATCATTTCAAAATGAGTATTTTTACTTTACTAGTCGTTGTAAAAATGAATTAATATATGTTGATGAATCCATTTACTTAATTACACTAATAAAATACTCCCACTTATAAATTAAATTAAGTTAGTGCATATGTAATTAAGTGTATTCAGAATGAATTGAGTTGGTAATTAGTAGTAGTAGTATATATGTATATATATGTGAAAAAATGAATCTTTTTTCTGTATCTCAAAAAAGGACATTAAATCAAAGATATGAGGCCAGAAGGACGGAGAATGAAAAGAAAAAAAATTCAAATTAATCAATCATATATTAATACTAATACTAATACTAATTAATACTAATAGGTGGAAATCAAATAAAATCAAATAAAAATGAAGGCATATAGTAGTATATATATGTAATAATTTAGAATGATCGATGATACAGCTAGCACTAGCACTAGCACAAGCACAGCATATATATAGTAGTACTTACTCCAATTAAAAGTAAAAGTAGAAGTAGAAGGAAGTTGGGAAATGAATAAAATAAATGAATAAACCTGGAGAAGAGAGAAGAAAGATGGTGGTGACGTGGAGCGAATCCTAGCTCTTCCTCTGGGCGGCTTTTGTTCATATCGAATAGTAACTATCTATCTATCTATCTATCTAAGAAATGTTGTTGGTGCATATATACTAGGACTCAACTGGACTGGACTTGACTTGACTTGAGGATATATCGGAGACTCGGAGTATATATATATATATATGAATAAGAAGAAGGAAGAAGGAAGAAAGGATGAAGGTGCGTGAGAGAGAGAGAGAGAGAGAGAGAGAGAGAGAGTGCTTAGCTGATCTGTAAGTGAGTGAGGAGTGTGTGTGAATTGAATTGAATTGAATTGTGGAAATGAAATTTGTGGGCGAAGAGAAGAGAAGAGAAGAGAAGAGGGAGGAGGAGGAGTTGCATATATATATAGGAAGGGAAGTGAAGGGAAGGGAAGGGAAATGAGATCCAGCTTACGCTTTGTTTGCCCCAATCATAATCATTTATTTGGAGGGAATTTGTTCCCTCTCCCTCTCCTTCCTTTTCTTTTTTTTTTTTTTAAATTCCATTTTTATAGTATTATTCTCTAGCTGCTAATTCAAATACTACTTTCATTAATTCATTATTAATTAATAGTATCTTGTTATCAGAATTAATTTTAATTAAATTCATCTTCGTTAATTTTACAAACAATCATATATATATCTGGATTCAATTCAAATTTGGTTTCCTTGTTTTTTGTTACTTAACTTAAATGGCATGGCATACTACTACTACTTATTACAGTCACAGATACAGATGTACTGCTCCCCCTCCCCCTCTCCCTCCACCATTAATTAATTAATACAGATACAGTAACAGTAACAGTAGTATTCTTTTCCCTTTTCAAGATATGCTATGCCTAATGTCTGCCTTTCTTTTTCGCTTTTAATTGTATAATTTATACTAACATTGACAGATTATTTTTGTTTCGTTTTGTTTTGTGGATTAAAGTAGTTATATATGACTACTACTACAGTATCAGTATTACCAAGAATGAATGACGTATGTTATGCTATGCTATGTGGTGTGGCAATGTACATTCTTTAATTATTTAATTACTCCTATTTTTCACCTTACCTTTTCTCGTGTCTATGAGAAAAAGGCCTCGATTTATGCCTTTGCCAAAAGCCATCCCTTTTTACTTTCCTCATCACCTACTTTCTCTATTTCAGATTCCTTTTTATCTTTTACAGTATTATACCCAGTGGCGGATCTAGTAAGGGTGGTCTAGGGGCTTAAGCCCCTACCCAAATATTTTTTAAAATTTTTTTATACTACAAATTAGAGGAAAATGATGAAATTGTGTTCCAGCCCCTATGATTTTGATGTTGTGGAAGAAGAAAATAGTTAAGGGTGAATGATGAGAAGGGGCTGAAAGTAAAGAGAATCGTGTGTTCGACTGATATAATTTTTTTTAAGCCAGTATAGCCCCTATTGTCAAATTTTTCTGCATCCGCCACTGATTATACCACTACTAGTATTGTATTCCCTCTCTCCCGTCTTATTTCTATTGATATAGGAATAGTTCAATCAACTATATATCCTTAGCTGCATCATACGTACATATTAATACGCTCTCCTTCTCATCCATTATAGTAACTCCAAGACAAACATGTCCATGAAAATCAATCTTTCTAAGTTAAAATGGAAGCACGTGAATAATTTATGTTATGTGCATGAGATTGCATTTGCATGCACAAATCCAATAATGGACCGGACTCAGACTCAATCATGTCCATTTCTCTTTTGGACCTCAAACAATTCATAGTAGTGGGCCTCCCTTTTCCTTTCCATTTCTTTCTTTTTCAAAAAAAAAAAACAAAAAACAAAAAACAAAATAAAATATCGATTAGAATTTGTCACGTGGGATATTGTTTCGCTATCGGTTTCTCATAGATAGAAATTAAGACAAAAATCACTAATATATTTATGGAAGTAAATGTGAAGAGAAGAGATATAATATTATTACTACTAGTTGACATATAACAAGAAACAAATAATAACACCTCAAAAAACATTGATATATCCAGTGATGATCAAAACAAAACATATTCATACATAAACAATTATCAGTAACTGCATACCACACTAATCAAAGCTAAATTAATCCCCTCTCATCTCATGTTCAAAAATTTTACATAACTACATAAATGTTTACCTGATTACCTCTATTTATACCAGAATGAGGGGGGAAATCCAGAACAACATAAATAAATACTACAGTACTATATCAAGAACAAATCCATAATCATCATCGTCATTAATTCACCTTCACACAAACGCAAATCAAAGCGAAATTTCACAACTCAAATCTCCAAAGATATTATCTGAATCATACTCATACATACCATCAATCTATTTCATTTGAAACTGGCAAGTGTGCAATGCTCAGAGCTTGGCTGATTGCTGCCAAAGAATAAAGGATCAAATCATCAATAATAGAGTACAAAAAAGGAAATAGACAATCATGTTAAATCACTCATACCTTCTGGTTCCATTCTCAACCAGTCTTGCCCACAAATCAAAGCTTCTCTAGTATCTGGAGTAAGCATACTACGATACTCATCAAGTGTTCTTCCTCTGTTACTCAAAGCAACCTCCAGTCCAAGAGTAGAGACAGGAATGGCAAGAAAATCACGTGCCACCACTGACAAAATTGGGTACCTCGGTGTGTGAACTTTCCACCAATTTAATATGCTGAAGTCACAATTACGAGGAAATATAGGCTCTTCTAGGTACTTTTCAAGATCTGATGTCACGTTCAGACTCTGGGAAGTTTCGAATAAGAACTTGTCAAACCCCTTAAGTTTATCTCTAGAACCATTGCTTGTACTTGGAAGAACTGAATGATCTGAAGATGATGGAGCCATGGAGTACTCAGTAAAAAGATCCTTGAGATTAGAAGAAACTTCTTTGATGCGATCAGCAGCAGTACTACCATAAATTTTTCCATAATAGTACTCGACCAACTTCAATTTGAAACGAGGATCTAGAATCGCTGCAATAGCTAAACCCATGCTACACTTGCTCCAAAAGACATCAAATTTTTCTTTCATCTTTAAAGCTACAGAACTAAGAAAATCATCTGGGCTCCTAGACCATTCAATTAGCTGAACGTGCATATCACATATCTCAGAGAAATATATGTTGGCAGTTGCATTCTTGTTGCCTGTGGCAGTATTAGTGAACTCTAGCAGAACTTTCATGAAACCTGCAACAGAACTAGCCCATTCCCACTCTGTTTCAGATAAAGCATTTGTGTAGGAGGAATCATGCTCTTGTAAAAGAGAAAAGGCACCCCTGTACTCTATTGCTGACTGCAGCATCAAGTACGTTGAATTCCACTGCATTGGGCAGTCAAGAATTAAGCGCTTACCACTGCTGATTCCAGCCTCTTGAGCAATCTCATTGAACTTTCCCAGTAATGTTTGTGTACTTTTAACATGCCTTATACTCTCATGAGTTTTATGTATCAAGTCACGACATGATCCCATAACTTCTTGAACAAGGGACCTCAAAAGGTGGGCAACACACCTCACATCGAATAACTCGCCAATCTTTGTAAGGGGTCTATTTTGGGATAGCCAGTCCTTGATCCTGAAAACCATGACCTCATAGGAAGAACAATCATCAAATGTCATGGAAAACAACTTTTCATCAATATCCCAGTCCCTTAAACACTTGATAACAACTTCTGAAAGCATGTCGTCGGTATGAGATGGATCCAACGTTATGAAATTCAGCATCTTCTTCTGAAGCCTCCAGTCATCATCAATGTAACTAGCAGTTAGGCACATGTATTCAGAATTTTCATGAGAGCCCCACATGTCAACAGCAAGGCTAATTCTACCATGAAAATGACGGAGTCCCTCATATAGCTTCTGTTTCTCTTTTCCATAGATGGTGAGGCAATCTAGCTCTATGGCTCCAGTGTTGTTAACCTCAAACAATGGCTGGAGATTCTTGACAAATATTTTAAATCCAACATGGTTCACCATGGCCAGGGGATAACCATGTAGCATTATCATTCGAGCAAGATCCAACCTACTACGCTCTTGATCAAACTTAACACTTCCCAGATGGATTGTTTGGATAGCTTCTTCAATCTTGTGCTCCTGCTCAAACTTAAGAGGCATAGGATTCAATATTTCATCTTTTATTCTACCTTCTTCACAGCTGATGGCCGTTACACCAAGATTACTTTGGTGAAGAGGACTCTGACTAGTTTCATTTCTTTTTCTCTTTGCAGAAAGTATCTGAGAAACATCACAATTTAACCTCTTCAGGCACCGAACCAAATGATTCCTTAAGTGAGTAGTACCGCTGTTACTAGACCCACTTAGTTTCTTTTTGCAATGGATGCAAACAGCGTACTGTGCGTCTGCCTTTTTAATTCTTTCAAAATGATTCCAGACAACAGAAGTCAATCTTTTCGTTTTCTTAGCAGGGATCTCATTTAATATTTCCATAACATATAGTATTAGGTACTAAAATATCTGCTCTGCATCAAAGACGGCAATCTGCATTCACAACAGAACTCCTTGCATACTTGATGGCAATAATGATTTGACCTTGATTCATTTCATGCCTGCATTGCACGGAACTATGAGAGCGGTGATTTTGCAGTTTGATTAGAATCAGAATAACATAGAAATATGTTTTGGAAACTCTGGACAAAGTAGTACTCCTACTCCTACTACATTAAAATGAGATACGATGTGGAACAACAAAGACAAAACCGATTGAGTTGAAGCATACGGATCAGTTTACAAGAATATAGCAAATACATGATAGACCGGCAGAAAATATTAACACGTGAAACTGAAAATGCATCAACATTCAAGCTTTATTTGAAGGTCGGATCAAAATCAATCATGACATTGGGACCCAAACCTTAACCTCCAAACAGAGCAATTAACGTTTTGAAGCAGCTAAACTTAACATAGATGACTGAATCAGCAGAGCTGGTGTTTTTAACTTGAACATTCACAATTGCAGGAACGAATACTGTTTGTTGTACATGGTCAGGTCATATCATATCTCATTCTCAGCTATGAAATTCATGTAAAACGAAAGATCAAGAACAAGAACGGAACCGAGATGAAATTGTTGTGTCGAAGGATCGAACCTGAGTGACATGGCCGGCGAGATCCGACCGGAGGACCCGAAACCGAAAGAGGGAACAGGGTTAGGGTTTGGATCTGAGGTGGGTAATTTGGGATCCGGATATTGACTATGGTATGGTATGGTTACACTGTTCCAGGATCGGATCGGATCGAGTCGGGTTGGGTTAAAGGTAACAAAGTAGCAGGAGTGTTGGGCCATGGAGATTGACTACGATCTATCATCAGTCCATAATAGCCCAAACTTATTTAATTTTATACTTGTATGAATTAGTATTTCACTAAATTAATTACATAATCAAAATTGTTTAGAGTATAATATTAATGTTACTTTTAGGGTTAAATTTTGTAATAAACACAAATAAGTATTAGTAGAGCATGAAATGAAATGCATGTATACTTAATTAATTTTCGAAGCTACCTACCTACAGCTGTAGCTGTAACATACTACTATTAATTAATACTACATGATCGATCATTTATTTTCACCAAACTCACTTCTAATATGAATCCGACACACTCTCTTAATACAGTTGATATTGCCTAAAATAATTCCATATCAATTTATTTCTTCACACCTCTTCATCTTCATCTTCATCGTATCGTCTTGACAAATAATAAAAATACTTATTGAGTAACATTATTCATTGGAAAAGTATGTACAATAAAAGGTGGTATTATGGTTCACCTATAACTTTGTACTGTGGATAAATTAATAATTATGTGGGTGGTATATCAATATATAGAATTAGAAACATTGTGAATAAATTTGAAATGCAATAGTTTAAAACTTTCCTTTCCTTGTATGAATTCTTGGCATTTACACGTTTATTCAGACTTTACTGCTTCAATAACTACTCTTACAAAATATCATTTTGAAGTAAGTAATATCGAACATGTTGGGCTGGGATTTAGGCTGTAGTGGGCCTGGGCATGGGCCGGATCCGACCCAGTAAAAGCATTAGCAGTTAGGATTCTATTTCTATCTCCTCTCCTAAAAATCAGTGTCAGATAATTATAGAAATAAAACAAAATTAGAAAATAAAAGTAAAAATAGAAATAGAAATAGAAATAGAAATATAAAGAATCGGTAGTTGCAAGTTGCTCGTCTTTCCCTCACTTTATTCAATGCTCACCCCAACCTCAACCCCCTCAACCCCAATCCCCCAATCCCCCATTCCCATTCCCATTCCCATTCCCATTCCCAGCTAGAGAGAGAGAGAGAGAGAGAGAGAGAGAGAGAGAGAGAGAGAAAAGTAGTATCTTCTTCCACACAACGGTTCAACCCCCTCGTATTAATCATGAAGATTCAGTGCAACGTCTGCGAGGCGGCGGAGGCCAACGTCCTCTGCTGCGCCGACGAGGCCGCCCTTTGCTGGACCTGTGATCAGAAAGTGCACGCCGCCAATAAGCTCGCCGGTAAACACCAGAGGGTCCCACTTTCTACCGCTTCTTCTCAGATGCCCAAGTGTGATATTTGCCAGGTACCAAATTTCAAATTCCCTTGCCTTGTTCAAATTCTTCATTTTCTTCAATATTGTCTCTCAATTTTGACTTTTGACTCACTCTCACTCTCTCTCTCTGTTGTGTTGTGTTGTGCTGTGTTGATAAAATATCTGCAATGATTACACGTAGTTGTTGTGTGAAGTTGAGGGCCTCATATTTTGTTTCTTTGGATGTATTATTGTGTGTGTTTAGATTATTGCTACGTATGAGTTTTTGATGATATTTTATCCCATTCAATCTATATCTATCCTTTCACTCACTGAAACTTGGGGCAAAAGGGTGGAAATTGAAGAGGAAAATAACAAATACCTATTGTAAGCTAATGGCCCTAATCCATGAATGGATGATATTAAAAACTTACCAACTGCTCATGAGATTGGGATCTTATCTTCGTTGGAGTTCATTTTCTGAATATCATCTGTAAGCTTAAACTCCAAAACACGAGGTGTGTAAGAGTAGCTTTCTTATGCCAACTGGTTCACTATGCAGGAAACTGTTGGCTATTTCTTTTGCTTAGAGGATCGAGCTTTACTTTGCAGAAAATGTGATGTTGCTATACACACAGCAAATTCCTTAGTATCAGGGCATCGGAGATTCTTGTTGACAGGAGTCAAAGTTGGCCTTGAAGATACTGAAGCTCATACTGAACAATCTTTAGGAAAGACAAATAATGTTGAGAAAATTTCTGAACCAGAACCTCAGGCTCTTCTGAAGAAGATCACCCCAGTATCATCAACTACTCAAAATGGTAAAAATCTTCCTGTTCAACCTAATGGATGTAGCGATCCCCCATTAACAAAGTCACCCTTTGTTGGAGGTTCCTCCAATGGAAGTATTTCACAGTGGCAGTTCGACGAATTTCTTGGATATGGTGATTTCACCCAGAACTACAATTTCATGGATACTGGCTCATCAAAGGTAAATATCAAGTAGTGACTCATATCTTTAGTTTTCATGGATGGTTCTTCAGGTTTTTGTGATTCAATAAATGCATGTTAGTTATTTTCTGATTCATCTGCCTTTTCATATTGATGAAGGTCCTAGCTTCCCCTCTAAATGAGTAGCCTAGCTTCTTCTGATCTGCAGCAAAATTCTCATCTTTGCTGCTTTGATGGCACAATATAGCATTTGTAGCTCCCCTCGAGTGCATTTAAAGATTATTTTGAGAATCATTTAGTTGTCTTTCTAGTCAATAGACCCAAAATCCTTTTCTTCTCCCAGAAGTCCTTGAGAAACAGATTGCAGGCTCAAATAACGATTTCTCTTCTTTTTTATTCATCAAGACATTTATAGATTTCCAAACTTCACATAGATATTTCATTATTGTTGATCTATCAACATTATGTACCTCTTATGATGTTTCACAATTCTTCTTATTACTTGCACATTTTGACAACAATCGAAAGTTGCCACTAGTTCAAAAAGGTTATATCTTACTTCTGATGCCCATACACTGGGTGCTTTAAATTTGCTTATAGTGTCATTGATGTATTTTTCCAGGCAGATAGTGGGAAACTCGGAAGTTCAGACAGCTCCCAAATTCTTCTAGTTGCTGATGGTGAGTTAGAAGGTGATGATTGCTTGGGTCAAGTTCCGGAAACATATTGGGCAGTGCCACAGATCACTTCTCCGCCCACGGCATCCGGGCTTTACTGGCCTAGAAGTTTCCACGATCCTCCAGAATCTGCTGGGTTTGTACCCGACATAAGCTCCTCGCTGTCACAGAATCAGTCGAAGAGGAGGAGGAATTTTTGATGTAATCCTATATTGTTACTTGTCTCATTAGGATTAGGATAGATAATGTAACAATTGTAAGAGACAATTTTTTTACCTTTGTTGTGTTTGATTTGTTTGTTTGTTGTTGGATGATTAGTTGGTTTCATTACATATGTATGTATGTAAAATTATATTAAAGTTGTTGATTGGTGACCGAATCTTGTAACTTGTACGAGGCATCTAAAGAACATGAAATGGTAAGAAAAAATGGCTAAGTCACTGGAGAAGCAATTAAATGGAAGTTAAGATGCATGATGCTGCTAAGTTTCAGGATAAGATGTTTACAAGTCAAAAAAACAGAAAAATGGTTATGCTATGCCCTACATCATATGACAATTTGATCTCCAAATTACAAGAAACATTTCTTAAGAGCTTGACTGATGGACGGCTCTCTTGAGGCACTATTTGTACATCGAAGCGTATATATGTAAGTATGTATTGTATTCCCATAAACACGACTTCTTCATAGTAGTAGCTGCTGCATGAGGACTGCCAAGATGCTGCCCAAGGATATGTTAATGATGTTGGCAACGTCATTGTTGAGCTGAGAGAGAGGGAGAGCGTCTCCACCATCAATAAACACGTCCAACATATCTCCAGAATGTAACTTAAGTAGGGT
Source organism: Thymus mandschuricus (assembly GCA_029379335.1). Classification (NCBI taxonomy): domain Eukaryota; kingdom Viridiplantae; phylum Streptophyta; class Magnoliopsida; order Lamiales; family Lamiaceae; genus Thymus; species Thymus mandschuricus. Next base: position 34,796,606 of record CM057081.1, on the reverse strand, counting down.
GAAGATGAATATGATAACTTACCCATTCAAATCCTTCCTTTTCTTGAAATGCTGCACCGATTATACTCTCTCCCACATTAGCAATCTGGGAAGCAATCACGCATATGACGCCTTCAGACAAATTTATCTGTTCACGTGTGATTATTTATCAGTTGCAGATGCAAAGGTAGCTTGCCATGGATATTGGTCTCACTTCACTACAACATACTTCTAACTACTCATTACTACCACCAACTATACTTAATTCATACTTACATCGTGCATTTCCTGCCTACCTTTTTTGGAATAACTTAATACTAATATCCTACAAGAAATATAAGTATAATGATAAAGCAAGAAGCTTTGAGAAAAAGCCAGTAAAATAAATTCATGCAAGAAGCTTTGAGAAAAAGACGGAGAGCATAACTTTTACCTCACCCATCAAAAAACCAACAGAAGCAAGAAAAATTGAAGCAACAGCCCCGGCAAGGGTTCCCTCAATGCTAATGGCACCTTCTGTCCCTATGGGAACTGTCTTAAACGTCGTGACTAGATAACTACAATTAAACAAAAACTTGTTCAATTACCAAATCCCACGGAATGACATATCCAATAAGTATGAAGTGAAGAGTTTTTTGGCACTAGGCAATCATTAAAAATTGTGTGAATGAGAAGTGGATAACTTGGTTGTTTATAAGTATTAAGAATTGAACCAAAACAGGACATAATAAGTAGAAGAAAAGAGCAATCAGAAATCCAATCAAGTAGTTACGTGGTTTTGCCATAAGCTTTCCCAATCTCACTGGAAACAGTATCATTGAGCTTAGTGCAGAAACTGGCTACAAAAGCAAGCTCCCAAAGGCGGGCATACCCAAAGCCATAGATGGAGAGAAAAGCACAGACACAGCCAGCAGCACTTGATCCAATAACACTACCTGGCCCCCTCCTTCCTTTCCTCTTCTCTGCAACTCCATGCTTCTCCTTGTGCCCCATCTTCACTTTTGTGGCTGCAGTGCCCTAATTCAATTTTCATTTCCGATTCAATTCGGTTATTCATTCAAAAGGAAAGGAAAAAGAAAAAGAAAAGAGACTCACAAGGACGTAGTAGGTGAAGACAAGAAGGAAGCCAGAAGAGGCGAAAGCGCGCCATGTAAGAGTGCCGAGGAAGAAGGCAGCAGCAATGCCGGAGAGGGAGAGACCAGAAAGGAGAAGCGGTGATCCCAGTACAAAGATGATAATGTTAGTGAGAAAGGAGGATTCCCAGGTAGGGGGAGATGACTGGATGGATCGAAGGAGATCAGATGCTGCTGCTGATGCTGCCATTTCTCCTCTTAGAATTTGTTAATTGAATTGAATTGAATTGTAAAGAAAGGGGGTTTTGGTTATGGTGGATGGTAATACTAGAAGAGAAGCAGCAGTGCAGTGGCCATATTTATATTCATACTCAGACTCAGGTAAGGTATCCGATCAAGTCGAATTAGCTGCTATATATGCTACCAACATGATTTGAATTTCCATTGCAACACAAGAAGAAGAAGAAGTAATCTTTTTGTTTTCAAACAAACAAAGAAAAGAAAGGGAGGAAGAAGAAGAAGAAAGGAAACTTAGTTGGATTGGACTTGTAAAAATAAAGCCCATTTTTGAAAGCCCATATTTATTTCCACATTTCCACATAACGTAACAATAAAAAACGAAGAAATGCTACACAATCCTTATCCCTTCTTACCTTCTTCTTCTTCTTCTTCTTCTTCTTCTTCTCTGTAGAGACAATAGTGTTTGTTATCTACTATTCCAAGAATTGGAGACAATGGCAATGGCAATGGCGGCACACAGCGCCGTCTTGATTTCAGAGAAACCCTTTCCGTCCTCCTCTCTAAGGAACAAGCCCTTCCTCGGATTTTCGCTCTCCAAACCGGCCTTTCACTCCAAGACCCCCCTCTTCACCATATGCTGCCAAGCCCAAGATACTAAATCCGCTGTTATTCCGCCCGAACAGCAGTGGATGTTTGATGATCTCACTGGCCCTGTCAGTTCTCTCTCTCTCTCCTTTTCTCAACAAAACCAATTTCTTCTTTGGAGAAAATGGTTTTCCGCCAATGGGAATGGCGACAATCTAAGTATTTTTAGTTATTCGTTTTGGGCTCGTTTTGTTGCAGGATTTATGATAGTTTGCACTGCAATTTGAACATCAAAGCTGCTTTTTTTTCCTTTCTTTTTTGCTTGCAAACATTTACTACTAATTAGTGTATATCTGTGAGGATTTTTCCAGGAAGGAAATTGAGGCAATTGTTGCTGTGTTGCCTGCTTGTTATGCTCTTTCACAAATCAATGATAACAACGAATTTAATACTATTAAGCTGGTTAAAGTTGAAGAAATGCAAATGTTTTGTACCCCTATCTCATAAGTTTGCCTGCTTAGTTACTCAGAGTTGTCTCATATTTCAGGATGTTTGGAACAAAACATGGTATCCCAAGGCTAAGGACCATATCCCAACCAGCAAAACTTGGTATATAGTGGATGCTAGTGATAAGATTCTTGGAAGATTAGCTTCAACTATTGCCATTCATATCAGGGGAAAGAATCTAGCTACTTACACTCCTAGTGTTGACATGGGAGCTCATGTCATAGTGGTAACCTCATTTACTGCTCTATCACTTCAGCCTGAGTTGAGATTAATTTCTGGCTAATCTTTACTATACCCAAACCAAGCATGTGTGATTTATGTATTCCATAATGGCACCAAACAGGTGAATGCTGACAAGGTTGCCGTATCTGGGAAAAAAAGGACTCAGAAACTCTACCGGAGGCACTCAGGAAGACCTGGTGGCATGACAGTTGAAACTTTTGATCAGCTTCAGAAGAGAATTCCTGAAAGAATCATTGAGCATGCTGTGCGCGGGATGCTTCCTAAAGGCCGGGTAAATTATTCTCAACTCAGTCTTGTTGTTTATAATATCACATCCATGATCCAACAGTTATAAGGAAATGGTTGAATGTAGAAGATTGTTTTGAAGCGTGATTGTCCTGACCCTTTTCTTATTTTCCATCTGTCTAGAGTAGATGTTAGTCTTCTGCCTATCATCTTTAGATTTTTTTAATGCACTTGAGTTCTATTCTAGATTATAGTAATAATCCCAATATAATTCATATCCCACACTCTCTTGTTTTAGTCTGAAAATGCTGCCCAACATGCTTGTGTATATTTGCTTAATACTGATGGAGAAAGAAAATGCTCATTTCTTATCTTCATTGTTTTCTTTATAAACAATATTTTGGTTGCTGCAGCTTGGCAGGTCATTGTTTACCCATCTCAAGGTCTACACCGGTCCAGACCACCCCCATGAAGCTCAACAACCCAAAGAATTGCCTATTAGGGACAAGAGGATTACAAAGCAAGATTAGATTTTTCACGTTTCTTTGAGAAATTGCTTAGAAACTTCTTTTCAGATGTTTATATATATATGTATTCTACTATGAAGCTCTTTTGACTAAGCATCTGCACAATGGTGTAATTTTGTTTGTTTTCTCAATCTATTCATCATATTTGCCTTCTCAATCTCATTTTCTTCATCCTATTACTAAAGTACAAATTGAGGGCAGGACTCAAATCTTGAGGACCTCAGCCAGAATGAAAAGGATTGGCTAACTCTGTAAAAGAATTGTGTACAAGAGTTGATTCCAGGTATCAGGTACTCCTGCAAGGCACCAATGGCTGCAGTCGAGACCGCCTTGAGCATAAATTGATGGGTGTCCGTCTTTTCTAAGTTGAGAGAGCAGGAGTATGTCGAGAAGAGTTGCAGGTTTCTTCATATTGCTTAGTACGCTCCTCACTACAGCATCTCCTTGAGGTTTGCTTCCAGGGTAAGTAGAGCCCTCAACGGGCGTTGTTTGTCCCTTACAGTTCTGGCCTTGAGGTTCGTTCCATTCCTCCCCACTGGTACACACGCAACACACCATGTTAGAATGGTTACACCTGTTGAATAAGGTTTGAAGTAGATTGAGGTGTAGTTACCGGTAATGCACAGGGGAGATGCCTTGGAAGAAGACATGGGTTTGGGTAGGGTCGATGTTGGAGTCGACCCAATTGGCCCATGTGGTTAGAGCTGTGTTGTATGCTTGGATGACATCCATGTCCTGGAATGTCTGGGTCCCGATCTGGTAACGATCCCATCTGCAAGTAATAAAGATATATAGTGGTGGTATGGCTTGGCTTGTAGTTGTATATATAAGTGTGTGTAGGGGGACAGACAGGCATACATTTTGAGGCGGCCAGAGTGGAGCCACCAGTGGTAGGTGTTGAAGATCAAGACGTGGTGGTGGTTCCAAAGGTCGGTGGCGGCAAGAGTGTCGAGCTTCATAGTGCGATTGGTGAGGGTGACTAGGAATCCGTTTTTAAGCAAGTTGAGTGTGAAGTCGTAGTCCTTGAATTTTGCAATCTCAAATTAACTCAAGACATGCAAAAGGTAATAGTAATAATACATGCAGATGCAGATGCAGATGCAGATGCAGCTTCTAAATCAAAAATCAATGCTTCTTTTTAATTGATAGTAGTAGGAGTAGTAATTTGATATATAAAAAGAAAGAAAGGGAAAAGGAAAAGGAAAAGGAAAAGGAAAAGGAAAAGGAAAAGGAAGGAATGAATGAATTAGTTAGCTAGCCATACCGGAAAGAAAAGAGTGGTGAGCGGTCCTCGTGAAGACAAGGTATAATTGGTGGGGACAGCAGAAGAGAGAAGCATGCACCCCATTGATTCCCACTGGTTCTTACTCAGTGAGTCGCCCACAAACATTATTTTTTTCCCTCTGTATTTCTCCATCAACTCCTTCCCTTCAAACCTGATGAATTCAACAACACAACATAACATAATTTTATACTCTATATATTGGATCCATTAATTTCAGATAATTGGATACCTGGGAATATCGCAGCCGGTTGGCTTCCATCTATATTGGAGGTACATTCTGTCGGCCCTTCCTTGCTTCTGGCAGTTGAGGCCGGCCGCCACTAAAGGGCATGCCGCCGCATCATAGAGAGGAACAGCGGAGGCGGCGTCCAAAACCCAGCTCCCTTGAAAAATATTGCAGTGCTCATGACAATGAGATGATGAGAGAGAAATGAGAAAGACGAGGAGTGAGAAGAAAAGAGGCAGAGGCCTCATCAGGAATCCCATTGGTGTGGTGTTGAGCCTGAGGTGCTAACATTATACTCACATACTCCTTCCTTCCTAATAAATAACAAATAAATACTACTCCTACTCCACTACACACAACACAAATTATGACCAGACCACGTACTTTATCAAATACTCCTATATATATGGCTATGTGTTGCATTCATTTGTGTTTCGTTGATATAATTGGGATGTAATGTTTACATTACTATATTTTATTTATTATCTAGACATTAAATTTTTTATTCATCAATAGTATTTATAACTCTCAATTAATAAATGGGTAAGTTAGTTAGTTGTATCTTCCATCTTTAATTGGAAAGGAAAAATACTTTTTGACATTAATTAAATTATAGTATTTACTATGTTATTTTATGGATACATGAATAAAATACTCGTAGTAATAAAGATGGGGCCGCCAAACAACATTGGCGGCATCTTTCTCATTGCACTTGTATTTTGAAACTCTCTTTATATCTGCCTGCTATTAATCCTATATACTATAGGGGGGGAAGCTTCGATCCTAACAACATGTAAAGTTGTCTTCTGTACAGACAAACATCAAGCCGTCCACGTGTCCCCTTGCCCCACTCACTAATACTCCACCTCATCACCCTTACCTCACGCTTGAAGTTTCTCATATCATGTCATATAAAGTAATTTCCTTCTATTAATACATATTGTACACAATTGTATTTGATTTAATGTTGTTGTTAGTATATGTAATTAATAATTATAATTATAATTATAATTATAACTAACGGTTGATTTAATTCAAACAAAATTTTAATTTTGGTTCAAATTAATATTTTATTGTTATTTTAGATGGCATATAGGAGTATTACTTTTATGATAAATGTTCCTCTATCCGCCGTGAATACTTTTAATGTATTTATCGGATAGAGTATTACTCGTTAATGTTCCTCTATCCACTTTTAAACACTTTTATTGTTTACAAATTTGTTTGACTTTGTAAACCTTAATGTATTCATCGTTAATGTGGTATGGGTAAGGTTTACTTTTATGATAAATGTTCCTCTATCCGACGTTTCACACTACTTTACCTACTCTTATCAGTCTATCACTCGTCTTAATTCTTGCGCCGGAAAAAGTTATACCTACATAAATAGGTTGGAATGAGTAGTAAACTATTTTTTTATTCCGTAACATTCCATTAAATCGTGTCTTAATTGTATTGGATTCTTATGTGGTGCACCAAATTTGCCATGTGCCAAATTTTCATAGAATTAAAAAATTATAAGGAATAAATTTATAATAATTTTTTAAAAGTACGTTGTTATATCATCTTTGTGCATATTATATATGTTCATAATAAGTATGTGAGCATTTCTCTAATTATATATACCCATTATGAGTTTATATTATTTTTTTTATTGCAAGAATTGATTTTTATTTTCTTTTCTTTTCGGAAACATAAAATTGCATATATATGTATATATACATTAAATTAATTATAAAAATAGTACTTGCCTTTCAATATTTTCTAATTTCTACTAATTAGAGTAGTGGATTTATTAAATTTACTTTAATGCGGTACTTCAAAATTACTGTATATAAAGTGGGGAAATACGTGTCAGACGCAGTGGGTGCAATGCATGGGATGGGGATGGGCTTACCAGCTACTAGTTGTACACGTGGATGGAGATTAAGGGGGAAGGCACAGAAGACACTTCCCCTTGTCTTTAGGATCGACTCCCGCCTATAGGGGTGTCAATGGGTGGGTAAAATTCGGACCCGGTCCGGACCCGCTCAAAACCCGCTTGTTAATTAACTTACGGGTCCGGGTCCGGGTCCAATCCGATCAGACCCGTAACAGCAGCAGACCCGACCCGCTATTTCCGGGTCCGGGTCCGACCCGGCCCATTTTTTTTATTATAAATAATTCAACTATTTGGTTTTTTCAACTTATCAATTTTGTATATTTTAAAGATATATTAAAATTTCGATTTGCACGTCACTAGGTATGACAATGGATTCAGGACTCGGTCCAGATCCGATGGATCCGGTCCGAAAAATAGATATGGACCTTGCAAAAATTTTATTGTAATCTTTACAAATTTTTAATTTAGAAATAAATGTTACGGATCTGGGTCCATATCCGTAGACCCGTGGATCCGTCGGATCTGGACATGGATCTCAATTTTTTGGACCCGACGGATCAAGCCCCAATCTTCCACTATTTTTTAAGAATATAATTATAACATTATAATATGATTATTTATCAACATTATAAAAAAATTATGATTATAATTTGATGAATTTTGGCAATTGAGCCATTGAATTAAAAAAAAAGGGGGGGGGGGGGGAAAGCTATAGCCAATTTTAATTTTCGGGTCCGGGTCGGGTCCGGGTCCTCTGTAACGGGTCGGGTCCGGGTAACATCTAAGTTTTCGGGTCCGGGTCCAATTGTTACGGACCGGATCCGGGTCCGAGTCCTTTGTTGTTTTAGTGGGTCCGGGTCCGGATTTTACCCACCCGCTGACACCCCTACTATATACTAATAATCCACAAGTATTTTGCAACCTAAAGTCAAGTCAAGGTAACACATGATTAGTGAGATGATCACACTTTTCTTCTGCACTCACCGCCATCATCCACCGCACACCATGCCATGCATCTCTCTCTCTCTAAAGAGAGAGAGAGACAGATGCACATACATATGACACATTATATATTGTTGTTCAAGTTGAAGCAGCACCGCATCTATTACTAATTTCATTTACAACTACTGCCCTCTAACTTAAATACTGCTTGCCTTGCCCCTATAAACAAATCTGCAACTTCTCTACCATTTCTTTCACTTGATAAAACCAAATACTACCAATACCCAAATTGAAAAACAAAGAAATTCATATTTTCTTCTTCTTCTTCAAGTTCTTGTGGCATAACATATTTCTGACACATCACATATATACACAGATACACTGCATCCATCTTCTCACTTGATCGACCTTTGCACCTCACAAGAAACATCTAAAGCTTCAAGTGCTACAGTACTCGAAAGATACTGTAACGGGCTCACTTGCCCTTATATACACTTAAACTGCAAACAAGCAGTTCAATACCAAGTTAGAACTCGATTCCACTATTCAACTGAACAGAGAAAGAAGGGCTGCCAAAATGGTCGAGAGGAGTTTCCACTTTCACAACCACCCCCGCACTCCCAACATTTCCGTTCCACTTGGACCTCCCAACCTAGGAAGAAAAAAATTGAAATAAGATTCATTTCATCAAACAGATATGGAAGACATATAGTATAAGTCTGGTTTGGGATTTCTACAATTCAACATTGCCACAATGAGACTCTGTTCTGATGAGTGATGATAACCCATTTTTACAAATTCAACCACTAATATCAAAGGAACAGCCTTTCAGATTACTATTCATGACCAAAACTTGATGAAAACGAGATTCCAATTAGTTGGGTTATCATGAATATTAGGCATACTTAAAAGTTACCATCCCAGAAAATAAATTAACAAAAACAAAGATAAGTGTCAAACACAAATAACTCACAGATGCTGATGCAAAAGCAGAAGGACGATTTACAAGGGCACAGCCACAGCTAATATTCAATTCATCCTTCACAGAATGGGTAACTTCCATCTGCACTCCAGGACAGCTTCCACCAAATGTCGGACATAAACTGAGACAAAAGAAATGTGCAAGGAACTGTAAGAATGATGTTTTAGAGGCTGTAGGTCAGAATGGGAAGCATTTGAAAACGTATATGGACCAAAACAAGATGAGTTCTGCTGCTAAGCATAACAAAATAACTCCTGCTGGCCCCCATGCAGAACAAATATGCATGACCAGATGTTCATAAATAGAGAACCATCGGAACATAATTGCTAAAAGAACACAGCAGAATAACTATCCGTGGGCATATAACATTGGTCACATCAAATCAAGCAATCACAGTTACCTTAATTGGACAGTTGGCCTCACCATGAGACCAGATCTCTTCCAGGCTAATGCCTGCTCCATTCCTAAGGCAAATGATTTGTCAGGCCATTGCCATGTAGGTGTTATGCGTGTTCCCCACTTGTTCTGCATAATATTAACATCAATATCAGTGTCGAAAAGAGAGAGACCGAAGGCAGCAATCATTGGTTGTACGAATATTTGACACTATTTGACATATGGCAGTTGCACCTTGCAAGAGAAACTGAACTTCATTTCTCCTGGATATTGACCTTGTGCTTGAAGTAGACCACCGCAGAGGGGCAGAAAAGCACTGGTTGAGAAACCTTCACCGGCTACATAGGTGACCTGGCCATTCGGAAACTGCACATCCATGAAAGACTGCACAGCAGAAATGATGTTAGAAGCTAATAAAGTTAGGAAAAAGAAGCTTAGGCAGTCAAAACAAGCATATACATTCTGTAAAACTGTTATTTACAGCGGGGATAAATGGGATCTTCTGATTAGAAGTATATAAGTCTTCCCAAAGGTCTCCCACACATGCAAATAGTTAGAATGTACATACCTATGTACATAACTGCAAAGGTATAGGAGAGAACAAGAGTAATTTATGAAGCACGGGGACGCTCCACCGGTCACGTACTCGTCCCGGAGACGGAGACACCAAAATACGCTGAAAATACGTTACCATAAACATTTTTTTTTAAAATTGCGTGTTTTTATTTATTTTTTTATTTTAAAAATACGTTTGACCCATTAAAATATATGTTGGCCACAATACAAATTAAAAATACGCCCCCAACCTCAACCTCAAATCCACTTATTGATTATTGATATGTTTTTATCGCTGTTTGCTTAGATTTATTATGAATTTCTTATTATTTGCATATTTTCTTCATGAATTATTGATATATAATGTATATAAAATATGTATTATAAAAAATACAAAACGTATTTTTGACGTATCGTATTTTCATTTATTAAGAATTGACGTATTTTCGTCCTCGTATCGTACCGTCCTCGTATTTCGTATTCGTTTCCATGCTTCATAGAGAGTAATTATAATAAAACATACCTCCTCCCTCTTTCAAAGGATAACTTTCCACAGGAAAATGATACCAGTTACAAAATTAATAGGTTCAGACTTACACAAGCAAAAGGGTTGAGGCAGATCATTGACATTAACAGCCACCTTCTATGCTTTGACCACACAGCTGGACAAAGAGAATGCATTCCATTCTGTGCAGCATAAACCACTAAATCGATTAAGTTTTCAAAATAAAACACATGAATAGTGACCTTCATGAATAGAATTCCAGTAACAAGGCAGGAAAAGTAATCAAACAATGGGCGACTGCTGAGTAATGTTCAAAATTTGAGGTAACCATCAACGAAAAACAACATAGTATAAATTCAATTCAACCACGTCCATCTTTCATGTTCCTTTCCTTCAAATAGTTACCAGGCATCATATGTCAATCATAGAGAGCACAAACCAAAATGAGATAATTGATTGATAAGTTTGCCATACCTTCCTATCATAGCCATACCAAAGCAGGTGCTGCTTTGACAAATGAACAGGCAAAAGAAGTGTGGAATCCCGAACAAAAAGGACAGGCCCAAGCTGGACAAGGAAAAGGGAAGAATTCTCATTTCCTGATGTTGAGCTTCCTTGTGATGCCTCTACTCGCCATAAATCTCCTCTGGCAACCAGAGAGCTCTCAACATTTCTAGTTCTACTGTCATAGGTTGATGCAACATTGATAGTACCCTGGATGCACGGAATTTTATTCAGGAACATGAACGATGGAATTGCATGATGCATTGATGCACAAATTGAAACAAAAGAAAAAGTATTGCTAATGAAAGGCAAGATTCAGTAGGAGAGTTGCACCCAAATGCACCTATTTAGTGTAATTTCATTCAAGAATGCCAATTTGAAACACCAGGAACCTGGGAAGGTATGCCCGGACCATGGTCACATCAACTTAGCAATGTCAAACAGTGATGTCGAAATGAAACATACTTCAGTGATTAATGATTTCAACATAAGACTGAAATTACATTCCCTTGATAAGGGCATTATTTCCAATGCTGTTTATTAGAATCACATAAAGGCGGCTTCATGGTTTTGAACTATCAATGCCGTAGCATTGCCTACTCTAACGACTGCACCAAGTAGCAGATCACAAACTGAAGTGTCTTTGCCATTGGAGGGTGTCCTATGGGGTTTCTTTTAAGCCTATGACAATAAATAAATACTAGATGGGAGTGAAATTGCATGAAGAAAAGATGGCAATCAGGACATGTAATGGCATATTGGCATCAATAGCAATGTTAGTAATACATGGAAATTGGAGTAATACCCCAATACTTTGTCCACAAATCTCAAATCAGACAGTTGATGGTACAATTAATCTATCACCTACCAAATATTTCTAAAGTCTACTTAGAAATTGTGAAATGCAAATCTATGGCATCGCATCATTTTCTTCTATTTCTGGAATAAAGGAAACAGTATTGAAGCACATTTCTGAGAAGCTAATAACGATTTATCTGGGGTAGGAATGCATTAAACAAGATTATTTTCAATCATAGTCCAAGGTTCCTGAAGTTAATTCAATACCTGTGCTCGACCCAACTTTTTTAATGCCTTTGCAGTAACAGCCAAAGTCTCATCCTCAGTTGAACCCTCCACCACTGCAGCACCATTTTCAGGAATCCCATAATCTTTAAACCGTTCAGCCAAAGATCCCAAATCCTCTTGCAGGGTAATGCCCACATCAGCCCTCTGGCAATGACCATCTCCTACCAACGACAGTCCAGCATTCTCTTCATGCCGGAAAGGCACAGGCAAGCGCCTAAAGAATTGCTGAACCACACCATTAAAGGACGCCCCAATATCAGCTCCCGCCTGTCCTATCCTATTCCCGATGTCAAATATAGCGGTGACACCAGTAATCGCAGAATTATCCACGGACAGGCCAAAGTCATTCTTGATAAAATAATTCTGCGCCGGAAACTCGACTTCAAAGGTGGGAGGATTTGGCCAGGGGAACGACGGAGGAGTCATATGAGTCTGAATCAAACCTGTAAAGCCCTGTGCGAGCTTATCGGCCAAGTCCTGGCCGTGCCGCTGCACCTCCTCCCACGCTTCAAATGATCTCTCCACAGACATCATTCTCAACGATTCAAGTTTTTTTCAAGTCCAAATCCTAGAATCAGGCAACTAATTCAGCACGCAACTTGAATAATGGAAACAATACCAGGTTATGGAGCAACTTCAATCATGAGGAGGGGAAAAACAATCTACACCAGCATCCAGCCAAACTGCAACAGAAAATGAAGAAAGTAGTCCGATTCCCCAATTCAACGGCAGATGTCAATCAGAAACCCTAGATTCCAACGATTCCCCGTCCGATTGACACGTAACCTTAAAACAAAACAAAACACACACACACACAAAAAAAAAAAAGAAGGAAAAACAGCAGGTGGATTAGCAAGCAGAAGCAGTGGTGTGAGGTAGAGGGTGAATGTGTGTGTAATTGAGGTTGAATTGAAGGGAAGGGAAGGGAAGGGAAGGGATAGAAAATGAAAATGGGGGCTGGGCTGGGCTGGGCTGGTGTTTGTTAAGAAGGAAGGGTAGAGGCGTTGACGACACGTCGGTGGTAAAAAATGCGTTATGGTATGGATGGCAAGCAAGATAGGAATATGAATATGAATATGAATATGAATATGAATAATTGAATATCCCACTCGGGACCCGACCCGGCCCGAACCTGATACACTCCACAACCAGACGATTTTTTATTTTATTAAGCTGGATTTGGCTAATTCTTATTTAACAGAATATTTATAGACACTAAAAAATCATCTACGTATATAATAAGTAGAGAGAGAGAGAATATCTGAAAATAGATTGGACTAGAATTCTGTACGGGCCAATTTTGATGTGTAACGGTGAATTAAAGGACATTTTTCGTATAACTTAACTTAATTTATGTGGAGGGAGGGGAGCAATATTTTCAATCACTTTCGTATATTTTCTTCCAAATTAATCAATTTCATATTTAATTCTTGATGTGAAAGGGGATTGATTAATTTGGAAGGGAAATTTCACATTTTTGTACTTTGGTTGTTTCTTACTTAGGAGAGAAATAGGATGTAAACATTTATGAATTAGTTAGGCAAAGTAGAAATTTTTCCAAGTAGATTATCCCCCTAAATTGAAATTTTTGTTAATACAAATGAAATGCGTGCTATTAGTCAAAATTGAATAATTATTTTGTGTTGCATGAAAATCGGAAAATGAGAGAAATCCCAATTCAGTTCAAAAGGGTAATGATCATATTAAAAAAGAGTCGTGCTGGTGCAGAAGAAAGGATAACCGAATTTTTTATGAAAAACATAAAAATAAATTACTAGTATTCGGATTAATTATTACTTCGTAATATTTAGTTCATATTACGGTAAGAGGGTGATTAATTGATTAATAATGATTGTTGAATTGAAACATATCGCTTTCCTTCGCGAACTGGTATTAGTATTACTCCATCTTCAAATTGAGAACCCTAGTTAATGAAGATAGATAGAATTAGATTAATCAATTGAATTCATGGCTGAGCCTGAGGAACATAGGCCCTCGCCTTCGGAGGCCAAATTGTTTTATCCCAAGCTTCCGCTCCACGACTTTCAACCCACAATTTGCTCGCCATCGCCATCGCCATGGGTATTGTTTCATCATCTCTTATACAAATATACTCTATTAGCTACCTGCTTATTTACTTTCACAAATCCATCCACTTATGTAGTAGTATTTGTTTGATGTATTATTTCGATTCTGGGAAGGTGTTTTCGGATTAATGGATTCATGGAAGAAACGATAGATACTTAGGCTAATGACTTTGCATACTACTTTTTCTAGTTGTGTATATTGTAAGACCTTCTCATTCCATTAACTGATTCTTGGCAACTTTCCTTCATTGCACTCTGAATATTCCAAATCCAAATCATACACTAATGCTGGAAGTATAGTACTAGTAGGATGTTTCATGCTTCATGGATTGCTATAATCTCTACTTCATGGACTTCTACAAATGCATCCTCTCTCTGAATGCTATTGCTTAGCTAATGAACAAGTGCTTATATTGAACGATGATGCATCAGCTACGGCCATATTTTCTCGTTCTGCCTTTTGCTTGGTACGCTAATGCAGTCGTATAGCCCGTGCATGCTAGACTGAACATTCAAAATAAGTAAGGATGCAATTGTTGTTATGTTCTTGTCCTCCTTAGGTGACCATTTTAGTCCTATCTAAATATTCAGGTTTCTGAAGGTTGTCATAAGCATGCTGAGGAAGATTGTAGTATGACGGGTTCATCAAGAAATGATCTGCACAATTCCATTGACCATCCATTCAAGAAAGAGTATAAAGCAGAGCCGACTGCTGTGGATAATGATGGCAGTCAAAAGCTTAGTAAATATTTCTATTATGACAAACCACATTCTGAAGAGACGGGTATTTGGATTCCAGTATCAGTCCCACCTCTTCCTGAATCTGAAGAAGCAGAATGGAAAAGGGGACTCTGTTTGAACACAGACTATGGTGATTTGGGATGGAACGACTTCATCGGAGAAGATAAGGAGATGACTATGTGGGATGTGGTTCTCGACATTTTGCTCGCAGCCAGAGGAAAAGTCACTTCGCTCACTTCCGGTGATATTCAAGGATACGGTATTTCTTGGATGTCGAGCCATGTTCTTGATCAAGCTTGGCGAGAGATGGCACAATCTCTCACAGATGCTAACTTTGGAAAAATGAAGGAAATCCTTGAAGCAGATCCACCAAAATGGTTACCTGATAGTTCAGCTTCTGCTTGCATGCTGTGCAATGTTCGTTTTCACCCAATTATGTACTCGAGGCATCATTGCAGGTTCTGTGGGGGGATTTTTTGCAACAGTTGCTCAAAGGGGCGGAGCTTGATGCCTTCGAAGTTCTTGAAAAGTGACCCTCAACGAGTATGTGATGTTTGCTGTGTACGTCTTGATTGTGTTCAAACGTGTTTGATGAACCAAGTGAGCCGTGCAGCTCAATCACCTACTCATGATCTGACAGATCTGAGCACATTGAGATCTTGGCTTAACTTTCCATGGGGCCAGTCTATGGAGTACGAGATATACAAGGCTACCAACACCCTTCAAGGTTATTCTAAGGTATGCTTCCAATGATACCACAATAGCATGCTATCTTGTCATTGATTGAACTACATTTTATGGTTTGGTCTTTTGACCAAGGTCACCGAGCTATAAAAAGTGTTTGTTCTCTAAAAGTTGCGAAAATGACTCTAAATCTTTCTGGGAAATATTCTTTGTTTCATATTAGTAGTTTCTGATGGAGTCTCCAAATGTTGAAATTTTGCTTTTTACTGCAGGTTGGAAGTTTGACACCTGAAAAGTCAATACCCGGTACAGTTCTGAAGCAAGCTAAGGGCCTTGCTATCTTGACTGTTGCAAGAGTCGGAGTAATGGTGACGTACAATGTTGGGACAGGATTAGTGGTTGCTCGAAGAGATGATGGATCCTGGTCTCCACCATCTGCCATTGCATCTTTTGGTATGGGCTGGGGAGCACAGGTGAGTGAATGAGTGAAGTTCCAGTTTTATTTTCGTTATTGTTGAAGTATTTACCTTATGGTTCTGTTGGTTTTATAGGCTGGTGGGGAAGTGACTGATTATATAATTGTGCTGAGAACGCATTCTGCTGTGAAGACATTTAGTGGAAATGCCCATTTGTCGGTGGGAGCAGGATTAGGCGCTGCCTTTGGCATTGTTGGAAGGGCTGCTGAAGCAGATATGCGAGCTGGTGATGGTGGTTATGCTGCTTGCTATACGTACAGCTGTAGTAAAGGTATTTACTTTTTTGTCCTCTGCATTGAGAATCTAAGCCGTGTCCTTGCTTGCTTAATAGATGGTGAGATATTTTGTTAAGTTCCAATTCCTGTGATGGAAAGTTTCTAGGAATGTCATAATTTTTCTCCGACTTAATAGCTGATTTAGTTGGGTTGAAAAACAAATGCTTAGATGATGATATTCTTCTTGTTATCAAGAGATTGTTCTTTGGGCTGTTGTTGTGTGGAAGTGAAAAACATACAGAATTATTTGTATGACTTACTATAGGCCGTTGATCTAGCTATGATATGGTTAAACTTATTTTGCCTTTAATTGTTTTAAACTTATTGCTATAAAAGGGCTGTTGTACTGAAACTGATCTAACTCGAGTCGATGATACTAACAGGTGCATATGTGGGTTGCTCTCTTGGAGGAAACATGGTTAAAACTCGAAATCAAGAAAATTGCAAGTTCTACGGCAATCGATCCATTTCAGCATCAGATATCCTTCTGGGTTTGATGCCACAGCCTCCTGCTGCCTCTGCATTATATCAAGCATTATCAGACTTATACCTCAAACTCAATTAAGTTGATTGATTTACATTTGTATGTGGATATTCCAATTCTTTATTCCAACCCATATGCTATGCTATGCTATGCTTGTACAGGAAAGAAGAAACACTCTTACTAATTACTATTGGATGATGACAAACAAGTTCCAGAATGTAAGTATTTACAAGTTTACTAATTATGTTAGCATCCATCGCCATAAATCTTGAAACACTAGTGAATTTATGAGAGCAAGGCAGCATCAAAAGCTAACTACCCATGACTAAAACTAACATCTAGTAAGTATGAGTAGTTATTACACAAACATACTATGATGCTATCCAAATAATACTACTACTAGGTGATATGGAAGGTATCATATCATTGGAAGCATTGCCCTTCACTCCTACTTGAGCCCCTAATTCATCTGCAATGATAACACAAACCAAGTCTTTTGAGGTTGTGATATGACAAACTGATTAAACCTGAAGGATTCGATAACCAAATGAGTTGGAATCCATCAATACAAGTACCTGGCTTTCGAGCTTCCAAGTGTGAGTTCTAGTTCGTCGGGACCGCACTCCTCATGTATTGTCTCTCCTTCCCAAGCCTTGACAAGATTTGTCGAGCTCCTCCCGAACACAAACTCATTCTGGACCATCATAGGAGCAGCAGCAGGAGAGGATGTCCCACTCTGCCCTGGGGTGCACATGAGAGACCCAAACGGATTCGACGAAACTAGACTGAAAGTGGGAGACGTAGTCCCGCTCTGGCTGGCATGAGCTCCTGGTCCTGGGTACCACATGTGGCGGCCGGGGCTGGGTGGGGTGGACATGGGAAGCAATGGGTGACGACCCCAATCTCGTGGGGAGCTTGAAGGTGGGGTGACGGGAGCACTAATGGAGCCACCGTGTAAGTAGTGGTGCATAAACTTGGAGGGTGGGGGTGGGGCGGAGGAGAGGTTTCTGAGCCATGGAATGAGAGAATTGCCATCTACGGGTTCAGGGATGGTGGAAGTAGTTGAACCCTTGCTGAAATCCATGTTGTCCACCGGTTTGCATCCCTATTCAATGAAAATTCATCAACAAATGCTACTCTTTCTTTAATTGATTTCCATATATAATTCATTGATTGTGATTGTAGAGTAGTAAGTATACCTTGCGATAGGTGGTGCCGTCGGGCTCTACGGTCCAACCAGCCTGATGGCAGAGAGCTTTGAGCACCTCATTGTTGTCGCAGTGCTTGGGGAGCGTATAGTTCCCGTGGAGGCGGAGACCGGCGAATATCTTGGCCGCCATCGCCCTCCGCCGCCGCTCTCGGCACTTGTTGTTCTCCCGCTCCTTCCACGACGGCGTTCGCGTTCCTCCTCCTCCTCCGGCCATCATCGACTACAATTTCTCGATTCGCACAAGCATCTGCCTCTGCCTCTGCCTCTGCCTGCGCACACTCAGTCTTGCTTGCTAGGTAGCTAAGTGAGAGGTGAGGTGAAAGTAAAGGATAAACAGTGGAAAAGTGAAGAAACTGGTAGGGGAGTAGAGAATGTGGGATTAAATGAGCTGTAGATGATGAAGTGTTTGTCTGAGAGAGAGAGGGAGGAAGGTAGTAGTATTAAGCTTTTTCCGTTGGTAAAACTAAAACTAAAAAGGCTGAGTTTTGTGGCGTCTCTTTCCTGAATTCACATCTCTTTCCGCCTTTTTCTTTTATTTTCATCAAATATCATTACTACTATTATACTTTCTCCATCTAATATAAGTAGTCACATTTGAAATGGGTAAAAGAGCCAATAAAGGAGGAAATTTATGTTTGTAATTGATTCTGAAGAGAGAGGGTTAATTTTAGCCAAGTATTCTTTACCATTTTAGGAAATGGGACTAATAGATGAGACGGACCAAAATGACAAATGAGACTACTTATATGAGATGGAGGTAGTAATAGCAGTAGACAGTAGTTGTATTTGAATGTTCTTTTATCACAAGTGCCAATGCCATGTACTTAGTAATACATAGTGTATGAATTAATTGAAATTGGTTTGTGAAAGACAGACATTATACACGCAACGCACTTAGGGATGGCAATGGATCCAGGACCCGGTCCAGATCCGAAGTTCCAGATCCATTTTTTCGGATCCGGATCTTCAAATTTTGGACCCGATGGATCTGGACCGGATCCAGATCTTATACAAAATTTTTGGATCTGGATCCGGATTTGAAATTTCAAATCCAGATCCGACCCGAAGATCCGATTAGAGATATATAATATATTTTATTTATTATTTATAAATATATGATATAATATATGTTATATTATTATTATTTTTTGTAACCCTATATAATGTTATTTATGTATTGGATTGAATCAAGCGTTCGTAATTTTTGAAATGATAATATTATCTCATTTGAAAGATTGTAATATTTTCTTTTTAAAATTCAATCACGATCTAAGTTTTATCAAAAAAGTATAATATTTTCATTGTAGTGCGTTGAAAAAAAATCATTTAAAAATAAAAGTACAGATCCGGGTCCACATCCGTAGACCCGTGAATCCGTTGGATCTGGACTCGGATCTGATTTTTTTGGACCCGACGGATCTGGACCGGATCCAGGTCAATGAAAAAAATATGAATCTGGATCTGGACCAAGCATGATCCGGTCCAGATTCGGCCCATTGCCATCCCTAAACGCACTACATAATATAGTAGAGCAAAGCAAAGTATCCTAGGCAAATAGAGATACGTAAGTGGGTGAAGGGGTCCACTGGGTATGGCTCGGCACGTGAGAGGCAGAGCTAAGGGAGTAGTAGGTTTGCAGGTATAGTCATAGAGTCTAGTGGAGTGGACCATGTCAGTGAATGTGAATCTGCTCCCCATTTTGGGCTGGGCTCCTTTTCTTCTTATTCAAATTGGGCCACACCACACCAATCATATGAAATACCCACGGGTAATTCTAAATATAACCCCAAATTGCTAAACATAGCCCCCAATTAAAAAAATTAATAAAAATTAGTAATTAATTTACAATCCTATCCCTAAACTTGTAACCTCCAATATATTGAGGGAAATACGTATAGCCCCCAAATATGGAGAAAAAAAAAGAATCCCGAATTCGGTTTCATCTTCAATGCTCGTCGCTCGAATCGCACTCGTCGGTAGTCTTCCTTGTTCTTCGAATTCGAATGTTTTCGGAAAAATGGGGTTACAATTAATAGATTAAGTTGGGGGTTATGAATTGTCGTGTATAATTTGGTTTTGGGGGGTTATATTGTAGGTTTACTAGAATTAGAATGATAGGGGTTGTACGTTTTCTCAGTATTCAAGGGTTATAAATTTAGGGGTAGGACTGTAAATTAACCAATAATTTTTAATTATTTTTTAATTCGGGGGCTATAATTAGCAATTTGGGGGTTATATTTAGAATTACCCAATACCCACGTTTCTCTTCTTGACCCATACCATACCAATACAAATGTCATTGTTTTGGAGTGGACCATGTGTATGTTAATAATATCTTTCGCTTCTCACCAAAATTCTACTCCGATGCCCAGCCGATCAACATTCATCATCACTAGTTCTTCTTCATCCAACATGATGTATGTTTTTTGGATTTCTCTCCTCGCACTAGCTCTCTCCGTCAACGCTCACTCCACTGATTCCCTGCTGCTCTTGCCCACTCATACCCCACGCTGCCCCGCTCCCGACCCCAATCGACCAGTCATCGGAATTCTTAGCCACCCCGGCGATGGCGCATCCGGCCGCCTCAGTAATGCCACTAATGCGTCTTACATAGCTGCTTCCTATGTCAAATTTGTTGAATCTGCTGGTGCCAGAGTCATTCCCCTCATCTTCAACGAACCTCCCCACATTCTTTCCAAAGTAATGTTGAGTTAATTCCTTGTACGACCTTTTCTTTTCTTTTCTTTTAGGAATGTTGAGTTAATTTCGATGCATCATTTTTCAGAAACTTAGTTTGGTCAATGGAGTGATCTTCACAGGAGGGTGGGCCAAAGCTGGTCTCTATTTTGAGGTTGCTACATCTATATTCAAGGTACAATTGAAACCCAACAATTTCTAGTTATTCTAGGTGTGGGAGAGAATTTGATCTCTATTTGCTTCTGCAGGATATCTTGAGAATGAATGATGCTGGAGATCGTTTTCCATTGCTTGCCATCTGCTTGGGTTTTGAGCTATTAACCATGATAGTGAGTAAGGTATGTTATGCCAACGCCCTCTCTCCAGTCCACCCAAAAAGATTACTGCATTAATTCTTTATTACTACTACTCCAAATCGGTGCAGGACAACAACATCCTCGAGAGCTTTAGTGCATCAGATCAAGCTTCAACACTGCAGTTCGTGGAAAATTTAGATATTAACGGAACTGTGTTTCAAAGGTATTAGTGAAGTTTATATTTATCACTTCCGATATTACTGTTTCACTTTCACACATAGGCGAATATGTTCCGTAGATTTTCTCCAGTTTTGCTGAAGAAGCTGACTACAGAATGCCTTGTGATGCAAAATCATAAGGTTAGTGCCCATTCATTTGTTGCTATGTCCATTCTTATCTTCCAGTATGGCTATCTATGTATGTATGTTCCTTGAATTAATTTAACTTTCATACTTCTCCTCACCAAACTCCAAATAGAAGATGCACGCAGAACAATTCTAGTTATATGCTTCAGAAATCAATATTGAGCTAATGTTGATCCATCCCCACAAAAGAAGAGGTCTCCAGTTTGGTAGCAAAAGCTCAAGTCCTTGTTTATAAAATTTTTCATACCCTACCTCAAGATGGGTTAAGCTAGTTATATTTCTGGTATTTTAATTCTGCATATTCACATCTGTGCAAGATTAACAGTTACTTAGGATCTGCATTTGGTGTTCGCACTGTGAGCAGACCCGATATATTGCCACAAAAAACATTCAGTAACTGTTTACTATAATATCTCTTTATATAACCATTCCATCTTGCCTTGGAAACAGTATGGAATATCACCTGAAAAATTCCAGAAGACTAACAGTCTCTCTAGCTTCTTCGAGATCTTAACAACTACTGCAGATAGTGATAATAAGGTATCTAAGAAGCCATCTTGCAGTCTATTCACCTTCACTCCAAATGTGTGTCATCATCGTATCTGTTTACAATACATTCCTTGACATGGCGTTAATTTTTGGTGGGCTTCCAATTAATGATGTATCAGGTCTATGTTTCAACAGCCCAAGCACAGAGATATCCAGTGACAGCTGTTCAGTGGCACCCGGAGGTACCATCTTTAGATGTGTTCTTCAGTACTTGTCTTAAGTCAATGAGCTGATTTTGTAGTGCTCTATTCATGAAGATTATATAGTAACCAACAATATATTTCAATCCGGGATCACAGCATTAGGGACCTCCCCCCATGCAATAGAATCTTTCAACTTGCATGAATTATATGCTCGTCTATTTTCAGTTTGTTCTCTTCTCTAATTGTGGATTAATCTAGAGTGTTTGAAATGCTGACATCCTTGAGCAGAAAAATGCTTTTGAGTGGGCCTCATCAAGTATTCCACATTCTGAGGATGCAATTCAAGTCACTCAAAATGTAGCCAACTTTTTTGTAAGGTAATATTGAAACTTTGTGCTAGCATGGTTTAATCAGTTTCCAAGTGTTTATCTTCCTTGTTGTCGTAATTGGGAAAGGAAGAGTATATATGACTAGTAATAAATAAACCGGGAGGTTGTGCGTGCTAAATTTGTAAAGTATATCTTGTCTTGTGATATAAAATTTTCAGGGAGGCTAGACTATCTACGCATAGACCATCTTCCCAGGAAGTGCTGGACAACCTCATCTATAATTACAGTCCTACATATTGTGGGAAGGCTGGGTAACTCTCTCTCTCGATCTCTGTCTATCCACTCTTTGGCACTCGGATCTCTCTGATGGTTGTGATGTTTGCAGGAAGGGGTATGACGAGGTCTACATTTTCAGCTAGTTTTGGTCTGAATGCAGTGTAATCATGATTGGATTAAGGTTTGGGGGATGAAAGAGATGTAACCATCAAATGATGTTATATTTGTGCTGTAGATATTATGTCTGCCAGAAATTTGTAAAGATGCAGAATTGTATACAACTACTATTGCTTTTGTAGCACCAGACAGTACATGGAGGGTTGAGTTTGAGTCTCAGACTCAGTCTCTCTCTTTCTCTCTTAATTCATTCAGTTTCAGTTTAAGAATTTTATTATTTATGGATTTAGTTGACAAACTAGGCATACACGTCATTTTGCGATTAATCAAACTACTCCTACTACATTAATTAATAATCTAATCCAAAACGTACCGATTATCATAAGATAATACTACTACTCAAATAAAGAAGATACGTTTTGAAGTTTGGATACGATTCACGTCACGTGGAAGAGAGAGAGAGAGAGGGGACTTAGTTCTTCTTCTTTATTTGCAGTTCTGTTCTGTTATGTTCTGTTCGCGTTACACAACAAAGTAATTTAGACTTAAACTACTACGGTGACCATTATTAACATAAACCCCACAACACGTTATTCTTCTTCCAGTTCCATGTCTATTTCATCTACTATTAAAAACTCCTCCCCCACCTCAGCCTCAGCCTCAGCGCCACCGTCCATGGCTACCTCTGACTCCCCACCGTCCGACTCCGACTCCGACATGCTCAACTACCGCCGGATTTCCCTCCTCGTACCTCTTTGCAAGGACCTCACCGGCCGCAGTCTCGATTCCCGACCCGTTATCGGAATCCTTAGTCACCCCGGAGACGGCGCCTCGGGCCGCCTCAACAACGATCCCAATATTTCCTACATTGCAGCCTCTTATTCCAAGTTTGTTGAATCGGCGGGTGCTAGAGTTATTCCTCTCATCTACAATGAACCTTGGGAGCTCCTGCACAGAGTAAGCACCCCACCTCCTCTCCTTCACTTTTCTACTTGATGATTTTGGTGGTGTTGTGATGAAGGCTGTTATATACAACTTATGTTTCAGACCTTTTTACATTGATGATGCATCGAATATTAGTAGTTGTTTTCTTAAGAAATCATGGATTGCCTTAATCACAACTTTACTTTGTTATGCTGCAGAAACTGAATTTAGTAAATGGAGTGCTCTTCACAGGAGGCCGGGCCAAAAGAGGTCTTTATGTTGAGGTTGTTGAATCGATATTTAAGGTACATATCATCTTATTTGTTCTTGTTCCTTTCTAGCTATTTATGAAAATGAGAAATATAATCTGGTTGTGATGATAAACTTGTACTAGCTCGCTTGATGGTGAAGTAGCTTAGCTTACTGTAACTTGTTAAGGTTGCCACCCCCATACCCTTTTGATTCTTCTGCAACTAAAGAATTTTAGAAGATATTTCAGGATGGCTGAAGTGTTGAATGCTACTATCTTAGAAACATGGTGATTCTTTAGTTCATGATGTACGCATACCCCCATAGAGCTGGCTCTTTTTCTTATTTGATTTAAACTCGGTTCTGATTTGATGTGGTCATGACTGGGCGTCATCTCTCTTGTGCAGGAAGTCTTGAGAAAGAATGATGCTGGTGATCATTTCCCTTTGCTTGCTATTTGTTTGGGTTTTGAACTTGTGGTGAGGATTGTGAGTGAGGTAAATTTTTGTCAAAACATCCATACATCTTAAATTTTTGTATATGACAGATAAGGGAGCTGGTATGGTCAAATTATAAGACTCAAATCACTGGTCTGAGTGGTCTCTCCTCTTCTCATTTTTGCTTTGAAATGATAGTTATAAATTATATTGTACATATTATTTTAATCAAGGAAGTTGGTGGAGTTTTTTCTTGTAAATTAGATACTATGAGCAGCCTGCTTTTCCCGTGTCTCCCTTTTTATGAGATGCAGGTCATTGAGTTTCTTTTAAGTGCACCATAAATCATGGCTTTTTTCTATTAGCTTCCATGTGTTAATTTGTCTAAGAAATCAATTTTCACTGCAGGATAACATGATCCTGGAGAGATTTAATGCAGTTGATCAAGCTTCTACATTGAAATTCGTGGAGAACATAGATATCAACGGAACTGTATTTCATAGGTACATTCAGTTTTTTGTTGTGAAATTCCTTGTGTCTATAGTCCTACTGTACTGGGCCAATTGGTGGTGATATCGGAAAGCTATAATACTTGAAGGAGAATGCTCATACAGTACCTTAGATGCCACTCTCTCTTTTGTTCCTTTTGGTACACAATATCGAACTTGGTATTCTTATAACCCCAAATTTGACTCTTAAACTGTTCAAGTACCCAGTATTCAGAAAACTAGTATGTCTCATTACCCAAATATGACTTCAAAACTCTTTGTCTGTATCATAGTTAACGATCTTTAATTTGCATAACTAATCAAAGATACACAATTTTTTCTTCACAGGTTCCCTTCGACTTTGTTAAAAAAGCTCAGTACAGAGTGCCTAGTGATGCAGCACCATAAGGTAGGCTCCTTTTATTCTGTTATTGTGATATTATCTTCTTAGGTAGTCATCCAGTGGTCATTTTAGTATATCTTTTCTATATATCACCATTTTATTTCATTTATACGCAGTTTGGGATATCACCTGAAAAATTCCAAAAGAACAAGAGACTGCATAGCTTCTTCAAAATCATAACAACTAGTGCAGATGATGATGACAAGGTATATATAAATTGCACCCTTGTGGTCATCCCATCTTACATATCTCTAGATATAGAAGATTTGAAATAGAACTATAAGACTTGAGTTCCACCCATCCTCTCGATATTGTTTATTTCTTTACATCTGAGCTTCATTTCTCACAACTTCCAGTTCAATTGATTTTTATCAGGTCTACGTTTCAACAGTTCAGGCACGAAGATATCCAGTAACTGGTGTGCAGTTTCATCCAGAGGTATTATCTATAGAACAATTGAGTAATTGAACCCTAAGCATGACTAAGTAAACTTTTCATTCCTTATCACTTTGCCCTGTTTCCAAGATCTTCTCATTGCAAAAGAAGATTATCATCCCTTAGAAGCCTGAAGTTATACCTGAGATGAGTTTAGGATCAATAATTTTGTGCTGGAAGGAAGATGAAAACGGTTAGTAGGATATAAACCTGTGCTACATTAGAACTGGATGTCGAGTATCGTCAAATGGGATTTGTTTGAATATGCTAAATTATATTGTATGTGCATAGATGCAAGTATGTTATATTTATGTTGCCTTCTTAATGTATAGTTATCTAAAGCATTTATGTTATTGGTAAGGAGTACACTTGTGTGGCTGAAAAGGCATATGAATAATTATTGAAGTTGGGTTTGAGATACAGAAAAATGCTTTTGAATGGGGCTTATCTGGTATCCCACACTCGGAAGATGCAGTTCAAGTCACTCAACATGTTGCTAACTTTCTTGTGAGGTAAATCTTTTTCACCGCCAACGTAATGAGTCTGAAGATACTGGTTTTTGTAACATATGCTGATGAAATCTCAAATACAATGATTCCAAATAATCGAATCCTACTTAGTGTTTTGCATCCACACTTTTTTTCAATATCTCCACTGTTAATGGTTAATGGTTTGGTGTTTGATATATCTCAGGGAAGCTAGGAAGTCGATGAACAGGCCATCCGCCCAGGACATCCTGGACAACCTCATTTACAATTACACTCCCACATATTGTGGCAAATCTGGGTCTCTCTCTCTCTCTCTCTCTCTCTCTCTCTCTCTCTCTCTCTCTCTCTCTCAATTCCATTTTAACTGTGTGTGTGTTTCCTTGGTTTTGGCACTGTGCAGGCGAGGGTTTGATGAGGTTTACATATTCAGCTAAGTCAAAAGTGGCGACAATTTAGGTGGCATGTACATATCACATTGTTCTACAAAATCAAATGTTGGCATAAAAGAATGGATAAACAAACAATGTGTCGCCCTCGCCTTCTCTAGTCATAAAACACGGAGGGAAGGTAAATATTGGAGTATTAAATTTAATAAAGCGTTACAGCAAGTAACGCGCTATCTTGATAAAATCATGCCCCTGACTTAACTTTCTAAGATAAATAGTACTACTCCAGTACTACTACTATACTTAATTTACATGTTAATTAAGCTAATAATTAAAAAGTTTTTTTGATTGATTGTTGATTGTTGAATGATGGTAGACAGCCATGCATAAGGTGAGGTTGAAGATGAAGTAGCCAAGACAAAAAAAAGCGTAAGATATAAAAGATTCTGAGTAGGCTCTTCTTTCTTTGTATAGCTATAATTCATCAAACTTTTTACCTCTCCATCCATTATTGAAGGCTTTGCAGCCACATTCTCAGCTTTTATAATTATTGCTACACAAACACAAAGGGGTAGGTCAAAATTTATGAATACCAAAAGGAACAGAGGAAATAGGATGAATAGTTAGTTTAATTTAAAAAAAGATAAATGTTACAAATACTCACTCACCTGATAGTATTTGTGATTATCTTTGGCATGATATGGTAGCTAGTAATATTTAATTTAGAAATGGGAATCCTTGTGGCATTTTGATTGGTTGATCAATCAGTATATGTTGAGGCTGAGGTAGTTTTCATGTATAAATGTATGGTTGTTTTGTTGTCATCAATCATCAGTCATCAGTGGGGTATGTATATTTATATATATGAAAATGAAAGAATAATCATATTACTATTAATTAATAAAGGCTTTTGAATTTATTAGTGTAAGAGGGAAACAATGAAAATGAAATGAGAATGTGATCTCTCAGCCTTTTTCCTTAATTACGAAATCTAAGACAAAATAAAAGAAAAGAAAAGAAAAGGTTAGTGTGTGTGATTGGTCATCATCAAATTCAAATACAGATACATGTGCGCTTAAAACGAGGTTGTAATTAAACTTGGCGTTATCATTATTCGAAAATCTCAATCTCATTCTCAATCAATTAATAATAATAATAATGGTATAGCCATAGGTAGATAATGTAGTAATTGAGAAGTGATGAATACTCCTATTGATTAGTAGGAGTAGGAGAGTATAAGTATATAGAAACGGAATCGAGGGCCCAAATATGAGAATTAAAGAAATTTTTGATGAGCATATCTGTAATACAAGCATAGCATAGCATAGCGTGCTTATAATTATAATTAATGAAAGTACAATTCTCATATACAGTACAATGACAATTTGTTGACATTTGAGTGTGAAAAATGGGGAAATGACGATTATGAATAAGAAGCGGGAAGAAATATGAAAACTCTATTTATGAAGTAATACAAGCAAATATATAGTTGTAGAGAGGTTGGGTTGTGTGAGTGTCGGTATAAAAAAGAAAGATGACACAATCAATCTCTCTTGTTAGTTGTTATTAGTCATTGGAGGTGGAGGGCTATTAATTAGTAGTACTGAATAATCAACTTTTATTAGGATATCATCTACTCTACTCATCCTCTCTCTGCTGACTGATTACCAAGCTCCAAACCCCACGTAAACACACACACCACAACTGCTCTGCTTCTTCTCCTTCTTCATTCGTTCTTGATTATTGGAAACAAAGGAGAGAAGGTGAAGATGATGATGATACACAAGTAGGAGTAATATTTTAGCTACGAATTCAGAATTCTACAGCTACATACAGGTATCCAATTCCTTTGGCTTTGTCTTTGTTTATTTGCCGTTGAATTTTACTACTACAGTCTGCACACTTTCATACTTCATTTCTTTCATTATTATTCCAAATCAAATTATCGACTACTCTTTTTGTTTTTTAAGGAAACAAATACTCACGAGTATTTGATTATGAACACTGAATGCTAGTACTAGTATTGATTGATATCTGGGCCCGGCCCGGCCCGCTGCAGTAGTCGTAGTTGTAGTTGTAGTCGTAGAGGATATTAAAATTGAATGCTAGCCAGCCCAGTATGTATGTATGCTTTCGTTTGTATTGGGCCCCTAACAATCCAATCAATTATGGACTATCTAATCTAATAAAAAATACCCCATCATAATCATAGCATACATAATTAAGTAGTAATTAATTAGTTCTTCTTCTCCGATCCCAATCCCAATCCCAATCCCAATCCGGCGGCTATTGGTGGATGCGAATGGAGATTTATAGGGGTAGAATATAAAAAGAATAGACGTGCTCAACAACGGCTCTTAATCATTATAATTAAATTAATCGATCCCTTGATTCATTCATTGCCGTTGTAGTACGAGTAACATGTTTGAATATGATTAAAAAATAACTACTCCCTTCCCTAACCCTTAGCCTTAGTTATAAAAATAATAATAATAATAATAATAGCCAGGCCCAGGCCAAGTTGTAGTATAAGATTTGAGATCTACGAATATGGAAAGGAAACTTAATTAATTTATTTTTTATATGGTATTATATAGATGCAATCCTATCACAGACATGGTACAAAGAATAATATCTACATTCATTCATTTATATATGAAACTTTTCTTGATTTCTTGTTGTTTCAGTTCCATGTTGTTGGTTCATTTGTCTGGAACCACGTTTGTTAATAATAATCTCGTCGGAGGCGAGGCAGGCGTACGTTGTTGTTGTTGTTGTTGTTGCTGTTCATCTCTTTTTCTTAATTTACTTGATTGATTGTTGCCTGCCGTTGTGAGAAATTCAAAGGAGAAAATAATTTGCTTTCTTTTGCTTTATCCTCCTCCTCCTCATCCTCGATCTATGTGAAAAAAGCATTCATTCCTTTAATCCCCCTTCCTTTTCAATTAACCCAACACACAAACACTCATCATTCACTTCATTGTGCTGCATACCGCTATTTCTTCTTCCTTTCTTTATTTTACTACTACTACTACTACTAATAACACTACTCTCATTCCCCTCAGCCTCGGCCTCGGTCTCGGTCTCGGTCTCGGTCTCGGTCTCCCCAATGGATTCCGTCCCGCACTCCTCTCTCACCCCAAACAAGACTCGCCTCGCCCGCTCCTTCGCCAAGCTTCTGCACGCCCGTGCTGTCAGACCTCATGCTGATGTCCCCAAAAAGCCCAAATCCATGAAAAAAGATCGACTCAAGATTGACGAGGAGGCTAAGGTGGTTAGAGAAGCTTTCATGGCCAAACTCTTTGCCTCCTTGTCCTCCATCAAAGCTTCCTACGCCTACCTGCAGTACTCTCAGTCCCCTTACGATGCCGATGGTATTCAGTCTGCGGATAAGTTGATCGTCTCTGACCTCAAGAAATTGTCTGAATTCAAGCAGTCTTACTTGAAGAGGGAAATTCACGACCCCTCTCCTCAAAAAGCTCTGCTCCTGGCTGAAATTAAGGAGCACAACAGCCTCCTCAAGACTTATGAAATCACGACTAAGAAGCTTGATTCCCAGCTCAAGCTCAAAGAATCTGAGATCTTGTTCTTGAAGGAGAAGTTAGCTGAAATCAATGGCGACTGCAAGCTGCTCAACAAAAGGCTCAACTCGAGCGTGTTTCCTGATGGCTTGAAGCTATCGAGCCTTAGACTGAGCCATTTCATCACGTTGCTCCAGCAGGCAGTGAAATCGGTTCGGAGCTTCGTTCGGTTGCTTGTCGAGGAGATGGAATCGGATAGTTGGGATGTGGATTCCGCAGCCGCATCGATCCAACCCGGCGTCTCCTTTTGGAAGCCGAATCATGTTTGTTTTGCCTTGGAGTCCTTCATCTGCAGAGAGATGTTCGATCGCTTCGATTCTCCGAATTTCTCAGAGCCCTCGACCTCCGCAGAGAAGGAGAATCGTCGCCGCACGTTCTTCGACAGATTCACGGAGCTCAGATCGGCCAGGGCGGCAGACTACCTATCCTGGAAGCCTAACTCAGCGTTTGCGAAATTTTGCCGTGCAAAGTATCTACGAGCGGTTCATCCGGAAATGGAAGCGTCATTCTTCGGGAATTCGGTAAGCGTGCCGGAGACGCCGTTCTTCGCGACATTCCTGGAGATGGCGAAGCGTGTGTGGCTGCTGCACTGCATGGCGTTGGCAATGGAAGCGGAGGCAGCGGTTTTTAGAGTGCGGGAGAAGAGCCGATTCTCAGAGGTTTACATGGAGAGCGTGAGTGACGAGGCGTTCGACGTGATAGCAGAGCCTGTGGTGGCGTTCACGGTGGTGCCCGGGTTCAGGGTTGGGGGCGTGGTGGTACAGGCTCAAGTGTATTTGAACTGATGATATATACAATACAATACATGTGGGATTGTGGGTATATATGTTAATGTAAGTAAATGGTTGGAAGCTAGCTCGTTCTTGTGTATGTTTTATTCCCTTTGATATATAGTAGTATAATATGGTAGCAGGAGTAGTAGATGATTATATTGGAAAAAAAAGGAGATGGATCGATTTTGCATCTTGTGTACTACTAGTATAGATGAGGAATTTTGTTAATAGATAGATTAGAATATACAGTATGTATGCACGTATGTTTAATGCAGCAGGGTTTAGTTGTATGTATGCATGAGTAGAGGTAGCTTGTTTATATAATTCCAATCTAGTGGAGTTTGCGATTGATTATGTATATACAGTACTACTCCTATATTCTTCAATGTTTTTTGGTTACTGTTTCATATATATAATGTAATATTGTTATGGGACCATACCATTAAACATCATAATTAATTTCATAGTACAATTACATTAATTGTATAAACCAGGCCAATATAATGATAGGTGAAATCAAAGCTGGATTTAAAAAGGAATTGAAGTGGCGGGGGCTGAGTTTGAGTTTGATGCAGATGTAGGAGTACTAAACTTGGGTTGGGCCAATAAATTCCATTTCATTCAACTCTATCCGATTAATTCCAATTCATATTAGAATCCAATCTCATTCAGTAAAAAGTATATATAAAATTCCATTCCATTCCATTCCATTCGCGTGTGTGTATATATATCCTAGCTACAAATCAAAAAAGATAAACCAATCACTTAAATGAATTTAAACTCTTTGGTGGATCAATGGCCTACTCCAGGACTAGGAACAGACTGTACTAATGCACGACGAACAAGAACGACTTCTTCGACATGATCAAGCTGGCTAATCTTGTGAAGAACTAAACTCCCAGTCCCAGTACTCGTATCAGCAGCACTCTTTGGCGTAATTTCCATTAATTTTCTTGCTTCCACCATCCCCGTCCCCACCCCCTCTTCGTGTGATGACAGACAAATCAAAACAGCAACCACAAACACAAACAACCAGTTGCTGCTCCGCTTCATCCTTCCCACAGGCTCTAGCTTGTAAGAATTTGAATTGATATACGTACGGTATAATATAAGTGCAAATATCAGGATCAAGCTGTACTGCAGGTTATGCATGGGAAATGAAATGATACCCCTTTCTCCCTATATATACACATCACATGTATGTGAATATATATGTGATACGGAGAGAGAGAGGGAAGAGGGGTACGTAGTTTGAATAGTCGTTAATTAATTAAGTTATGTCGCCGGCTAATTATAATGCTTAATTTATACTTTGTTCAACTGTATATAATAGTACTAGCTAGCTATATGATTATACAATTAATTAATTAATTAATATGTTTCTGAAATGCCTAAGCTAAGTCACTCGAGTCGACCGAATAATAAGTTGTGCAAGCAATGAACATATACAATTAATTAAATGCATATGCACGGACTAGCAACTCCAACCTCAACTTCAACTTGTTGTTCCAATTCATTCGTCACTTCCCTTTTTATTTGCTTTGCTGCAGGCTCTCTCATCTCATGCAAATGCAATATATATCCATTCTGACTTAATCCAACTAATTATTTGATTTCCCCTTAAAATATACTAACAATGTTCGTAAGCAATTATTAACAAGGACACGCCCACAAACTAAACTTATATAATGCATGTTTTGACTTTAAACGCAGCATACTGTATAATTGTATATTGAGAAAACGACAAACAAAAAAGACAAATTCATCACAATACTAATTACCAGAGAATATACGATACCATCAATTTACCTTCTTAATCCTACTCATTACATCAATATTACAAAATATTTTTCATTTTCAATAATGTATGATGTCGGAATACTTGAGCTGGAGAGAATACATTTTACGACGGCTAAGGGGAAAAGAAAATAATCCAAGATCTGAATCCTTATTGTAATTATATATATTTTTTTAAATAGAAACGGCACTCAAGATCAAGATGTATTCCAAGACACTTAAATAATTCCAGTTGACATCCCAGTTTTAAAATTGCCAAATTCTAGCTCCAAAACATCTATCAACTAAATTAAATAATTCCATTATAATAACGAAGACGTGCACGAGTTACGTTAGTTGCTTCATAAACTAATCAAGACTCCAAACCTATTCTTACTTTTATTTTTTTAATATCACCTTATTTTATTCGCATCGCATCTCAGTAAAAAATTGGATCTAGTTACAAACTACTTTTTGTCGTTATTCGATCAAGGCTTATTAAGCAGTGATAAATTACTAGGCTCATTTATCTTAAGGTAGTGTTTGGTAGGGGTGATAAGCCCTAGATAAGGATTGTAATCAGGGCTTATCACCCGTTTGGTAGGTTAGATAACGAATCATGGGCCCCCGGGATAAGGCTTGGGCCCGGGCTTCGATTACTGTTCACCTTTAGTGTATTAAACCTCCCAAATTGGCCAGTTTCGTAAGAAGGGTTTGCACAGTAACCATGAGATGAAATGGAAAATACAAAAATGCCCCCACTTCTATTCACTCTCTCTCTCCGTCTCTCTCTCTGCCTCCCTCACTTCTGTTCTGCCGCCCGGCGCCGCTCTCGCCGGTGAATCTCTTGACACCGGCGAGCACTGCCATCATCTCGCGGTTCTCGGCCAAGCTAAGGCCGTCGCCACCATCGAATCTTCGACGGGGCTAAGAGGATTATGTTTCTCTGTCTCTTTTATTTATAATTTTCCGTGTTTCCTTTTTTCTGCTCAGCCTCAGAGGGCTGTGCATTGATTGGAGTTAGATAATTGAGTCTACAAGTGTCCTGTGAGGCAGTTCTTCATTTACTAAAAAGCTTTTCCACACACATCTGCTTTTTGGGGGAGGCTCGTCGTCTTCCTCGTCCAATTCGACAATTCTGGGCACTTTGTTATATATATAGATACTCCAAATGGAGTTGATTATTGCTGCACTTTGTTATACATTGACGGCGGCGGGAGATGGCGGCGATGGGGAGGCGGCAGCGCCGCCGCTGTCGTCATCTCGGTAGGTGGCCTGAAGGTTGTCCATCGGAATTAATTGTAAGAAAATCGAATTGGGGGAAGAGAAAGGACAAAACAATTCAGGGGTAGTTTAGTCATTTGCTATGGAAAGTTTATGTATTACTCCTTCCTACCAAACAACAAATGTATTACACATTGATTATGAAACTTTCCTACCAAATAACGAATTAGTGTTGAATCTCATGTTCTAAACCTATGTTTTAATCCCGGGCCGACTATCCCACCCGAGCTACCAAACGAGCCCTAAGCCCATACCCAAAGTGTCACAGCCCAATATCAATTTCAAAATTCAAAATTACAGTATTTCATTTCAATGTCATAGCTATAAATATCTAGTACTTCCGAATATAATCCAAATACTACTCCCGCTCTTTTTTCTTTTTCATCAATTCAATAGAAATTCTTAAATCTAAACCCCCAAACCCAATATTCATTTCCCCTAAACCCTAATTTCAACCTCTCAGTTTCAGCTGATTTGCAGTTTGCAGGTAAAAAATCATGAGGGAAGAGCAAATCGAGAAGCTGCGGGGAGTTGTCCGCGACTGCGTTAGCAAGCATCTCTACTCGTCGGCGATCTTCTTCGCCGACAAGGTGGCGGCGGTCACGGCGGACCCTGCCGACATATACATGCAGGCGCAGGCCCTCTACCTTGGACGCCACTACCGCCGCGCCTTCCATCTTCTTAATGCCTCGCAAATCGTCCTGCGCGACCTGCGCTTTCGCTATCTCGCTGCCAAATGCCTTGTAACTTCACTTCCTTTCCCACTCTTATTTTAGCATTCTGATGCATTTTGGTGCGTTTCTGTAACGTCTTCTGTTTTGTTTCCATTTCTTTTTTATTATTATTTTTTTTATTTTTATTATAGTATATATTGCTGCTACTTTTCCATTTCCATATGAATTTCTGCGCGGGTGTTAGTCGAATTTCTAGGCAAGGTTTGGAAATTGGTGGTTAGTCCTTGCATTTTCTAGCAAATTTCTGTGTACTAGTCACTGGTGAGAATCTGCAGGATAAATAATTGGATTTATGTCTATGTTTTTATTTGATGATATGTATACATAGCTCTCAATCAGGAAGAACTGAAGGAGTGGGATCAATGCCTTTTAATGCTTGGTGATGCTAAGGTGGATGAACATGGCAATATTACTGACACAAAGGACTGCAGTGGCATGTACCTGGATAAAGATGGTGAAGATCGGGAAATCAACGTAAGTTTGTTTTGATTAAAAACATCGTAAATGTGGCATTTACTGCTTGCCACGTCTATGCGGTAAATAAGGAAGAAAGTCAGTTACTCACAATAACTTTCCTAATAGTTGGTTACATTTGTCTGACAGATTATATCAGCTATATGCTTTTTAAGAGGCAAGGCATATGAGGCCTTGGAAAATCGCTCACAAGCACGACTATGGTGCGTAGTTAGAATTTGTTTTATATCTTGTTCCACCCTGCAAGTTTGCATGTACCAAGCTTTACATTTGGCACCAGTCCACTGGCAGTTGTGTGAGTCCAAGCAATTCGAATGTTCAAGATTCCACTATTTCTGTTATAAAATATGCCATAAATTTTTTAAGATTTTAGGAAATAATTTAAATAGTGCTGCTGCAAAAAAAAATGATATCAGGATAGGTCAGTTGTCTAATGTGCTAAATCAGTTTTATCTTTTTCTCATGACACTTGAAGGTACAAAGCTGCCATAAGAGCTGATCCTCTGTGTTATGAGGTACGACAGTTAACTGCATTGTTTTCTTCTATCATTTTAAAACCATTATGCTAGAGCTCTAGTATACAAAGAAAGAACAATTTTATGATCTTTCTCTATTGCAGTATTAACTGTTCAAAACATTTCATGCAACCAAATGTGTTCTTTGACTGTCTGTACTTTCACGAATCACGTGTGATGTATTCTTTTCAGGCCTTGGAATGTCTTATAGAGGGTCACATGCTCAGTTGTGAAGAAGGTGAGGACCTATACATTTACTGCAAGTGTAGCCCATGTGATTAGATAAGTGTTACAAATGATGTGCCTTTTGCTTTAGGTTAATTTTCTGTTTTTCTCATCTCTTTTTATTGGAGCTGGAG
Source organism: Thymus mandschuricus (assembly GCA_029379335.1). Classification (NCBI taxonomy): domain Eukaryota; kingdom Viridiplantae; phylum Streptophyta; class Magnoliopsida; order Lamiales; family Lamiaceae; genus Thymus; species Thymus mandschuricus. The sequence continues at coordinate 34,760,829 of CM057081.1, read as the reverse complement.
TTCATGTCATTGGTTTTTGCAGTGTTTACTGAGTTATAACCTAAGTTGATGTTCTTTGTTTTGTTTTCCTAGAGACCAATCTTCTTGCAGCATTGCAATATGGCCCTGAAGATGGATGGCTATCTTCGTTTTATTCATGCTTGGTAAAAAAAGTAAGTTTTCCTAGTTCACTAAACTTGTCCATTCTTCAGTTTTGTGAATACTGTGGTTGTTCGCTTTTGAGATTCTTATTATTAATTTGGGAGTAACTTGTCTTCGTATTCTATTCCTAGTATGAGAAAGAAAATATTGTTGAATCCAAGTTTAGAGAACTCGAGGTGGAAGTGTCTGATGCAAAAACACCTGGAAAATCATTATGTAGTCTGAAGAATAACACTGATCTCTTAGCCTGCAAAGCTGAGTACTATCATCAGTGTGGCGAATACCAAAAATGTTTTGAACTAACCTCAATGTCGGTTTGTCTCTGATTCCCCATGCATCACTTTTCCCTGATTATTATTGCCAATTGCTTACCAACATGCACATAATTCACAGATTGCTCGAGAAGGATCCTTTTCACCTGAAATGCACCCTAGTCCATTTAGCAGCAGCAATGGAACTTGGGCATTCTAATGAACTATATCTGATGGCTTGCAATTTAGTCAAGGACTATCCTCAAAAGTAAGAACATTAGACTCCTTAATTTATTTGTCTGACAAATTTAACATGAATTTAAAGGTCCTGCCACTGAGGACTCCAGTTCAAATTTCTCATTGATTCCCTGTGGCATGTTTGCTCAGAGCTTTGTCATGGTTTGCTGTGGGTTGCTACTACTACTGCATAAGGAAGTATGACCAATCACGTCGTTATTTCAGGTATGAACCATAGGAATTGGTCATCATTAGGGATATGATCTATTTTTTAATATGCCTACAGAAGCCGTTCATCTTTATGATTTCAATTATGTATTCTACTTCACTATCATGCTATAGAGGTCAATAACACACCATTTATCATAAGGCTCAAGATCCTGGACATTGTCTTTTCTAATGTGGTGATATAAGTTTTTGATGAAATCACTCATGTATTTAACAAATGACTTGATTTTGATTTTCAGTCTTACGTGGATTTTTTCTAGTGATTTTCTGTTGGTATCTGAAACGCTCATATTCATGCTCGGGTCTGATTTATTTCCTTTTAAACCTTTCCCAGCAAGGCAACAAGTTTAGATGGAACATTTGCTCCTGGATGGATTGGCTATGGGAATGCCTATGCAGCCCAAGAAGAAGGAGATCAAGCAATGTCAGCTTACCGCACTGCTGCCCGTTTATTTCCTGGGTAAATGATTATTGCTTTCCATCACTGTGTCCAAAAGCTTTTAAACATTCACTGTCCTTGTCCTATGCCTAAAGTTTATATATATTCCCTTCAGCATCTTTACATACATTCTAAAGTCGTAATACTTGTTTGAATTTTCTTGGTTTTGGAATATTTGGATCTCAATGAGACAATGGCACACAGAAGTATTTTATTTATAACTCTTATTTCAGGTGCCACCTGCCCGCACTATACATAGGAATGGAATACATGCGAACACATAGCTTTAAACTTGCTGAGCAGGTGATTTTAACTACCTCATGTTGAGAATCTCTCGGTCCTTCCTTTGCTTGTCTTAAGCAATCAACTGGCTGTAGAGATATAAATGTCACCTGTCGCATGATGCAACTAGTATGATTTTACCTAGTCCATCTTTCTGATGGAAACTTGCATTCAGTTTTTCATGCAGGCCCAGGTTATATGTCCTTCAGATCCACTTGTGTATAATGAACTTGGAGTCGTGGCTTATCATATGAAGGAGTAAGATAAATATCTCATCTATTTACTTGAAAATGTGGTCTAATTTTATATTCGTATACATGACTGTGGAGAATTAAATCTCACGATTGGAGGTTTTAAGCTATTAGACGTGCTTGATTTTTGTTGCTGACATATTTCAGGTACAAGAAGGCTGTGTGGTGGTTTGAGAAAACATTGGCTAATGTACCATCATCAGTAACTGAGATGTGGGAACCAACTTTAGTCAACCTTGCTCATGCTTTGAGAAAATTGAAGTACGTTTTCTCATATGGTTTTTCTGTACGTGCATACATGACTTTAAGTTCTATGTACACTCTGATCTTTTTTTAAAGAGTAATGTAAACTGTGATCTACCGTTTACTTTTCATTGTTGATATTAAGTATGTTCTAGTGTTGGTTAGGTATTTATGCGCCTGTTCTTTTTCTGTAACATGCGAACTGGAGAATTTAATTTCGATTGCATTGTCTATAGTATTCTGTTACTTTTTTCTTTGTATAGTGATTATACAATTTATAACATGTGGTAACCATCAGGAGATACAATGAGGCTATTACTTACTACGAGAAAGCACTCGCATTATCAACAAGAAGTTTGAGTACATATGCTGGCCTTGCATACACGTATCATCTACAGGTATTTTTCTGTTATACATTTTCTTTTATCTTTTCTTATAAAATCGGAGAGGACTCTCTGTTACAGATCTCTCTTATTTACAGGACAATTTCACAGCAGCTATTACACACTATCACAAGGTATGCTCTTAGTTCTCAGCTTTTCAATATTACCTCACTTAGCACTTCTGTTTATAATATTGGAAGAGAACTTTGCAATTTGATCTTTCGTGTACGCAGGCTTTATGGATAAAACCAGACGATCAATTTTGTACGGAGATGCTGACATTGGCCCTTCAAGATGAATGCCAACTCAGTATGAACCCAAAAGCGGGATCAATTAGAAGTCAGTTATTTACTTGAATGAAACACTCATCTTCACGATGTTAATTATGTTTTCGATTAATATTGTAAACATAGGTAATCGATCATAGAGAGAGAGAGAGAGAGAGAGAGAGAGAGAGCTCAATTTGTAACATAGGCCATATTCAATTGTTGTATCTTGTTTTAGTAGTAGTGCTATAGAGATTGCTGTCCATTTGTTATATGTGGACAATATTTCAACCGTTCAGTGTGAAATATGTATAATTTTTTTTAGAGCCTATTGACCTTTACACAGTGCAATCCATTATTTTCTGCTTTTCAGTTTAGAAAATGCATGAAAAAATATCCAACTTAAAAGGGTTCAAAAGGAATATAACAGTTGTACAGATTACAAAACGTTTGTGTTCAAAAGAGAGCCAGATTGGGCAGTATATAATTAGACAAATCGTATAACGAAGAGAAACCTATTTCTGTCTTAACGTGTCGTAAAATAGGCTAAATGGTGCAAAAGTTCGTATTGTTTGAAAGCAGAAGCTACTGCTATACCTTTACAAGAGAAAAGGAGAATTATCAATTCATTGCTCATACCTTCACTCTTGCTTTCTACGAGCTGTATCGACAACATAAGCATTCAAGTGGTGTCCAAATGTCTTGGTGGAGAATGATTCAACCACATGCTTACGTGCTTCTATTCCCATGGCTCTCGACAACTGAGGATCCTTCACAAAATTACACATAGCAGTTGAAAAGTCTCGAGGGGTAGCTTCACAAAGGTAACCTGTCACTCCATTCTTTATTGACTCGACCGGACCCCCACTATTGCATGCGATTACGGGTTTATAGGCAGCCATAGCTTCTATAGGAACAATGCCAAAATGCTCATCCTGCACAGGTCATGTCATCATATAGTTCAGATAGATGAAGATTATATATGTCAATCCAGCGCTTAATTTGACGGGTTTGAAACTTTTGAGCGCATTTAATCATTTAATACATCCAATATTCAAAAATATGCATTGCCAGTCTAGTCTATTACTCAGTGGTGTCACAAGAATATTAGAAATTGCAAACCTTGGGTGTATAGAGCACACAGAGGCATTGCGAAAGAAGAGTGTTTCTTTGTGATGTAGGACATGATGTGATGAACTGAATATGTTCGGATACACCTTCCCTCGATGCCAAGTTTTTCAGTTCCTCCAAATACTCGACATTCTCTCTCAACCGTTGATCAAAGCCACCTGGAAGGTACACCAAGAGACTGACAGAATCACAAACATCGATCAAACACAATAGTTGGCATCAAGAATACTGAATAAACTCCCTGAACAAAAGTTGAGGCATGGAAGTATCAATCTCTTGCATCAAATTTGTTAAGACAAAAGTTGAAATGAAAATGAGTATTTTAGTAGAATAGACTCTTTGTGAAATGCAGATGCCCCCTTCATGAATGGTTAGAGAATTGTAAAAGAGAGACAGATCAAAAGTTTATATACTAACAGAGAGATAATAAGAGATGAAACTTACCTGCAACAACCAAGGAAAGCTCCTTTATCTGGCCACCTCGTACTAACTCTTCTTGGTTGTTGTAGAGCGTAGCAAAGGCAGAAATAGCCAGTTCAATATTCTTTTTCCTTTCAAACCGATTGATAGAAAGAAATGTCAACCTGTAGCACCGGGCAGAAGAGTTAACGTGATGGAGTAAAAAGATAACTGATGTCTGTAACTTTGAATGGAACAGTGTCTGTGTGTGCATATCTTTTGCCGTTTGAATTGTTTTTATGATTGAAGGTGAGGTATACGAAAAATATGATCCAACCACTTAAAGATACCAAGAGATAGGTAATGTTTGTTACTTAGTAGTACTAGGTTCGTCAAACTGATCCACGTTAACAGCTGGATAAAGCACTGCTGGTTTAACCCCTCGTGAACTTAAAATCTTGAAAGTCTTTGCAAACATGGATGCAGTGAATTTGCTGTTAACAAGAATTAGATCAGCCATGCCTACAACAGGTCAGGCAAATGAAATTAAAAAAGAGCAAATCAAAATCAAAATTTGCATGGAGTACAATGCACAACAAGATTACAATATATGCCACGGATGTTGAGAATATATTGGGCATAAAAGTAAACAAAAAGCTTAACGATACCTGTTGTAATCTCTTCTAGGTAATCTATAGGTTTCCGGTAGATTCTTCTAAGAATTGTTGTGTGTTGAGCCAATAAGAGGTCTGGGAAATGGCAATAGAATAAAACCTATACAAAAGAGGAGAAACAAAGTGCAAAATGTGTAAATTATGATGCCACAAGTGTCAATACAGTTCAAGAAGTAAGTGATCGTTAACCTTTGATGGCTTTTTCAACTTCATCAGCGGAACGACAACAGAGACTTGATCCGCCAGTATAATGTCAAAAGAAGGATACAGAAATAACACGGAAAGAGCGACATAAATACACCGCAGATATGCACAAACTGCATGTAGACGATAAAAGACATGTCGAGGGAGGAAAGAACCGTACACAGTAACTGGAAATATGCCTGCCCATGTTCCAATTGTTATCAGAAGGATTTAGATTTCATAAACAAAATCATGCATAAATCCATCCATTGAAGAAAGAGTTGTACGAACCAGAAACGGTGTCTTCAAAACAACGTGTTTTGTCGTGATGTGATGTGAATATATGAACATTGTGACCTTTAGAAGAGAGCTCCACAGCAGCATCAACAATTAATCTCTCAGCTCCACCTAACATTGTTGGAAAAGTAAGGTATAACTGAAAGAACTGAATGGACTATCACTCATACATCTATTTCTGAAATCAGATTTAAACAAATTGACAAGCTTTGGAGTAATACTGAAATAGTAATTTACAAAGGAAAGTGGTGAGATCAAATATCCATGTAAACTGAAGTCCAAGAAATTATTATAACTTAAAAGCATCACAGTTAGAAGCAGAGCATAAAACAAAATCCTCTTTTTCCCCCTACCAGGAAAAAGCAACAACTTGAGAGCATAAACCCAAATTTGAAATCTAAAAGCACGACTTGATGAAATTCATATCTCCAGTTTGATCGATAGAAAATCAAAGAATAAAAGAATTGAATCGAGTGAAAGGGGTTTACCAATTCCAAGATCAGGGTGAATAATTGCAATGTTTAATTTAGTCTCCATGGCCATGGCAATGGCAGCTGCTGCTCTCTCTCTCTCTCTCTCTCTCTCTCTCTCTCTCGAGTTTCAGACAGAAATTAAAATCCAAGAGTGGGGTGGGCTGGGCTGCATATTAAATCGAGGTCAAGGTGGGCTAATATTGGAGTGGGCCGCCCCATCCCATCCCATCCCATCCCATAATCATTCTATTTAATTACTAATTAATTTTGATTATTCGGAGTCGGAGGTAAGCTCTTGTCTTGTCCACTTTGATAAAGGCAAAGGCAAAGGCAAAGGCAAAGGCAAACAAGAATAAGGCAGGCGATAAAGCTTGCTTAAAGTTGCACCTTGCATCACATACATGTACTGTATATATCTTTAATTCTTTCTAATTCTCCCATACAAAACGACGTCGCAGCAGTGGAGTCAATTGGTCAAAATTGAACCACTCAGCTGTTTACCTATCTATCAAAATGAACAACCAACTATTTTTCACCGTCACCAATTCTATTAACACGGACCACTTATATGGCTCCACGTGTTCACTCTTCTCACGTACCACAAAAATGTCTCTGTTTTCTCTCTCATCTTTCTTCACTCCATTGCCCTTGCTTTCTTTCCCCTTCTCTCTCTAAAGACTAAAACTCTCTCTCTCCCCGGAATCGACATGTCACTCAGGCGATCTTATCTCTCGCGCAAAATCATTCACGGTTCATTCTCGCTCTCCAAATCTTACAAAGAATCGAAGTCCTCTGAAGTCGCATCCATCTCCACTACTACTAATGGGAATCAGACAGGGGAAGACGAGCTAAGAGGAGAAATTCAGCTCGGGCGGCAGCAGCAGCAACGCCACGGCCTACTCTCTTCTGGGGAATCTGAATCCGAATCAGGATCGTGGGCGGGGCTGCTTCCCGAGCTGCTGGCTGAAATTATTCATAGAGTGGAAGCCACCGAGAATCAATGGCCGCAGCGCCAAAACGTCGTCGCGTGCGGCTGCGTATGCAAGCGCTGGAGGGACGCCACTGCTGAGGCAGTCGAGATCGCCTCCCTCCGTCAACCTGGACAAATCACCTTCCCCTCTTCCTTGAAGAAGGTCCTTATTTACTGTTTTCGTGTTCTATGAATTATTAATTCAGTTTCAATTTATACAATAACTGTTTAGTTTATGGCTAAATTCAAGCTATGCATTTTTGTGTAATTTTGAGCATGTTTGATGGGAGGATACTAGCTTCCCCTTGTTTTAGTAATTAGTACTACTCATGAATGTGGTTTGAGTGTTCCTTTTCGTGAGATCTTCAATCTAAAATCTGATTGTACATATATTGTGCAGGCAGGGCCTCGGGATCCTCCACTTCAATGTCTCATTAAACGTGACAAGAAGAGTGCATCGTTTTACCTCTATCTCGCTCTCTCATCATGTTAGTCGACCTGCTTCTGAATTTTAAACTTGTCAAATTCCCTGCTTTACCTGTTTGATTGGAAAATTAGTTTGCGCGTCAAGGGTTTCTGCTATATGTTTAGGGTGTGGCCGGGGAAATTTCTTGGTCTAGTTAATCTATAGAGTTGGTCAAAGATTGACAATTGTGAAATTTCTTAGTCAGTGCCGGTTGCTCTAGCAATAATGCTAGTCTCTCTACCTATTATTTTAATGCCTGTTTTATTAGTCAATCTTTTATGTAGATTTGATTTGACTTGCTATAGAGAGTACTTCTGCATTGACTTCCAGTTCTAATTCCTTGATATTTTGTGCTGGCTACCTTAATTTTCATCGTTTCTGTATCAAATGCGATGTTGTCTATCAAATTGCACACGAGCTTACTGAATCATACTCACCTATAATGTGCATCAAAAGCCAGGGGCTTGGGAATTATGATAGTAGAAACATAATAAAGCACTAGCTGTATGTAGTGTTGCGCATTTCAGTTGTGTTTTATCTTTTCTAATCTCTCTACTCATTGGACCAGAAAATAATTCGTTTTCATTTCTCAATCACAAAACCATCAGATTACATTATTGCAATCTAATAGGAGATGATATAAGAACTTATAGATCTGTTCTGAAAAAAAGGACAAGAAATGGAAGTCCCTTATACTGGTAACAGAGCTCAATTACTAGGTGGTATGGTAAAATTAAGCTGACAAATGTGCTTGTTGAAAGTGTGATGTCTCAGTACCTTCATATCAAGATGTTTGCAGTTTAAGTTTGTTTGCATAAATAAGATTGTGAAACTTTTAAAATCTTATAAGTTTTCATATAAATTAACTGAATGAGCTGAGCAGAGTATGATCTGATTTCAAAATCTTAAAAAGGAGTGGATATGACACTCGATGCTTTTTATCTTTGGAGATTGGTCATATTATGTTCTTTTAGCAGCAATCATGTCACCATCTCCTTAAGATCTCGTGTCTTGTTAATCTGATAATACTCTTTTATATATGTGACAGCATTCACAGAGAAAGGGAAGTTTCTCTTGGCAGCACGAAGATACAAAAATGGTGCACGTACTGAGTATATTATATCATTAGATCCTGAGGATTTATCTCAAGGAAGTAAAGCCTATGTTGGAAAATTAAGGTAAGAGTTTCCAGCTTTCCATCTGGTCTTCTTGGGCTTCCATACAGAAGCTCTCACTTCTTGCAAGTGGAATTTTAGCAGTATTACAGTCTGCATGTTTGGTGATGTGAGTTCTAAAACAATCTATAATGGCTTTCCAACTGAAAAGCGATGGTTTATCCTGGCTACTTTTGTGCAACTTTATTAGGAGGTACCTTTTTTATGCCGTTGCCAAGCTCTCTTCCCATGACCTCAATTAGGTCCTAGTCCGCAGCCTTATAGCCAAACAACATTTACAACATCACGTGTTCTCTAAGATGGGAGCTTCAGTCTCGTAGGGCTTAACTTTCTTATTTACGTGATGGGATTCTTCTTAGTGAAAAAGACTTGTGTATAGATCAGTTTAAGTCTTGAACACAATTAAGTCCAGTTGTTGGAGATGTAATAAGATAATTGAGCTGGGAAACCCCAAATAATAACTCAAAACACATTCCTGTTTTTTTCAGGTCAGATTTCCTAGGGACCAATTTCACTATATACGATAGCCATCCACCACATAGCGGAGCTAAACCATCAAACAGTAAATCTGGACGGCGTGTGGCAAGCAAGCAAATAAGCCCACAAGTCCCATCTGGCAACTTCGAAGTGGGACAAGTCGCTTACAAATTCAATCTCTTGAAATCAAGAGGCCCTAGGAGAATGGTTTGTTCACTCACATGCCCATGTGATACTACGCATCAAGACCATTTGAAAATGAAGAAGCCCGAAACAGTGGGTCCTGGGCATACAGTCCTGAAAAACAAAGCTCCAAGATGGCACGAACATTTGGAATGCTGGTGCTTGAATTTTCACGGCAGAGTAACTGTTGCTTCTGTTAAGAACTTCCAACTCGTTGCAACAATTGACCAAAGCCTGCCTGGAGGGAGGGGTGATGAAGAGACGGTGCTGTTACAGTTTGGTAAGGTAGGTGATGATACTTTCACAATGGACTATCGGAAGCCTCTCTCTGCCTTTCAGGCATTTGCGATTTGTCTTACCAGTTTCGGGACAAAACTGGCTTGTGAATAGCGTGTTTACTGTTTTGTTTGTCATTGTGTAATAGTAGTCATCTGTTCAGTGGAAATATATATATTTTGTGATGGTTTGAGTTGCTAGGTTGTTTCTACATGCATATTTGAGTTTGTACTTGCCCTAAGGACAATTTTTGCAGCCTTTCTAATACAAAATAGCAGTAAACTGCGTTGATTGGATTACAAGTATTCATATTTGTTCAGTTACAAAAGGCATCAGAAGTTGCGTTAAACGAACGATCAAAGCGGAAGACGGTGATGTACTTATTCATCAAATAAGTTCTGAAGTGGAGTAAACGCAGAATGATATTCCTATTTCCCCCAGAACCAGAAACACAGCATATAAACAAAGTAGCCTAGCCCACCAACACATTGCTTCAACACCCCATACAAAGACTGAATCAAACGTCCATCATGTACACGAAACTGACTCTAAATGTCTTATTTTTTGCCACGCAATTTGACGCCCAGTGCTCGTTCCAGCTTGGATATGATCTGCTGATTCGGAATTGCTTTGCCAGATTCGTACTCTTGGATCACTTGCGGCTTCTCATTTATCATCTGTCCGAGTTGTGCTTGCGTCAGCTTCTTCTCCATTCTTGCCTGCATTATAGCCTTCTTCAACTCACTCGGCACCTTCTCATCTGCACATTTCAGTCAGATGATGATAACGCAAGATGCAGATTATAACACCATTAAAACACTGAAACATGTCATAACTAAGATGTTATTGGTTCACCAATCAGACTCCCAGGATTCTTCCTAAGCAAAGAAACTTTGATTTTATACAACAAAATTACCCAATTAGCTGAGAAACATATGGAAATGAATTCATGTAAACAATACCCCAAGCAACTTAAGCAAGACATTCACTACAAGAATCCATAAATCTAAACAACATGATAAAAACTTACGAGCTAGATTCTCCGTCTCCTCATCTAGCTTCCTCGTGTTGAGTGTTACGGTGCTTTTGGCAGCCTTGTTTGTTCCCGCAGTAGCTGCATCATCAGTGAACATCATACGTGATCAACACAACATCCAACGGCGAATTTGTTTTCACAAGCAATACAAGCAAATTCTTCACTGCTACTACAACTCAACACGGACGTCATAACAAAACGGCAACTAGGAGAAGATCATCGCGCAGAAATATCAATCAACTTTCCTCAGACGGCACCACTAGAGATACAATGTTATCATCCACAATAACATATGCGACGTTTTAATTAACAAATGAGGGTAAAACAGTGCAATCCTTACATTCACTCCAAAACCTCAAATACATTTCGTTCCGAGGCCCCCAGATTCACACACCCGCATGCAGATAGGGGCGCAATTGACAGATCAATAAAAACACACAAACATAGAGCCGTAGAATAGCTAAGAGCGCAAATATTCACCGATCGACTGGATATAGACCATGCGAGAAATAGATACAGCGATCAAACAATTGCTTATATGAGTTAAAAACACCTTCAAATAACAACAGATTCATTCCGAAGCTTTCCAGCTCAAAAACATCAGATGCCTCAAAAGATATGCCGAAGCGAAACATGATCACGATTAAAGAAAAAAACACAGATCATCGAACATAACGAAACGCACATTTCCTGACAGTTTCGATCTCGGCGCCGGCGCGGCGAGCGGCGTTGACGGCTTTCTCATCCTTCCGAGCGGCGGCGGAGGGAGCCTTCTTGCGAAGCACCACGGGCTCCCAATCCTGAACAATTCCTGCCATTTTTGGATGGAGTCTGTTGTGTATTTGCAGCTGGTGTATCGAGAGAGAGAAGAAAATGATGAAAACGCAATGGATAATCTAGACTATTCTATTCGTAATTTGGGTAAGTATTTATAGAGACAATTACGCTTGCGCTGCAAGCCCATTCCAGAACCTTCCCGTGGGTTCAACGGCCCCCTCTTCTCTATTTTCTTTTTTTCGCTTTTTTATTTAGGAAATTTCACCTGGCGATTTTTCATTTATTACTGTCCTTTTAAAATTTAACTATTTTTACACTAATTACTGTAGTATAGTTTTCATTTTATCTAAAGTAAAGAAAGGGGCACAAAATCAAATATTAATTACAATTAAGATTTTTATTGGGCGAAGAACCGACGCGACGATCAACCCCTGAATTCCCGGCGATGTCCCGCCGCAACCACACGACGGAGCTCGGATGTATAGCCGGCGTCGATTTATCTGCTGTCGGCGCGGGAAAGGAAGGATGGCTGGTGAACAGCCCTAATCTCCTTGTTGCGCTCGACACCAATTCGATCGCGCTCGCCAACCGCTCATTGATCCTCATCCTCAATTGGTCTCAATCGAGCTACGGTGGCTCCGATTCGGACCCAAATCGGGCAGCTAAGATCATACCCGAGCTTTCCCCGATCGACTCCGAGTACATCTCCGCCGTCGAGTGGCTCGTCTTCGATGATGACATCAGAGTTCTTGCTGTCGGCACCTCTTGCGGTTATCTTATGATTTTTTCCATCCAAGGTCGTCTCATCCACAGACAGGTCTATTCATCAAAACACTCTAGTTCTTCTTCAGCTAATGAATTGCTTCTTCTGCGGTGTTGATAATTGCGATGTTCGAGCTTTATTATGTGTTCTTGCTTTCGGATTTACTGAAATTTAGTGCAATTCTAGCTGTTCTGTTGTCAAATAAATGCATAATATAGTGCAGTGTATCATATTTATCTATGTAGCCTTGAGTTAAGGCAACGGACGATTTTACTTGTTTATTGAAGCATACATTCAGTGGTCGGGGTGACCACGTTGATCAATGAAATATGTAGAATTATGTGTTCACATTGAGGTCTGCATTGTTTTCAGTTTATGCAATGTATAATGAAGTTAACCTTCTCGTTCATTTGGCAAATGGTGTATTTTGTAGATAGTTAACAATGGAAAGATTCTAAAGGTAAGGGTCCGTGGGATTAAGCATGACCTGACACAAGACGCATCGTCGGAGGAGGTTTGCATTGTAATGCCTGGTGTAGTTGCTCGTTTTGATGGATCTGATATTAAGGTAATTGAAGTTCGTTGATGTTTACTTTGATCCCTGAATATATCTTGAGGATTTTTGTCTTGTGCATTTGCTTCGAACCATGCCTCAAATCTGTCTTATTTCTCATTTTGGGAATGTTGGCGAGCTTAGAACATGGGATTTCCTCCATGATTTATCTTTCTTTTGATTTCATACGCTTTGATCTATATTCAAGTTTGTCTACTTTACACAGTTCTCGTAAAATGCAGAGTCTGCTGCAGCAGTGGTTTCAAGAATCACGGTCTCAGTTTTTGGATCAGGATTTCAGTTTTCAGGATAGTTCTGGAAACTCAGTTAGGAGCCTTCCCTACCAACTATGGAATGTTAGCAAGTATGGAGTATGTGCTGATGCTGCGATAACTGGTGTTATGCCCCCACCATTAATGGAAATCCAGGTAGTTACTTAGTCTAGTAGTCCCTATGTTTGCTATATCTCTGTCAGATATATCTGCAAATCATCAGAGTTTATGACTGAAACTGATTTTCTGCTTTTTGAAAGTATATTAACCTAGAGAAAAAGGTCAAGGAGCTGTCTCTTGTTTACTCTTCGGATGTCTCTTTTGCCAATCTAAAATTGTTCCTTTTCCGCAATATTGTGGATTGTTCATTTTGTATCTCTTTGGGGAGATTCTGAATTTATTCTGTATTTGAATTCAGCTGATTTTATTGTTGGGCAGTCAAGTCAACGCTACTATTGTGCAGTCACCATTGGAGATGATGCTGTTATATCAGCGTTTAGGTTAGTTAGATTTTGTAACACAATATCATTTAAATTTTATCATTTTTTTAAAAATCTCTTCAACCTTTATTTGAGAGTGCTGTTTTTTAACTGTAGTAGTTGATTTTACTTTCTTGAAGGCTTTCGGTTGACAAAAGCAGATCACTAGTGGGAGCTATCTTGTCAAAAGTTGTTCCTGCCACATTTTCAACAATAGCTTCACTCTCGAAACTGATTTGGCGGACAGAACCAATCAATCCTAAAAAGCCAGAACCCAAATCTCAACCATTTGCTCGAGGTCAGGAAATTGCTTGCAAATTTCAGCAACTAACTTGTAAATTCAAAAGTGTCAGCTTGAAAGTATCTTGTCTGTGTACCCTTGGAAAGATGTGAAAGTCATGCAAACTTGATTGTATTGTTATTACTATTATCACTATGCTATACATTTCTGGCTATCTTAGATACAGTGCTGGAATTCTTTCTGAAATTGTCACTTGTGCAGCCTCTCCTCTGACTTGTCTGAAGGATCACCCAAGGAAGGGTGAGAAGCTTACACTGTCACCGAGTGGTTCTTTGGCTGCGATTACGGATTCACTCGGGCGTATTTTACTCTTAGACACTAAGGCACTTGTTGTTGTTCGGTTATGGAAGGTACTTGACTATTTATATTTGTATAATGCAAGTACTATTTTTTTAAATAATCTGCCAGATTATAAGGTTCTCTAGAAGTAGAATTCTAGACTATTTGTAAAGCATTTCCAGCTCTAGCCTCAAGCTATCCACTCATCATCACCACCTTAATGCTTACAACCTTAATTTCTTTTTCAGGGATATCGGGATGCAAGCTGTTTGTTTGTGGAGATGCTTGCCAGTAAAGATAAAGCTGCCTCACGTCCTGCTTATTATGAATATACCAAAAGTGATTATTGTCTCTGTCTAGCAATCCATGCACCACGAAAAGGAATAGTTGAGGTATACTTCTCTTGTCCGATAATAATGTCGATTTTTAGGTTCAACAGATTACTTATACTTTGATTGTACTATTTTGGATTCGCTTATAATAATCAGAAGTTCCTTACGTCCTCCTTGTAGGTGTGGCAGATGAGAACAGGACCACGGCTTCTTACGATTCCATGTCCTAAAGGCAGTAAAATTCTACAACCAACTTACAGATTCAGTTCAGCATCAGTATCTTCAGCATCTTATGTGCCATTGGAAGTTTTCTTTCTGAATGGAGACTCTGGTCAAATATCTGTTCTCAATCGATTTCTTCATTAGTCTTCTTTTGTACTATCAGTTGATTTCTTCATTAGTCTTCTTTTGTACCATCAGTTAATTTCTTCCAATTGTATAGGATGATAAATATTGGTCTTTTTTTCCTAAATCATATAGCAGTATTTGTTTTGCACATGCTGCATTTGATGTGCTGCACAGATTGCTAGCAGTAGTGCATCATTGTTGTGAAATTTTGCTTCGAAGAATCTGGTTGTTCAAATGTCCAAAAAGTATTGTGGGTATAATTTGCTTAACAAAATAGTGAATCGGTGGTTGTTTGGCATAGTGTGCTTGTTTGTGTTGCTGGCATTATTGCTAGTCCTGAAAATCGAATTATCGTGGTACAATAATACTAGTATTTCAACAGTAAGTGAAAAATGCTCGAAAATTAAAGAACATTCACTATTTTGAAGAACTAAATTCAGTCACAGTTACCGGTTTATCTCGAAAGATTTCTTACCATAGTTTTAAGAGATGGAGCATATTTGAGTAGTAGTAGAGTATACTAGTCAATAAGCAGAGGCATGTTTGCACTTGTCCCCGCCTCTTCTCCTTCTCTGAATGGGTTCTTTAAGACGGAGGGGCACACTAATGATGGGGAATAAGAATAACCAGCATGGTGAGCCTATACAGCACAAAATGAGTTGGTAAGGTTGTTCGTCTAGAGCAAGTCGTGCGCTGTTATATCTACTTTACGAAGCACATTCATATATCGTAACCTCATACTTGTAAAACTGCACTATGATTGTAGAACATCACTACTCTATGAAAAGCTTATGCTCAGGCATAGCCTCATACTTGTAAAACTGCACTATGATTGTAGAACATCACTACTCTCTGAAAAGCTTATGCTCAGGCATCATCTTCCAATGCAGATTACCATGTTTGCTACTTCAAAGATAATTCCGGAACATACCATGATCTGTTCTCAAGTATATCAAAGTTAGAAACTAAGTTCAAGTTGTATCGAAGATTGGGAGGGGGGTTCTTACAGAGTCCATTTGCTTCAAAGTGCAAATTACTTTTTGAAAATTAGTACTCATGGGCACGACTGACGATACTCGAATATGCTCCGCATTTGCATTCTTCGGCTTTGATAGTGTTACAGTCAACATCTCCGCCATCAGTGCCTCGCCCGCCGCCATAGCTGCCAAATAAAACTCAATATCAAAAGTTCAGATCTTCGCTTCCATTCCATTTCTACATCATCTATTGGAAAAAAATGAAATACATTAGAATAATAGAGAAGAATTTGATACCGGCGTACGGGTGAGTCTTGGCGAAATCAAAGAAATCGTCAGCGGAGCAACCAAACAATTCATAAGCAGCTCTATCGAACATTATCACTACCACAACCTCAGAATCTGTAGCTATTGACATCTGCGAAAATTAAACAGAAATGGGATGTTCGCTCAAAGCATTCAATTGTTGAATTATCATTGTTTTAGATCTGCAAGGAAAACAGTCAGAGAGAAACTTACAAGGATGCGATAGAGGCGTTTGGAGCCGGAGGTACCAGGGTTGAACCTGTTGCAGTAGCTGCACGAAACGTTAACATTTTCCGGCAGAGGCCTCTCGCACACGCTACACACTCTGTACCACAGATTCTTCCGATCCACTGCTACAATTGTGCACAGCACCGTCGTCTGTTCATCTATTTCCTTTAGCGACCGTTTCCGGCTCGCTTGCCCGGAAATCGACATTTCTAACCGGAATTCAGTTGTTCAGAGTGGTTCTGAGTTAGGGTTCGGATGAAGAACCCTCCGCCCTGAATTTGAATTTTCTTATATTTTTCACTAATGGGCCTCCAACTTTGATAAAATTTCGATTTGCTCCATTACTTTTTGCATTTTTTCTAGTTTCCACCCCACATCCGCGCAAAAAGACGAAAAATCCTATCCAATAGGAGAGAGAAATTATCGAGATTCAAATAATGGCGGTAGATAAATATTTCAATTTTCAACAGTCAGCGAAAAATCTTCGGAATTAAACAACATTCCTTTTTCCTCTTCCTTTTCTTTTATTGACGAAATAGATTTCGGAAATTAAACAATTAATTTCGAAAGATTTATTACCATAGTTTTAGCCACAAATTATTATTAGTAGTACATAAACATATGATTGGATTGGAGAGTGCAAAATATATCGAAAATGATAGCCTTCCTCCTCCTTTTCACCCTCACACTCACCGGCGCCGCCGCCGCCGCTGCTCCCACCACTTACTTCGAAGTAACGAGGCCAATCCCTCTCCCACAAACTCAACCCTGCTCACACTCTATCCTCCTCCACCATGAATTCGCATACACCTACAACAAGCCACCCATCCTCGCTATATACACACCAAAATGCCATAATTTCGAAAAGGCTGTCCTCGAATGGACAGCAACTTGCAAGGGTCGACAGTTCGACAGAATCTTCGGCGTCTGGATCGGCGGCGCCGAGCTCCTCCGCAGCTGCACCGCCGAGCCCACCGCCGCCGGCGTTGTCTGGACCGTCAAAAAGGATATCACCAAGTACCGTTCCTTACTCACCAAGGACCAAAACATCTGTGTTTACATGGGAAACATCGTTGATTCCACTTACACCGGCGTCTACCACGTTAACCTCACCTTCCATTTCTACCCATCTGCCGTTACAGATCACGGCAACGTTAACGGCGATTCTGCGGCTGATTTGATCCTCCCCATCTCTAGAACTCCGCCGTTGAACGACGGACTCTGGTTCGAGATCAACAACTCCACCGATGTGCAAGGGAAAGAGCTCGAGATTCCTGGTAATACTTACAGAGCGGTGATGGAGGTGTACGTTTCCTTCCATGAAAACGATGAGTTCTGGTATTCCAATTTTCCTAACGACTACATTTCCGTTAACAACCTCACCGGAGTCGACGGAAACGGCCCATTCCGCGAGGTAGTCGTTCGGCTTGACGGCAGCGCGGTGGGCGCAGTGTGGCCTTTTCCCGTGATCTTCACCGGCGGCGTCAACCCGTTTTTCTGGAGGCCGATTTCCGGGATTGGATCATTCAATCTGCCGACTTACGACATCGAGATCACTCCTTTTCTGGGGAGATTATTAGATGGGAAGCCTCATTCCTTTGAATTTAGCGTGACGAACGCTCTGAATGTGTGGTATGTTAACGCGAATCTCCATCTTTGGTTGGATAAGAAATGGGGGAAGACGAAGGGTGAGGTGCTGGAACACAAAGTTTCGCCGCTTTCGTCCTCGATTAAATCGAAACTCTCTGCTTCCGCCGCCGGAAAGTTTACCGCAAAGTTTAGCCGATCCATAGTTTCGAAAGGGCGCGTGGAGTCATCTGAGGGAGTAGTGACGACGAAATCGAGGCAAGAATTGAGGTACAAAAACTGGATGGAGTTGAGGAAGGGTGGGAATTTTGAGAAAGTGAAGCAGGTGAGTAGGTTGAGAGAGAAGGTGGCGGCGGAGAAGCCGTCCACGACGGTTTTCTCAACCGATTTGAGATCGAAGATCGGCGTCCTCCTCGACTTCAACTTCCACGACGGCGATGACGGGAATGGAGCGGAGAGCTATAGAGGTAGAGTGAAGGTGGATTTGGAGGAGAAATGGGAGAAAAGGTCGGAATTTGGATCTTCATATCATGAGTTGAAGAATAAGCAGAGTGCGGATGGATATTTGGAGGTGGAGGGAAAAGCGATACATGGTTTAGGAAGGACGAAACAAGACTATAGATACAGTGGTGATGAGTCTTGCTACTCTAGGAAATTAAAAAGCTTTAACTATACTATATTGCATGACAGGGAGACTAACGCATGCAAACGTTTCTAAATCATAATACTGTACTGTACACTTCGTTTTATTATACTCTGAAAGGGAGTTTTATCATTTTTTCATATTACTGCATATTTTATTTATTTAATTAATTCACGGACTTTTGCATGGCGATGTTATACTTGTCAATTGAGCTATTTAAATTATATGGGCCTATATTATATGCAGGCCCGATCCGAGCCTATTAATTGTTGGGCTATTGCATGTTTGGGCCGGTGTAATACCCCACACAATTTTAAAAATTTGAATTAATATTTGAAAAGAAAATTATTATTTAGTTGTTTTTATTTCATCTAGTTATTAATATATCTCCTAATGTGATTCTAATTGTTCTCGAGTTGATATATATATTTGCAGGTTGTCCGATACTTAAAGCTACGATGCGCCACTAGTAAAAATTATGAGATTTAATAAGACGAATTTAGAACGTGAGAAGGGAAAATTAATTGTAGGAATTTTAAGTTTGAATTAGATGAATACTAGTTTACAGCCCGTCGAAAATCGACGGGTGCTAATAATTTTTAACATTTAAATATTTTATTAGTGAAATTTATTTAAAAATAATTCATACTATGATCCTCGATTTCTATGTACTTACAAAAAATAAAAGGAAGTTAAGAATAATAAATGTAAAGAACCAATCCAATGCAGTTATATTTAAATCTCTGACGTTTAAAGTTTTATAAAACAACTTGGTGCCGAAATCGACAAAGTCAAGTTCCTAGTGAAATCTAAAAAAAAAAAATTTAAAAGTAATACAAAAATACTTTAAGTAAATGAAACAATATGAAAATTATATTAGAAAACAGGACCAAAATAATCAGCTCGGGTCCTCTTCTAAGCGTAGCAGCTTTTCGTTCTTCCTTCTGCAATTTACTCTCATGTAAATCAAGAAAATTTAATCGTAGAAATAAGATCTAAATATAATAATTTTATGTATAAAGTATAGATATTTGAATTTATAATTATTTCATAACTTTTGAAATATTTCCGAGTAAACAACATTAGAATTTAGTCGGGGTGTCGAAGCTATTGTCATCTTCGTCACATATAAAAAATATATGTGACCTTTTTTCCTAGTGACTCTCGATATTGCGACTTAAAACTGTCCATGGCTGAACACCGGTTTTGGTAGGTATAACCCTACGTTAGAGAGGGATTGTCCCCGACTCTTATTTATTGTCATATCAAGGCAAACAGACGGTGGAAAATGCCTCATTTGAAATATAACTGGTGACGTAATTAGATTTGATGTAGTCATCGTCATTCTTGCAATTGGAAACGGGCCAAACCCGTTGAAATTTCATATACCCATACCCATCTCAATCTCAAACCTGTTTAAAATTGAATTTTAATGCTCGAGTCCGGTCCAAACCCATCAATAATACTCGTTTATTACCCGTTAAACCAAAATAAAATTAATAGTAATAATTTTTTATAAAATAAATTATAACTTAATATATATACTTCTTTCGTCCCATTTATGTTGTCTCACTTTATATTCAAATGTGTCTATTATAATAATAAAGCGAGATAAATTTAAATAGAACGGAGGGAGTATATAACAATCGAAAATTTTAATTTAAACGTGTATATCTCAAATAACTGCTAACTAACAATATACAAATATCAAATTATCAATTAGATTTTATGAGATATGCAACTTTGTATATATTACTAATAAAAAACTTAAAATTACTAATAGTTATAAATGTTTTATTTTTCAAATATAAATATAGTTTTTATATACATGTGAAATATATATATTTACCATATATGTAGATGGGTTTGGGTAGTGGGTACCCGGAGGTGTATACCCATAGACGACCCAAACCCGTTCCGGGTATCCCAAACTCGTTCCAAACCCAATTTATAGTACCCAAACCCGTCACCCGTAATAACCCGATCCATTGACATCCCTAATTGCGTTAAACATGGAGTATCGAATTTGATTTGTTTTTTAAAATATGATGATCATGATAAATTAAAAGTTTTAATTAATAGTAATATCGATTATACGAATATATCAACGTGATTAGTATTGAAATTAATGACACACATACAAATAAGATAACTATGTACATATGTTACGTCCCAAACATGTTCCAAACCCAATTTATAGTATCCAAACCCGTCTCAATTAGGTTTGGGCGAGGCGGGTACCCGTGATAACCCGGCCCATTGACATCCCTAATTGCGTTAAATGGGTTTGGGTAGTGGGTATCCGGAGGTGTATACTCATAGCCGATCCAAACCATTTCCGGATATCCCAAACTCGTTGCAAACCCAATTTATAGTACCCAAACCCGTCACTCGTGATAACCCGGCCCATTGACATCACTAATTGCGTTAAACATGAAACATGGAGTATCGAATTTGATTTGTTTATTATAATATGACGATCATGATAAATTAAAAGTTGTATATAATATAATTAATACTAATATCGATTATATGAATATATCTACGTGATTAGTATTGAAATTAATGACACACATACAAATAAGATAAGTATGTACATATGTTACGTCACAAACCCGTTCCAAACCCAATTTATAGTACTTTTAATATTATATTTAAATCTTCGACGTTTAAAGACATATAAATCAATTTGGTGCGAAAATGACAAAGCCAAGTTCCTCGTGAAATATATAAAAAGATGAACATAAGCATGCACAATGTCATGTCAAGATCCATTAGGGATGACCGGTATAATCTGTCTGAAATCACCTCCTAAAACAACGATCAAACCACCCTTTTTGAGACTTTTTTTCCTAGTGATTCTCGATATTGCGACACAAAACCGTCCATGACTGAAGACCGATTTTGAAATGTATAACCCTACATTAGAGAGGGATTGTCCTTGAATCTTATTTATTATCATATCAAACCAAACACACAGTGAAAAATGCATCTTTTGCAATCTAACTGGTAACTTAATTTGATCTAATGTAGTTATATATCGTCATTCTTGCAATTGGAAACTTCTTACCCACATTTTTTTCCTGAAAGCATATTTGCTTCTATCACATGGCCTCCAAGTTCTGTTACAATCATCCTTATGTCATTGCAAAGTTCATTAGGCACGTGAATTAACGCGGGGCTCCGAATCCGCTTTGCTATTATATATAAAAGGATTGTGTAGTTCTATTAAAATAGTTCTATTAAAGTATCTAATTTAGTGAATTAACGCGGGGCTCCGAATCCGCTTTGCTATTATATATAAAAGGATTGTGTAGTTCTATTAAAATAGTTCTATTAAAGTATCTAATTTAGATATTAGTTATTATCTTTGAAAGGGATTCTAAAAGAAAATAAGAAGGGATAAGAATAAAAGAAAGAAATACAGTAAAAGAAAAGAAATAACAAATAAAAGGAGAGAGGCGTATTTTTTTATTCCACCGCCTCTTCTCTCTTCCCCTTCTTCAGTCACCGCCATTGCACTCTCTCTCGCTCTTGTCTAATCTTTCTCAATCCCCATCGCTCTCCCTCTTCTGCTATCTTCTTCTATCCCTCTCTGTAAGCTCTTCAAGAATTAAGGTAAGAGTTTTACTCTAATCACTTGGTTGTCTCTAGTTTCTTTTGTGTTTGGTGGTGATTATATGGGTAAAGTAGAAATTCATGAATTCGTTGGGGTTTCTCAGCCATGGGTCGGAAATTATCTTGTGGTTTTGATTCTTCCCGTTTTGATTTCTATCTAGCTTCAATTATGTCAGCCATATCATCATTGTTGCATGGGTGATAGTGAAAACAAGTCTATTGCTCCCTGTTTTCGTTTCCTGTCATAGCAGTCCCTTTCAGACCCGATTCTGGAAGTTTTCTCCGGTTAAAACCTAGCATAATAGGTGCCATTAGAAACCTCTTTTCATTAGCTTTCTAACGGTATCTTCGGATTTCTAATCGAACATCACATGAGAGAGTTATGAACCTCCGAAGTCATAGTGTATAATCTGTCTGCGGAAACTGTACCTCAACCTTTCTGTTATTATTCCGGGCGTTTGCTCCAGTCAAAACCTAACAAAATAGGTACCATTAGAAACCTCTTTTCGTTGGCTTTCCAACGGCATCTTCGGATTTTCATTTGGGGTTCAAACGGGAAACTTATAGGCTGTCGAAGTCAGAGTGGCGAATCTGCTCGCTGCTATGTTAGTGCGAGTTTAAGCCTAAACTTCCCCACCAATTCATTGTTGAATCATGTGATTTCTTTGGGGGATATGTGGTATAAGTCCTAGGAGGTTCACTCTATGTTGTATTCTCAAAATCCGATGAATATATAGGTCGGAATCCATGTCATAAGTTGCTGTCAAAAGATTTGAAATGTAGAATGAACTGCATATTCTTTCGCGCATAACCTATCTATTGTAAATGTTTTGGCTTGTTATATAGTCTATCTTTTGGATCTTGCATCGTATCTGTATATCTAGACTAGTTTGGTTATTTGGCTATAGATGGTAATGTAGACAAGTATCACAAACGTCACCTACTTTCTGCTTAATTTTGTGATTGTATATAGATGGTAGAAATCTTTGGGCAGGTGAAGTATATATTCTTTTGATGGCTCATAATTAACAAGTTTCTCTAAATTTTAGTTGTGTATTGTTTGACTTAGAACACTTATTTAGTATGCTTTAAGGAAAATCAGGAACTAAAATTGAGTTTCCGTTAAATAGAGTTTTCCTTTTGAACATGACTTCCGCATTTCGTTAATGAAGATATCAAATATTTATTAAAGTAGTAGCATGAAATTAGTATTTTGGTAGCGTTCTTATAAGTAGAGATTGAGGGCGGTACAGCCGGGCTGACCCTAACTAATTATAGTTATGTATTGTATTCCTATTTTGAAATAATAATAATGTTCTTATTTACTGTTCCGCCATCACTCTCTTGAGCCGATAAGGGGGAGGGGAAGAAATCCTGAAAACAAACCCAGAAAAGGATCGATGGGCTTCTCCACCATTACCAGGCAAGTCGACCTCGCCTCAAAATCCTCACTCATTTTCACTTTTCTTCTCGATTCCATTGTATTGTGTATAGTTGGGCTAATTTATCTTATTATTGTTTCTGTGCGCAGTTCATGTTGTGGTGTGGGTTGGAGATGTTCGACCTTGTTTACGCCTCTGAATTATGTACCCACCACCAGTTTCAGTGGACCTGCTTCATCTCGCAAATCCATCTCCTGTCACGCTTCTGCTTCTCCATCTGGTATTTCTCTTGCTTGTTCGTCAAATTTGTTTCCATTTTTTTGAGACGGATTGCTCCATATATAGGAGTTTTTGCTGTAAATGCAGCGTGCTTTGTTTATCCGTAGTTTGGCAGCGTATTGGAATTTGTTTTTTCCTAATTCTATTCATCATTTTTATTATTATTTCGTTTTGCTGAAAGTATTGGCTTTTCCATATTTACTATAATTGCTAGAATAGTGGAATCGATCTATTATCATTTATAACAAGACTGAGTAATTATGTTGAAGCTCCTTCTCCAACAGAGAAATTCATATTATTCGGTCATTTATATCGCATCAGGGCTATAAAGTTTTCTCCCGAGCAGCTGCTAGTTTGAAGGATTAGATGACCAAAGATGTTTTATATGAACAGTTGATTAGCATCTTAATGTGGATCCTATACATTTTATGTGCGAGGTGAAATTTCCATTCAAAGTTTGAGAATTTTGATATCACAACATTTGGTAAATTTGACTGTCCAAGTTTATTACTTTACATCATTTTCTCTTATGGAAGCAGATCCATTATTGGTGAAGGCTGCTAGAGGGGAGGCAGTAAAGCGACCTCCTGCATGGATGATGCGTCAAGCAGGAAGGTATATGGCTGTTTATAGAAAGCTTGCAGAGAAATATCCATCCTTCAGAGAGAGGTCAGAGACAACTGATCTCATTGTGCAAATTTCTTTGCAGCCTTGGGAAGCTTTTCGACCCGATGGAGTTATTATTTTCTCTGATATTCTTACCCCATTGCCTGCATTTGGTGTTCCTTTTGACATAGAAGATGTGAGAGGTCCTGTGATTCAGTCTCCCATTCGTTCCGAAGAAGGCTTAAAAGCACTGCACCCTATTGATTTGGAGAAACTACAATTTGTTGGAGAATCTCTTAAGATTTTGCGGAAACAGGTTAGTATGGCCCTCTTTTATGGATGATCGACAGTGCCATTGATAACTAAAGAGGTGTTTCACATCCTTGTAAACTTTAAACATGAAAAAAGAAAAAAAAGAAAAATCGGTCCTTGTTTTCTAGAGCTGAAATTTATGACATGGCATGTCCTTTTGGTGGAATTTTTCATAGTACAAGCAAGAAGAACTTTATGTTGTTTGGTGTTCAAAATTCTGTTTTCCTATGTATACTTACTAAAACTCTGCCAAAATTTCACAGCAGACAACTCTTCACCTACTAAATAATTCTTTATCGATATTTTGCTTGTAGGTAGGTGAAGAAGCTGCCGTTTTGGGTTTTGTTGGAGCTCCGTGGACGATTGCTACCTATATAGTTGAAGGTGGGACGACTCGAACATATACAACAATAAAGAGCATGTGCCACACAGCACCCACTTTGCTGAGGACTCTTCTGTCTCATCTAACAAAGGCAATAGCTGATTACATCGTCTACCAAGTGGAATCTGGAGCTCATTGCATACAGATTTTTGATTCATGGGGTGGCCAGTTGCCACCTCATATGTGGGAACTCTGGTCTAAGCCTTATATTGATGAGGTGACTTACATTTTGCCTTCCATAGTTTATATATTTTCATGTGAACGAAGTTAATGATTTAACGTTACGTCACTATCAAAACCAAATGAAAGCAACGATCTATACATTTAAGCCTTTTAAAAAATGGTTTCACCAAACTAAGTCTTACATATTGATTTTTACAGCTTCCGTAGCCTTTTCTTCTTGACACTTATTTATGGAGCTAACTGTTGTCCGATAACATTTCTGACCAACAAAAAGATAAGAGGAGCATTTTCTTTATTCTGTTTCATGGTGAATGGCAGGGTTTTGGTGCTCTCCACAAAATCTTTCTCATGTCATGGTGCATATTGTTGAAGGTTTTTTTGGTATTTCTTTGCCGTTCTAAAAACCTTTTATGTTGTTGGTGCAGATAGTAAGAACGGTGAAGGAGAAATGCCCTCAAACCCCACTAGTGCTCTATATCAATGGAAATGGTGGACTTCTAGAAAAGATGAAAGGAACTGGTGTTGATGTGATTGGGCTCGACTGGACAGTGGATATGGCTGATGGGAGGAGACGATTGGGAAGTGACATTGGCATACAAGGAAATGTCGATCCTGCCACACTATTTTCTCCTCTTCCTACCATAACCGATGAAATCAAAAGGTCTGAATATATAAAACTTTTTTTAAAATTGATGTCCATTTCCCTTCATTCCATGTATAGTAGTACTTTGTATACAATGACCTATAGCAAGTCAAAAATCTATTTGTTGACTGAATCTGATGACTGTACAGGGTTGTAAATAGTGCTGGGAGGAATGGCCACATTCTGAACTTGGGCCATGGAGTTCTTGTTGGAACTCTAGAGGAAGCAGTGGCTCATTTCTTCGATGTTGCAAAAAGCTTCGATTTTGACTCCACAGTAAAAAATTATGCCGTTGAAGAACCTAATATGGTAGCTTGAGACTTCAGTTTTTATGGAAAACGATGGAATTTCTTGTTGTACAAATAGATTGTTTGTTCCCAGGTATGCGCTAATTAATCTGATTTTTGCGGCATAATCTAGGCGAGATTCGTCATTGTTCGGATACTTTTTACCAGTTTTGTAAAATCTTGAGAACAATATGCATTTGTACATGATGATCTGAGCCTACTTATTTAAAACTCACTGCTTCAACTTGCATTGTGCACAACCATTTGTTGAATGTGAGTTCTTTTAAAGTTGTGTTCAACTATAACTATGATTAAACTCATCATTAAAGAATATATATAAATTGATAATGTTCGGATACTTTACCACAGCAGTGAAATATATATATCGTTGGACAATGTAATCAAAAGAAAAGGTGATCAAATAATCTTGTAGGAGTATAAAATATACTATACTAACTACTTAAATATTGTCCTTTGGAGTATAATTGAACTATGTAAGTGTAGAACAAAGACTCGTTCAACAGTTGAGATTATGCATATATACATATAGTACATATTGATCGATCGATCTTTGTGGAAGAGACAAAACGACTCAAATTATTTTAGGATAAAATGAGAAAGAAAGGGACATTTGCTTATATATATGTTTAGCTGAAAATGAAATGCAAACAAATTCATCCATACAGATCGGAGTAAGTTAAGCTCAACTCATCTACGCAACACAAGATCATATCAGAAGAAATGAAGAAACACCCTCACGCTATGTATTAGTGTGCATAGAATATTCTGATGTATGAAAAAAAAATATTTTGGTAATATTAATTTATGCTACAAGCATATACTACTACAGTTTATGTTAACATTAATAAGATGAATAATTAGCAAATAGTATATATTAATGGCAAGCAGAAGATGAGAAGATCGTGCCGAATCCAAAAAGACAAATGATTAGACAAATTAAAGTTGCTCACTAGCTAAATTATCATCAATAATTCCTTCACTTACTATATTAAACTATTAAAAACCACATCATTTTTTTTTTTTTTATACTGTATCTATTTTATAATAAAAAATAAAAGACATGAATCGTCAAAGGAAAAGAAAGGAGAAAAGAATTCGTGTCTAAAAATATCTTGTTCGTTTTGACATCATTTCATTTTCACACACACATATCACTCATCTGTTCATCTATCAATGTTGCAGAGGTTGAATTGAAGTTGAAGATGATGATCTAACTCAATCAAGCCATGTATATATGAATATTATTTAATTTATAAATGAAGAAATAAAAATGATCGATCAATGAACCTCAAACTCAAACTCAAACTCAAACTCCAGAAGAGAAGAAGATTCCTTCCAATGAATTAATTAAGTGGAGGAAACTCCTAGCTTGCTAGCTAGCCTTGATCAGTATCAGCAGCAGCAGCAGCAGCAGTTGCATTAGTAGCCTTCTTCCTCTTCCTTTTCTTCTTCTTCTTCTTATACGGAATCCCTCTCGCCTTCGCCTGCGAATCCCTCACCTCCCTCAGGTAAACCCTAATCGCCCCGTTGGCGAAAGGGTTTGTCTCGGGCAGGCCTCCGTTCTCCTCGTAGGCTGCCCGGAGCCTGCCCACGAGGGCGTCGAGGCTGCCCCACGCCTGCCTGAGCGGGCAGTTGCAGGGGGGACCCACCGGCTCGGCCTGCCCGAAGTAGCCACAGCCCTGCACGTGGACCTTAGTCTTCCCGAACTGATCCATGTACCTCATGAATTCCAGCACGTGCGTGTAGTTGCACTGCGCCGCCTCCACAACCCCCTGGTTTCTCAGGTACTGACCGAAGGTATTCCAGTCCCGCCTCTTCTGGGACTCGTACCGGCTCAGCTGCCGCGCCGGCGCTGGAGCCGCCGACGATGACGATCCTTCTCCTCCCCCGCTTGGGTTATTGGACATCATCTCTTTAATTTAATTCTCTCCTTTTTTTTCTTTTTTTTTTTTTTCCCAAGAATAAAAGGAGGAAAGAATCGTGTGTAACTAGTGTAGTGTTGTTAGTGAGAGTGAGGATAAGAGTAGTATTAGTAAATTAATTAATTAATTGATTACTAGATTAAAGTATATCATGAGGCGATTGATGAGGAGACCAATCAAAGCGCTTTGATTTGTTTAATTAATTTACCCTCTTTTTCTTCATTGACAAGACTGCATGCCTTTTAAAATAATAATAATAATAATAATAATAATAATAATAATAATAATAATAATAATAATCTCTTCTCTTTACAGTTACTAGTTGAATTTGGAAATGAGAGAATTATAGGTAAACAGCTAAAATTAAGTTTAAGCAGGTGATCGAGTGAGTTAATTAATTAATTAAGGAGAAAGGTAGTGACAGAGACAAGACAGTAAAATCCCACCATTTTCTTAATTAATTACTCCCCATTCCCATGCATGTATAATAATATAATGCACGCGCGCTTATTACTACATGTAAGGTATATACAAAGGCTGGCCTGCAGCTGCAGCATTGTTGTTGTTGTTGATTGTAATATGGTTTATAGAATATTTGCTGTATTATTAATTAGTTAGAGTTAGACACAACAACAAAACAAATCTTTTTAATTATATATTAAATCATATATGCATGGCTTGTCAGCTAACAGTAATAGCATTTGTTTTACTAATCAACTTCAGTTAATGGCAGGCTATAGACCACATCAAACTTTACATTTTAACTCATCACTACTCATGATAAAAACTTATTGATAGCTAATTAACTGCATCTGACAATACAAAATATATGCTCTTAGTTTATATATGTATATAGAGATCAATGCATCGTCGACTTCAAGCGACGTCGTAATATGTTTACCATGAAATGGAAATATCATGTGATGAAAAAGAGGAATACAAAGTCCTCTACTACAAATAGAAGAGAAGAGGTGGCGTAGTCTTTGGATCGTCGCACATCTTCCTCTCTCTCGCTCTAGCTCTTCCTCTTTCTATACTATCACACTCGATCTCTCATAATCCACATTCTACCCACTCCAAATTCAGGTATATACACCATCTTCCATAACTGCATTATTACTTCTTAATTTCTGCATGACTAGCTAGCTAATTAATTATGGATTGATACATAGGGGAAAATGAGTTCGAGAAAATTGGAGAAGATGGCATCGATTGATGCCCAGCTCAGGGCTTTGGCCCCCGCCAAAGTCTCCGACGACGACAAGCTCGTTGAGTACGACGCACTGCTCTTGGATCGATTCCTCGACATTCTTCAGACTTTGCATGGCGATGATCTCAGAGAAACGGTAATTTTGTTTCTTTTCTGCAAAGATTAGATTTTGTATGTCTAATTAAATCTGATACCTTAATTGGTTGATAAACTAGCTAGGTTTAATTCCAATGTGTTTAATTGATTCTGCATTGCATAGGTGCAACAATGCTATGAGCTTTCTGCAGAGTACGAAGGGAAACTGGATCCCAAAAAGTTAGAGGAGCTCGGAAATATGCTCACTAATTTGGATCCTGGGGATTCCATTGTCATTGCTAAAGCTTTCTCTAACATGCTTAACTTGGCCAACTTGGCTGAGGAGGTCCAGATTGCTTCCAGAAGGCGCAACAAGAAGAAGAAGGGAGACTACACCGACGAGAGCAATGCCACCACTGAATCTGACATAGAAGAGACTCTCAAGAGGCTGATCCATGAGAAGAAGAAGTCTCCTCAAGAAGTTTTTGATGCTTTGAAGAATCAGACTGTGGATTTGGTCCTCACTGCGCATCCCACTCAATCTGTTCGAAGATCGTTGCTTCAAAAGCATGGAAGGTTGGTTTATTTGTAAACGAAGGGTAATTATATGTGGATATTTGCTTGCATGTTACTGCATCTTATCTAAGTACAATGCTAGCTAGAGGACATTTTTCTGAACAAGGGTAGTTACTACATCTATTATCGAATGTATCCCTTTGTTTTATCTCGTTAGTTTCTTGAAAAAATCTTCAATGTTATGAGCTGTATCTGCCTTGTTCAGGATCCGTAATTGCTTATCGCAGTTGTATGCCAAGGACATAACGCCCGATGACAAGCAGGAGCTTGACGAGGCGTTGCAGAGGGAGGTAAATTATTAGTCATCATTTGTTAGTTTTCGTTACTTATGCTCCCCAGCAGTGGTCTTCACGAATTATTCCTTTTCTTACTTCACACATTCTTCCGTCTGTAATTTTCAGATTCAAGCTGCTTTTAGAACTGATGAAATTCGGAGAAATCCTCCAGCCCCTCAAGATGAAATGAGGGCAGGGATGAGTTATTTTCACGAAACTATCTGCAAAGGTGTCCCAAAGTTTCTACGCCGTGTTGATACAGCACTTAAGAATATAGGGATCAATGAACGGATCCCATACAATGCTCCCCTAATCCAGTTTTCTTCTTGGATGGGTGGAGACCGGGATGGTATGATGTCTGACTATCTTCATAATATAGCGACTCAACAAAATAACTATTTTACTATTACCATGTCCTTTTTGATTTCTTGAACAAAACATGCTAGCTATTCTTTTAAATGCTGAATCTGCATGATTATCTTATTTCAGGTAATCCGAGGGTGACTCCTGAAGTAACGAGGGACGTGTGCTTATTGGCAAGAATGATGGCTGCTAATCTGTACTATTCCCAAATAGAGGAGCTTATGTTTGAGGTGAACTTTAATCAATTCAAGAGGTCTTAGCGTTGAAGCCTTGCAATCTAATTAATGTCTTTACCCAGTTGTCCATGTGGCGTTGCAATGAAGATCTTCGTCAGCGAGCTGATGAACTCCACAGATCTTCCAAGAGAGATGCAAAGCATTTCATAGGTAAGCTTCGATTAATCTTGGTCTGTTGTAGGACCTTTCATCATCTACTATTTGCTGTCATGCAGAATTTTGGAAAACAATCCCAGTAAGTGAGCCCTACCGTGTCATCCTTGGTGATGTGAGAGATAAGCTCTACCTCACACGCGAACGCACTCGCCATTTATTAACTCAAGGAACGTCAGACATCCCGGAAGAGTCAACATACACCAGTGTTGGGGAGGTTTCTCTTCTATATCTTTATGAAAATCACTAACTAATTGCTTGGATCCATGGCTAACTGTGAATTTACTTGTTTCTTCAACGCAATGCTATCATCCATGTATGTTGCTGAATCAAATCAATATCTATTTGCTCAGTTCTTGGAACCTCTTGAGCTCTGCTACAGATCCCTCCGCGACTCTGGTGATGGCCTCATAGCCGACGGCAGCCTCCTTGATTTCCTTCGCCAAATATCCACATTCGGATTATCCTTTGTTCGACTTGATATCCGGCAAGAGTCCGACAGGCACACCGATGTCCTAGATGCCATCACAACGCACTTGGGGATGGGCTCGTACAGAGACTGGTCCGAAGAGAAGAGGCAGGAATGGCTCCTATCGGAACTAAACAGCAAACGCCCCCTCTTTGGACCTGACCTCCCCAAAACCGAGGAAATCGCCGACGTCCTCGACACCTTCCAAGTGTTGGCTGAGCTCCCATCTGACTGCTTTGGTGCTTACATCATCTCCATGGCCACGACACCCTCTGACGTCTTAGCAGTTGAGCTTCTGCAACGAGAGTGCCACGTGAAGAAGCCGCTGAGAGTCGTCCCTCTCTTCGAGAAGCTAGCTGATCTCACGGCGGCTCCAGCTGCCGTTTCTCGTCTCTTCTCGATCGAGTGGTACAAAAACAGAATCGACGGTAAGCAAGAAGTCATGATTGGGTACTCCGATTCAGGGAAAGATGCAGGAAGGCTTTCGGCAGCATGGCAACTGTATAAGGCTCAAGAGGAGCTCATCAATGTTTCAAAGAAGTTTGGTGTGAAATTGACTATGTTCCATGGTAGAGGTGGAACTGTGGGAAGAGGAGGTGGCCCTACTCATCTCGCTATACTGTCTCAACCCCCGGAATCTGTGCACGGATCTCTCCGTGTTACGGTTCAAGGGGAAGTTATCGAGCAATCCTTTGGGGAGGAGCACTTGTGCTTTAGAACATTGCAACGTTACACTTCTGCAACACTCGAGCATGGGATGAACCCTCCGGTTTCCCCCAAGCCCGAGTGGCGTACGCTTCTCGATGAGATTGCAGTCGTTGCTACAGAGGAGTATCGTTCTATTGTCTTCAAGGAGCCACGGTTTGTCGAGTACTTCCGCCGTGTAAGTGACTAGCTAGTTGTAAAAATGGCATGACTTTTGAAAAGTGACAAAAACATACCCACCCAAATTTTGTGATTTGTGAATGTTTAGGCCACTCCAGAGTTAGAGTATGGTCGGATGAACATCGGGAGTCGGCCATCGAAAAGGAAGCCCAGTGGGGGGATTGAATCACTGCGAGCAATTCCATGGATTTTTGCGTGGACGCAGACGAGATTCCATCTCCCCGTGTGGCTAGGCTTTGGGGGAGCATTCAAACACGCGATAAAGAAGGATGCCAAGAATCTAGAAATGCTTCAAGACATGTACAACCAATGGCCTTTCTTCAGGGTGACAATCGACTTAATCGAGATGGTTTTTGCCAAGGGAGACCCGGGCATTGCTGCCTTGTACGACAAGCTACTAGTATCCCAAGATCTATGGTCATTCGGTGAGAAGCTGAGGTCCAACTACGAGGAAACCAAATCTCTTTTGCTCCAGGTACGAACTGCTATGCCCCTTGGAAATTCAAAAGCAACATGGCTGTTGTTTCATTTCCACACAGATTGCAGGGCACAAAGATCTGTTGGAAGGGGATCCTTACTTGAAGCAGCGTCTTCGACTGCGTGACTCATACATCACAACTCTGAACGTGTGCCAAGCATACACGCTGAAGCGAATCCGAGATCCTAACTACCACGTGAAGCTGAGGCCTCATATCTCCAAGGAGTATTTGGAGTCTAAACCTACCGCTGAGCTGGTGACGCTGAATCCAACGAGCGAATACGCTCCCGGATTGGAGGATACTCTCATCCTGACCATGAAGGGAATTGCTGCTGGAATGCACAACACCGGTTGAACTGTTTATATCGTTTTGAAATAAAGAGATGAGATAGATAGAGGCTGGCATCACAAACTCATTTCCTTTGCTTGCTGTTTGTTTTTGAAAAATGCGTCAATAATAGCAAGGGGATTTCTATTCTTCTGTATTTTGCTACTCTCCCATGACATATTAATAACAAGAATTTGGTGCAAAAACAATAGTATCTACTTTTATCAGAATTGCCAGGTCACTCTTGTGTTGATTTTAGGCCTAATATATTATAAATTAAAGTTTGAAATATATTATATTTATAGACAAATATATGAATGACTGGTGCGAAACTTATTAGGAAAGTTGGGCGTAAACTTCACCCTCCATAAGAATGTGACACGTGTCCATTTATATCGGCAAGGAATAAAATATTCAATAAACTTCAGACCGGTGGTCCGGTTTTTTAATAACCTTTCCGTTAAATGAGTTTTTCCTCCGTCAAGTGATGATTTCTTATCGGTATACCTCGGCAAATCGATTAAAACTTTCAGATCTAAAAAAAATTGGCAACCCCCTCCATCTTCTTCTTCCTCGCACATCGGCCACCGCTTCACCACCATTGCGATTTCATCAGCACCGTGATAGGGTGCCGTACAGGTGGCGGAGTGCCGCCGTCGACGTCGTTTTCCCCTTTTCATCTCTCTTCCTCCTATGTCTCATCTCTGCCGCCCTTTTCCTTAGAACCGACAATAGAGGCGCTCTCCTACAAAGTGAATCCCTGCAAGATCGCCGTCCGCCGCCGCCGGAGGTTCGAAAAGAGGAGCGAGAAACGAGGAGAGAGGAGCCGGCAAAGAACGTTGAGCAGCAAAGTGGTGTTAACAACGATACCGCAGCCTCGAGCTCTCATTAACTCTCTCTCTGTGTCATTGCCGGTTCCCGGTGACGGTGGAGCCGCTGCTGAGAGCTGCCGCCACCGTGGGGGGTTTCCAGTGCCGAGGCGCCTCGCCGTTTTAGGGTGCCGTACAGGCCTCTCCGTCAGGTCGCGGTAGAGGTAGAGCCCCTGCAACCTTGAAAGCATTCGATTCTCCAACCTTCTTCACGTGAAGTTCCGCTTCTTCGTCCCTGATCTATGGAAAAATATTGAGCAAACTTTCAACAGAGTTCTCGTCGGGAAAATCTCCCGCCGTCCAAAACCTCCGCCGGAATTCTCTTCCCGGAAAAATCATCCAAGGTAACGTACAATTGATTCTCCCCTTCTTCAAATGATCTCGTATTGTGTATGGTGGACTAATATTTTATTAACAAAAAAGAGAATCAGTATAATTAACATAATAATTGGGTGATTTAGAATCAATGTTCCACCATCTTTTCTTTTCCAGAGAGATAATTGAAGCTAGCTATCCATGGTCAAGAAGCACATCGTAGCTCTCATGGCACCACAACTGAATTTAAGGCAAGACTTCCACTCTATATCACCAATTATTCCCACCATTTTTGCAGAATAAGAAGAATGGATCAAGTTCGATTGAATTGATATGTAACTGAATTGTGCAGATTAATTAGGGATCGAGAGAGAGACGTGCAGATGTCTGAAGCAGAATAAGATCCCCACAGTTGTTAAGGAAGGCGACACTGTTCTCTTGCCGGAATAAGGCGGAACCCAAGTGAAATTGGGCGAAAAAGAGTGAGAATCTGCGATCAAAACTATATCTTTGTAGTATGTTGATATCGTGCATTTACATTTTTTTTTTAATATTGATCTATTGATTGATATCGTGTATTTTGATATCGTGCCTAATATCTATTGATTGATAATTGAAGGATTTCATTTCAATCTTGCTTCATTTTTGGTTCCTTTCTCGATAATATGTTGTTACGGCTTCTTGAATATTTTCCTGGCAGCATAATTGTCCAGCAATTTCAGTATTTACTTGGGTTGGGTCTACTAACTACTAGTGGACGATATTCTGTTGCTGTGCTGTTTTGCTGAAGTTGGAAGCCAAGGGTTTTGTGTAATTGTGTGCATTTCGCTATTGATCTGTGTTTCTTTAAGTTCTTGATTTCGTTTCTTGAGTTATTCTGTTGGTGGTGCAGTGATTGGCTTCAATCCTTTGAGGGAATTGATGAATTTTACATGTTTGTAGCATAATGTAGTTATCTAGTTCATGGATGATGTTTCTGATTGTTAGAGAGAAGGATGGATCGATGCCGACATGTCGATAGTAGGCTTTGACAGTCCGCTTTTTCAGTTGTAGAAGTGCAGAATCATGTGCATTGAGTTTCCAAGCTGTTTGATTGAGTGGATTGTTTGATTTTGGAGCTGATTCTGTTCTTGGCTGACTTGTTTGTCGAGTTTTTCGCAGTTCAAGCTCATTGGGAATGATATGTTTCTCAGTTTCTGTGTCGAATGTGTTCTTAGCTGCTGCGTTTTTTCGCGTTTTTAGCTGATAATATGTTGTCATGTAGTTCACATTGAGAATGATAGGTTGTACGATTGTTTTAGTTGATTCTATGCTTAGGTGCTTCGTTTGTCGCCTTTCTATGTAGATCGATCTCATTGAGAACTATGAGTTGTTCGAGTTTCGTTGATATTCTGTTCTTAGCAGGTTACTTGCTACTATGCAGGATCTATAGTGTTGGCAAACTTCGTCCCTTTCTACCCTAGAAATTTCCTTATATTCCTGGTAAGCTTAATACCGGAAATCCAGTATTGGCAAACTTATAGTGCTGTAATATTTAAGATTTGTTTAAGGTTGGCTTAACAAAGCATTGAATTGAGTGATAAATTACCCAATTCTCAATTCTCAATATAGGTTAGTCATCTCTTAAATTTTGGGACAGGAGTGAAATTAGTATGTGGGTGGAGCAACCATGACATTTACATATTTTGGTTCCTCCGAAAATCATGCATTAGCTTTCAATTGGGCGAAAAAGAGTGAGAATCTGCGATCAAAACTTTATCTTTGTAGTATTTTGATATCGTGCATTTACATTATTTTTAATACTGATCTATTGATTGATATCGTGTATTTTGATATCGTGCCTAAAATCTATTGATTGATAATTGAAGGATTTCATTTCAATCTTGCTTCATTTTTGCTTCCTCTCTCGATAATATGATGTTTAGTTGGATGAAAATGGATAGTCTTTGAAACCTTGCACAGAAAGAACATGGAATTTCTGAATTAGTGGTGTTGGTAGTTAAGATTATTCATGCTATTGGTGGCTTTAGAGCTTAATACATTCACTTGTTGACTATTGAGAACTACTAGACTACATGAAAACTCAAGTGGGCAAGTTTACTTTCTTTAACTTTTTATCATGGTATAGAAGCTTGTAATCAGACGAGACGGAGAGAGTACGAGAATTCTGTGAGAACTGAATGTATTAGCAATTTAGGACACTTGAACCTCACATATGCAATGAAGAATTTGCTTGTGTGATTGATGCATCTTTTCTTAACTTGAATTCTTTATAGTTAGGTTAAATGGTTTCTGTGATTATGAATGTGTGTCTCACATTGGGAAAAGGAAGTGAGACTCCACGTGTAATATATTTGATGATGGTAAGGATGTATACTAATTTATCAGAAATTATTATAGACAAGATGAGTGAATCTTGGAGTTGTTTTGGATGTGTATTCATGGAGTTCTTGATTTTGACATTTATATTGAATATAATTAGTAAGATTGTTCATTTTTTTTTTCTGAGCACAAATTAATCTCCAAGCTCATATTGCAGATCAAGAATGAGATTAAAGAAAGCATGATTGAATTGGAACTTAAGGTAATCTTTCGAATCATATGCTAATTGCTTATTGAAAACATTAGATGATATAGATTGATATAGTTAGTAGCACTAATAATAAAGTTCCTTTTTTGTTTAGCACACTGTAGTCAACTAAAATAACATGCATCATTTGAGGATCTTATATAGTTGTTCTATAGTTCTATATTGTTTTTTTATAGAGAATTGGTAAAAGCAGCTCTAAGAGTCGTCAAAGATCAGTTTTTAGAGATATGATCCTACTTGTCTTTAGTTGAGATTTGGGTTAAGCAGATTTCCTGATCTTTTTTATGTTTTCAGTAATTTGCCTGCAAGTTGTACTAAAGTGCTCGTTCGGCTGAGTTCATAACTGCTTACAATTTCTCTATTTGACTTCTTTCCTTGATTTCAATTGGATGATGGATTGGGTTTTGCATGTTTATGTGTTCAAGTATTTTGACAGCTTCTTGGGTGCAAATGTTTTAAATAGATGTGGTGATTATGTGATTCCCGACTATGAAATCTTTGGTTGCTCAACCTACGTGTGGATTTATGAGCTATATTTGTGCGAGAATGAGCTCAAAGTTGTTATCTAGACTTGGTGTGTTATGTGATAATTGACTCTGAGGTGCTCTAAACTTTGATTTTTGCTATAGTGTTGAGTTTCAGTTTATTTATTTATTTCTTGGACTTACCAACTCATTCTCTTTCTTTCACTCTTACGATGAGCTAGTGCCTCCGAAAGAGCTTTCAATTATTATAGTTAAAACAAATGGATCTGTCGAAGTTGATGATATTCTTGTGAAGGTACTTGGTTGGTGGTATTGTTGTCTCTCTCTAATTTTGTTTTGAAACCAATGCCTTTCTCTATTTATGCAAGAAACACTGACTTTGATGGATATAGCAGTGCTCTTACAATGCGATTATTTTCATTTTGTAGTGCTTGAGGTCCTCCTTTATTGAATATCAAGCAATTCCTATATTCGTATTAGTAAAGCTTCTCTAGTTTTTTAGTCATAACATTTTTTTATACTAATGTTGTTAGTTTTTCTAATCTTCTAGTTTGTTGACCTCTTGGATTCTTTTATTTGTGCAGGTTGTGAAGAAAAAAATATAGGAGAAGGACATAAACAAGAAGAAATATATTTTTTTTTATAAAAGAGAGAGATAATTCATTGACCATTATTCAAACTGACATGTTTTATATTTGTGAAATATCACATTTTGTCTATTGTAGTTAGATTTTTGTTTAAACAACAAAAAGCTTGCTTCATTTTCCCACAATTTCTTATAGTATTTAAAAGGAGGATCTGGTTATCTTTTGCACACTTTGTGTTGCATTCAAAAAATAGTATAGTTGTCTCATGTGTCTACATTAATCAGATTTTAGAGAGTTGAGAAAGAACCTTTCAAGGCAAAGAGAATTGACGAGGACGATATTAACGGATTAGCAATATACCCGTACGTACTAAATGATTTGGATTTCCGAATAAGAGATATTATCATGAAAAATGAGAAAGTGAATCAGTGAATGTTAGTGGAGCGATATATTGCGATATCTAAACTCGAGAGATTAGGTGATGAGGACGATATTAACGGATTAGCAATATACATGTACGTATTAAATGATCTGGATTTTCGAATAAGCTATATTATTATGATAAATGAGTAAATGAATTTTAGTGGAGCGATATATTGCGATGTCTAAACTCGAGAGATCATGTGACGAGGGCGATACTCATGGATCAGTGGTATGCTAGTAAGTAGAAAATGAGTTGGACTTTCTAGTAAACATAGCCATTACGCGAGTGAAGGTAGTGCAAATTTGTGATGCGATGTAAATTGACGTCAAAAAACTTCAGAGGTTAGAAAATGAGTTGTGTTTCCGATTAAGCGATATTATTACGCTAATTTCATGATCTAATATAAGGAATGAAGCAATCGAGCATGATAATGGGTTGGAAAACACGATTAGAGCTACCAAAAAACTAAAGAATGTAAGGTAATCGGTCAACCGAAGCTATCTCGAGCTTCCGGAGTCAACAAATGGTCGAACGACCTCGATTTCGAATAAATCTTCTTAAGTTGCCTCTAATCCAATACAAAATATAAATCGGTTGAGGTACGCACGAATATCATTGAGTTATAAGTCCGTTTAAACGGTTTCCTTCTAAATTAATCAAAAGAGACTTCAATCGAGGTTATGAGCTCAAATGCTCTTGAAATCAGCGAG
Organism: Thymus mandschuricus; assembly: GCA_029379335.1. Classification (NCBI taxonomy): domain Eukaryota; kingdom Viridiplantae; phylum Streptophyta; class Magnoliopsida; order Lamiales; family Lamiaceae; genus Thymus; species Thymus mandschuricus. The sequence continues at coordinate 34,721,860 of CM057081.1, read as the reverse complement.
TAAGCTTCAATTTCATGATCTAATATATGGAATGAAGCAATCGAGCATGGTAATGGTTTGGAAAGCACGATTAAAACTACCAAAACTGAAGAATGTAAGGTAATCGATATAATTATGCTAAATCTCTAAGTGTAATTATGTTAAATCTCTAAGTGTAAGTTAGTGGTGCAATATATTATACTTAGAGATTTAACATAATTATATTAGTGGTGTAATTATGCTAAATCTCTAAGTGTAAGTTAGTGGACCATATACATTGTAGAAGTGTTTCATCTTAAGAAGTCACAATGCATTAGATATATTAGATTACGCTATTTTAATCATTAAAACTCAATGTTTCCGCTATATTTGTTGTTTTGTAATCAACTATGGCATAAAATATTGAGTTCACACTTTAACTACGATTTAATAATGAATTATTGTACAAATTGTTCTTCGAGGCACGGTTGGTGTTCATGGAAACACTGTTTGACACGGTCAAACCCAAAAGTCAACAGTGTCTGTGAAAGTCAACTGTCAGAGAGAGGAGACACGGTTGACTCTTGAATTTGACCGTGTCACACACGGTTGATTCTCCAAATCAACCGTGTCTATGCAGAAAAATTGGACAAATTTTGCTCAAATTTTCTAAATCCAATTCATGCACATTCGATAATGACAAATTCTCAATGATTTCACAAATAGCGTAATCTAATATATCTAATGCATTGTGACTTCTTAAGATGAAACACCTCTACAATGTATATGGTCCCCTACCTCATTATCTAAAGATTCAAACTTCGTTTCGGTTCGTTGTTGTTGTTAAGGGCATACAATTGAAGTATCGTTAGTAACTAATGTTTAATGGATGATTAATTTACATATTAACATCAAAATTAACGAAATTTTAGAAGGTTGACTTTCCAATTTTCCCATTGACTTTGACACGGTTAGGGTACAAGGTTAGGGTACACGGTCAAACCCAACAGTCAACAGTGTCTGCGAAAGTCAACTGTCAAAGAGAGGAGACACGGTTGACTCTTAAATTTGACCGTGTCGAACACGGTTGATTCTCCAAATCGACCGTGTCTATGCAGAAATTTTGGGCAAATTTTGCTCAAATCATTTACTAGTTATTAGTAATCGATATAATTATGCTAAATCTCTAAGTGTAAGTTAGTGGTGCAATATATTTCGATGTAAGGAAAGAGATTATGTGACGAGGACGATACTAATGTATTAGTGATATACTTATAACTGGAAAACGAGTTGAGGCGTCCTTAGTTTGATAAATATTATGACTTTCTTTGCCTGTACACGGCTAATCCGTTATATTTACCGTGTATACACGGTAAATATAACAAATAACCGTGTATGATGCGTTGACTAAGAAATTGATTTTGACTTTCTCTAATTTTGACTATACACGGTTAATGTTGTATATTAATCGTGTATACACGGTCGAATTTATAAGCATGCCGTGTACTTAGTTTTTTCCCGATATTTATCGATTTAATTTTCATCGGAACATCGATATTCTTAATAATATGACTAAAGTCGAGAGATTAGGTGACGATGACGATTTATAATACGACTAAAAACGGCGATAAATAAATGATTGAATATATCCGCGATCAATTCATAACGATATTTAATTCGATGAAAACTCAAATACAAACCATCTGACATTTTCTTAAGCAACATTTACTAGTATTCATAAATTTTCACTTGGCAAAATTTTTGAATTGTTTTGACGGAGCCAAATATTCAAACTCAAAATAAATTACCGCCATCCTTTGTCCATTTTCCCACCATTCTTTGTCCATTTTCACTTAAGTTTCGGCGGAACCAAATCGCGCCATTCTTCTAGTGAAAAAAACCCTCCCCTCCGCCTCACCTCTCTTTCACCTGCTAGCCCTCCCCCTCCCCCTCACCTCTCTTTCACCGGCGCCCTCCCCCTCCGCCTCACCTCTCTTTCCCCGGCCAGCCCTCCCCCTCCGCCTCACCTCTCTCTCCCCGGCGCCCTCCCCCCCGCCTCACCTCTCTCTCCCCGGCGGCCTCCCCCTCCGCCTCACCTCTCTTTCCCCGGCTCCCTCCCCTCCGCCTCACCTCTCTCTCCCCGGCGCCCTCCCCCTCCGCCTCACCTCTCTCTTTCCCCGTTTCGTGGCCCAGAACTGAACCTATTGGGGGAAAATTGAGAGCTACTCTTTCCCCGTTTCGTGGCTCCGTCGTCGCCTGGAGCTCGCCCCCTGCCTCTGTTCCGTCCTCTCTGAAGCAAAACGGCAGCGAAGATGGCGGTGACGAGGATAAAGCTGCTCGGGAACAAGAGAGATGTGGTGATTAGGCAGATGAGGCGCGACATTGCTCTGCTTCTCGAGTCCGGTCAAGACGCTATTGCTCGCACCCGAGTAATTTCTTTACCTTTTTTCTGCATTTGCATTTAAATTATCAAGTTTTGTTTTCTTTAGCCGATTTTGGGGTTATTATGAACAATTTTTTTGCATAAGAACCCTAGTTTGTGAAGAAATTATATTCAGTACATTTTAGGGTTATGAGCATTAGTGTATATGATGTGCCAAGCATTTGCTTCTTTCCGTAGCTAGCATCAACAAGAACTGGCTTTACGATGAATTCCCCCATCTTCCGATTTCAGCTTACTAGCAAAATTTCGTGCGAATTCTTCAAGTTTAAGACTTATTTGCTGTTGTAGGTTGCACATGTGATACGAGAGCAGAATATCATGGCAGCAAATGAGTTGATCGAACTTTTCTGCGAGCTAATTGTGTCCAGATTGGCCATAATCGCAAAACAAAGGTTGGTTTTGAATAAAGATGTCTCGTTTATATGTGCGTATCTGAGTGATGATACAGAATGGTTTGTGTTGATTTTGCAGAGAATGCCCTCCTGATCTTAAAGAAGGGATATCGAGTTTGATATTTGCTGGCCCTCGATGCTCGGAGATTCCAGAGTTATTGGCTATACGAGACGTATTCCTGAAGAAATATGGGAAGGATTTTGTTTCTACAGCTGCTGATCTGCGACCTAATGCTGGTGTGAATCGATTGGTATGTGTTCTTGATCCCAAATGTTGTTTTAGTTTGTTCCTGAAATATATTTTACCCCTTCTGCTGCGTTCTTTTACAGATATTGTGTGCCTTCATTTCCTTTAATTTTGTTGATTTTTTTGCTTGTTTGCTTCTTGATGTGTTGGTGGAATATTTGTTTGGGTTCAGTTATATTGAGCTTCTGCAGTTTGTCTCTGTAAATAGAATTCTGATCAGTATTCCTCTATTGTGCTTCTTGCTAATGTTGGCGAATTTCTTAGTGAGATTGTGAATTCTGAAAGTGAAGAGCTGCTGGAATGTTATGCTTGTTGTCTTAAAGTGTTTGCTTCTGGCTTGTCAGACTAATGTCTCTTAAATTGTAGAATTATATGTACTTTCTGGTATTTTTTTGATTGAGGTCATCTAAGATGCTTGTTGTCTTAAAGTTTTTACTTCTTATTTGTAGAGGAAATGTGATCTCAAGCATCCACCTGGTGATGAGATATATCGGAATGGAACCTTGTCAATGTTCGAGGTAAATTTTATTTCCATTGTGTTTTTGGCCTGTAATGTTGCAAAATAACCGTGTCTCTGGTAATGCTATTCCTTGAACTTCTTGGTACGTTGATGTCTTGTATTTACTCTGATCGGCATGATTCTGTTTGTTGTTGGTTGGGCTGTGACTGTTGATCAGTCATTTCTTTGGTATCTCATTATGAAAAAGTGTTGTCTAACTTTGAAATGCATGGAAACAGGTTGATGGAAAAATTACAAGGTTTACGGGCAAAATCTTTGTTATCTGGCTAAATTGTTTCTTGATCACAAGACCCTATACTATGATGTCAATTTGTTTCTGTTCTATATATTGTGTGAATGTGATGATCGAGGATGCCATATGGTGGGCTACTTCTCAAAGGTAATCTTTCAGCATTCAGGATTTGTCTGATCTTAAGCTATCTATCACTATTGACATTTTTGTAGTTCTACCATAACATATTGCAGCATTGTTTTAACATATTAGCCCTTTAGTTTAGCTATGTTTTTTAATACAAACTTGATATTAATAATTTCTTATCACAGTTTTTCTTGTGCTGTTAATGGAGGAGAGGAGCTTTTGTGGTAGCAGCAGTGCATAACGATGGATTGGACTCTAAGATTAGTAGATCTATCGGTTCAGTTTTCTGCACTGGCTTCTCCAATGACCATCTGAGGGCTGCTCATTTCTAAATATATCCTTATATTTTAGGATTGCCATTTTTTCTTGAAACAAAACCCAACACCAAGTTATCATCCCTTTGTCTAATGTATCTGTTCCATACTTTAATTTTCTTGATTAATACAGTTTTGTTTGGATTAAAGTTTTTTCTTCCTTTTAAACAATCCTGTGTACTCTTTTTGCAGGTGAATGCAAGCCACTATGGAACAGAACACATTGTGCCCAGTATAGTGCAATTGGGGTTTGGATTGCTTCATGGAGTGGAAGAGGGAGTACAGAAAGAAATATCAAAATCTGATGGTCACATGGGTACAGAGGAGCTTGGTACACAAGTGCTGAAATGTTCGTGAAATTCAGGTACTTATTTTGCAACATCTGGTTCAACCAAACACTGCAGCATCAAATCATGTTTTGTTTTCCCCAAAGGAGTATATGTCATATTATGAGACACATTTTCAGCTCCTGTAATCATAAGCAAACTGCTGTGTGAATTGTAAAACAAGACATTTGTTGAAATCTAACATTTGAAATATGCTTTTTACAAATACGGACCAGCAATTAGTGAAGTCTATGAATGTTCTCTGTCATTCTAAATTTGTTTATTAATGTGACAAATACTAATTTAACTATTTAACCATGCAGGATTACACTATCTTGGTTCTGAGGAAGGCTATGTTTAGACGACCAAATTCTGTCCGTCTAGCGGCATGTAGTGCCATTTTCGAGCGTTGCTGTAGGTGTTGGAGGCGGATTCAATCTTTTCCTTCTTGTCATTGTTCTCGGGGAAGTTTCCGCCTTCGTCCGGAAATTTCTTCCAATCAAGACAGCAAGACGACGATGATTACTAGAAACATGAAACCAAAGCAACTGATATGTTGTTTCCTAGTTGCAATAGTTTGTAACTCAGTGTTATCACTTGTATGTATGCGTACAAAAGTATTGGTTACTTCAACATAGCTCAAAATCATCAAATCCTTTCAAGTAAATGCATTCATATATAGCTCGAAAAAACGACGAAAAAACTGGAGCGATATATTGCGATGTCTAAACTCGAGAGATCATGTGACGAGGGAGATACTAATGGATTAGTGGTATGTTAGTAACTAGAAAATGAGTTGGACTTCCTAGTTAACATAACCATTATGCGAGTGAAGGTAGTGCAAATTTGTGGTGCGATGTAAACTGACGTTAAAAAACTTCAGAGGTTAGAAAATGAGTTGTGTTCCGATTAAGCGATATTATCACGCTAATTCTCTAGGTGTAAGATATAGTGGCGATATATTCCGATGTCTAGATTGGAGAGATCATGTGACGAGGCCGATAATAATGGATTAACGATATACTAGTAACTAGCAAATGAGTTGTGATTTTTGATTGAGTGATAATATCACGCTAATTCTCTAGGTGTAAGATAGTGTGGCGATATATTCGATGTCTAAATTGGAGATATCATGTAACGAGGGCGATAATAATGAATTAACGATATACTAGTAACTAGCAAATGAGTTGTGATTTTTGGTTTAACGATATTATCACGCTAATTCTCTAGGTGTAAGATAGTGTGACGATATATTTGATTTCTAAATTGGAGAGATCATGTGACGAGGGCGATACTAATGGATTAGTGGTATGCTAGTAACTAGAAAATGAGTTGGACTTCCTAGTAAACATAACCATTATGTGAGTGAAGGTAGTGCAAATTTGAGATGCGATGTAAACCGACGTAAAAAAACTCCAGAAGTTAGAAAATGAGGTGTGTTTCCGATTAAGCGATATAATTACGCTAAATCTCTATTTGTAAGATATTGTGGCGATATATTCGAAGTCTAAACTGGAGATATCATGTGACGAGGGCGATAATAATGGATTAGTGGTATACTAGTAACTACCAAATGAGTTGTGTTTTTTGATTGAGCGATATTTTTACGCTAAATCTCTATTTGTAAGATATTGTGGCGATATGTTCGATGTCTAAATTGGAGAGATCGTGTGAGGGGGGCGATAATAATGGATTAGTGGTATATTAGTAAATAGCAAACGAATTGTGTTTTTTGATTGAGCGATATTATTACGCTAAATCTCTAGGTGTAAGATATTGTGGCGATATATTCCGATGTCTAAAGGCGAGAGATCACGCGTCGAGGCGATATTAATGGATTAGTGATTTAATTGTAACTAGCAAATGACTTGTGTTTTTTGACCGAGCGATATTATTAAGCTAAATCTATAGGGGTAAGCTATTATCGTGATATATTCCGATGTCTAAAGGTGAAAGATCACGCGTCGAGGCGATATTAATGGATTGGTGATGTACTTGTAACTAGCAAATGATTTGTGTTTTTTGATTGAATGATTTTATTACGCTAATTCTCTAGGTGTAAGCTATAGATGCAATATATTCCGATTTCTAAAGGCGAGAGATCACATGTCGAGGCAATATTAATGGATTAGTGATGTACTTGTTTCAATTGAGTAAGTGAATTTTAGTGGAGCAATATATTGCGATGTCTAAACTCGAGAGATTATGTGACGAGAACAATTAATAATACGGCTAAAAACGGCAATAAATAAATGATTCAATATATCCAAAATCAATTCATAATGTTATTTAATTCGATGAGAACTCAAATAAAAACTTACTCTATGTTTTCAAAATATTTAAGATCTCTTTCCTTAAATTGGTCAAATTAGGAGAAATCTAATCAAATACAATGAATTAAGTCTTCTAATCAAATACAATATTGCCAAATAACTGCAGAAAATCATTGCAATCTTTTGTAAGTCATCTAACTCCAGCAGAGGCAAATCCACTTCTATCTCCGGATTGAGTGAGATATCATCCAATTTAAGTTATACTGTAGCCACTTGGCTGCTGCATCTCTTCATTGTTTTCTCCAACAAGCGGAGGAACAACTCTCAAATTTATGGCACTTATTTTCCACTGACCTGCCATTTTAGCAAGCCTAGAGTTATTAAGCTCCATTACAACATACAACATCAACTATATATATGTGTAAACCGAGAAAGATTTTTTCCCTGGCCATCTACAGAAATGCATTTATTTACCTGATTCCAAATCCAAACTGATCCATACAACAACAATCCTCCCAAGATGAGGTCCCCCAAAAGCAAATTCATCAACGACACCTCTCTCGAAATGTAAATAATCATCAACTCCCGAAAATAGTTGCAGGACGGAGAATACATTTTCATCAATTAAACATAGGAGGATACCAGAATTGAAATCAGTGAGGCCTGATCCATAAGCATTACTAGTTTGCAGCCTTGAGTTTGTAGAGTGCTTGGGATTTGGTAGTTGCCTTCTCCATGCAAAAGCGCCTCAAAACAATATTATAGGAATTGAGATTGTTACTTTTTCTAGGAAAGCAAAAATCGCAGCTCAATATCTGACTGACTTTGAAATTCTGTAGGAGATGCAGGAACCGTTGTCAATTACCTAAAAGAACTCAAGGCCGTACTCTTTCAGCACAATCTCGACGCTGGTGGCGCCGGAAATCCTAGCTGTATGCTGCATAATGAAGGGTGATGGAGCATCCTCTAGCAATTTGTCGAGCTCTGAAAGTTTGAGCAATTTTAGCTTAGGAAAAAAAAAAACTTCAATGTAGCTCAACTTACAGCTATCAAAGTGGAGTAATAGAAGAGGACAAACAAAACCCATAAAACAGAGCTTCATGATCCGGAAGATATGAGTTTTAATTCGAAACGTTAATCAACGTAAAGTATGAAACCTAAGACTGCAGGCAAATTGACATAATTTCATTTCAAACACAACATGGAAGAAGCTAAACAGAAGAAAATGAAGGAATATGTCGAACTACCTCCAGTGAGACGATCGAGTGCAAATGTAAGTTGATCTTGGCTACCAAGCAGTGGATTCAGCTCGGGAATCGAAGGCAGCAATTACAGATGAAATCAAGAGGACAAACCATCCACCACTGCTGCCAAGTTCGAGCTATTTGCGGCGTCAGGAGATTCTTCGACGGCAGAACCTGGCTGCCGAGTATCTGGATTCTCGTCAACCATAATACCCCTTTCTTAAACCTACACTGATTCAGAAGCATCTTACTTAATTACCAGCGAATTGATGATGATGATGCCATTTAATCGCTAATTATCAACTGTAAACCACAACAAAGAAAATAAATTGGAGGGATTACCTGTACCGTGCCTGTGGTGTGGTTAGATTTGGGGGAAAAATATTCTTTCTTTCTATTCTATCAATAAATGATAAGTGAGGGAAGAGAGATATACATAGAGAAGAAGAGAGACATGGGGCTCTAGAGGCCATCAAACCAGAAAGGCCTGCTGCATTTTTTCGAACAACATCATAGCCTCTAACGGCCTAGCATTTCTAGCAAAGCCAGAGATTATAGTGTTCCATATAATCAGATTCGTTCTCTACTTCAGCAAACACCGAGTGAGACTGTTCGATGGTCCCACATCTCGCGTAAACATCAACGAGAGACGAAGCGATGTACTCATTTGCACCAAAACCAGATTTACACACAACGGCATGCACTTGTTTTCCTTCTATCAAAGCAGCCAAGGCCGCACACGAGCTGAGAACGGACGAAATCGAGAACACACTCATCTCGACGCCATCTCTTTGTGCTGTTAGAAACAATCTCAACGCCTCCTCGTAGAGGCTGTTTTGCACGAACCCCACCATCATCGAGCTCCTCGTCACCTCAATCTTCTCCGGCATGGTCTCAAACACCATCAACGCATCCTCAACAGAACGGCAATTCGCATAAACATCAAGCAACGCAGTACCAGCAAACAAGTTCGACTCCATCGACGTCTTCACAACAAAAGCATGCAGCTGCTTTCTCTCGATCTGCAGCGCATTCGACGTGCAGACACACAAATTGCTGACAGAGCGAACCCGCTGAACTCCGATCCGTCCCTCAGCATCCTCACGGAAAGCTTCAAAGCAACCACTCCATCTCCATTTTGCGTGTAGGCGATAATCATAGTGTTCCAAGAAACCTCACTTCTAACACGCATTTCGTCGAACACCTTGCGGGCGTAATCCACACATGGGCATTTGGAGTACATGTTGATGAGCAAGTTGGAGGTGGAAGTGTCGTATTGATGGCCGTTAGAGACATGTGGAAGCGCCATCAAACCCGTTCTCTATCTTCACGATGGTGGCGACCTCGATACCTGCATTCCAATAAAGATTTTTAGAAAAAAGAGGGGAAAACGAGAGCTAGAGGGTAGAGAAGGGTGGTCTTCCCCGGCGGCTAATTTTCCGGTTGCACTATCGCAGGTGACGACGGCGAACCGGAGCTAATTCCAGATTTAGGGTTACGTGGTTGCTCACCTTCTCTCGACATTGCGCCTCTTTGAGGTGTCTCTCGGCTCTCCCCTGATATAATGCTAAAAAATTGCAGAAAAGACAAAGATAACGGAGACAAAATGGAGAGTTAACGGAAATAGAAAAAACCGGATCGATGGAAAAAAAACCGTGCCGATAAAAATAATTTTCGGCCGATAAAAATGAGGTGAAATTTGCGCTCAACCCCCTAATAGGCTTCCATGACTGGTGACAATATATGCAACATAGTAGGAGTATTTGATTAAAAAAATATTTTTCGAGGTTAGAGAGCACCGGACCCGAATAGTATGAAAAAGAACCCGACCCGTTTGAACAAAAGGCCGGAGCGGAGTGACATTTCCACAAGCTGAAGCAAAAGCAGAGGAAAAAGCATCAAGGTCGCTCAAGGCGAAAATGGCTTTAACGACCAGGCAGCGGCGCTCGACGCCCGCGGATCTCAACACGCCGCCCTCCCCTTCTTCCTACTCTAAGCTGGACAAGCCGAACAATCCGGCCGGCGACGGCGACCAGAGGCTGGGCTGGTTCCTGCCGCTTGTTTCGCTGGCAGCTCTGCGCTACATGAGCGCCTCTTCCAACATAATTCACGACTGCGATGAGGTCTTCAATTACTGGGAGCCCCTCCATTTCCTACTCTACAAGTCCGGTTTTCAGACTTGGGAATACAGGTTAACAACGCTCCGCTCCTTTTGTTTTTCTTATTTTCGCGCATTTGTTGTTTAATCAGCTGATCCGTTAGGTTTTATTTTGCGGCTAATGGATTGAGTGATGTGCCTGTTGTGTTGCACTTCTCTTTCTCTTTTCTGTTGAGTGCTGGAAGTTGTTTGTGGATGATTTGTTGTCTAGAGGTGGTTGATTTTTCTGTACAGTGTACGTTTTATGTGAATTGCTTTCGGAATGCTTTGAGAATCAATCATGAAAGATTCGCTGAATTAATTGAACCGACAGCATGATAGTCTAGTTACTAGTTCAGTTTCATGAGTGCCGAAGAATTTGCCTAAAGTCCATGGAATTTAATATGTGTGTTCTATTAGATGTGAGGGCATTGGCTTATTCTTGTTTATGTACGAGGGCTTTGGTTGAGAGCCATCAGTAGTTTCTAGTTGTGTCCTTCTCCACTCGTTCTGTTCTGATATAGCTCCAAGGATTGGCTGTTGTTATGTAATTGATTCAAACAATCTTGATGCGTTCTGCAGCTCCCAGTTTGCACTGAGGTCATACTTATATATTATTTTCCACAACTTGGTCGGTTTGCCTGCTTCATGGTGGTTTGGTGAAGAAAAAGTAAGATGAATCTTCGTACACCTTTTTTATGCTGGAGCCAGTTACTTCTTCTCATATCTGAATCATTTACGCTTCAAAACTCAGGTCAGAGTCTTTTATGCTGTGAGGATTTTCCTTGGTATCCTCTCTGTCATTGCGGATGCTGCTCTTGTTGTGGCCCTTTCTAGGAAGTATGGGAAACGTCTTGCTTCGTATACATTGGCAATGCTATGCTTGGCCAGCGGTTGTTTTTTTGCTAGCACTAGTAAGTTTGCCTTTTTTCATTTCTGAACCAAAATAATGCATGCGGAACTAGAAGCCTGAATTCTCATAATGTTCTACCATGAGCTCATAACCACTTTTGCATGTATAGGTTTCCTTCCAAGTTCATTCTCTATGTATGCAATGTCTCTATCATCAGCACTTTATCTTTTTGAGAAGCCTGCTGCTGCAGTCTTGACTGCGGCCACTGGAGTTATTCTTGGTTGGCCATTCTCAGTCTTGGCTTTTCTGCCGCTTACAATTTTCTCCCTCAAGAAAAGGTTTAAACATGCATTTCTATCAGGCGTCATAACTTCTCTTTTTCTTCTGGTAAGTTTAAGTTTCAACACGTGTAACCAAAAGCTAGCATAAATACTCCTATCATATTAATGGTCATCCTCTCTTATTCTCTGATTCTTCCGTTATGTAATATGTGTCTTACACATGTCATCTCAAATTCTGCAGGTACTATCAGCCGTTGTCGACCACTATTACTATGGGAAGTGGACATCCTCTGTCCTCAATCTTTTGATATATAATGTTTCAGGTGGTGGAGAGAGCCATTTGTATGGTACTGAAGGGCCATTATTTTATTTGAAGAATGGGTTCAATAACTTCAACTTTTGTTTCGTCCTTGCTCTTCTTTTCATTGTGATCCTTCCCGTAGTGAAGAAAAAGTATTCTCAAGAGTTTTTCGTTGTCATCTCACCCATCTATATCTGGCTAGTTTTTATGTCTTTGCAGCCGCACAAGGAAGAGAGGTAAAATTTATTTGACCTGAACATAGTCTCTATTTTCTCTAGATATCCCTCCTTAGATAGTTAGATTTGACTCCTTCCTTGCCAAATTTATCATTCACCTACTGACTTTTTGTTTCTGAAAGTGTTGCGCTCTTAACTGTCATCTCCTAGCAATAAAAAAAATATGTTTTTATTGTGGACCAGTGCTATTTCTCACATTGAAAAACAATAATAGCTTCCAAACTGTTACTTGTCCTATTGTCTTCTTGTTGGCATGTAAGGATTTCCAGAAATCGCCTATACTCAAACTTATACTATTATTATGAAAATGTGATGATTTGTTTGAAACTTGTTCAGTATCATTTGATTTAATCAGAGAACAGGGAGAATGTACTTAGCTAGTTGTACAGTGGATAGAGATGACAATGACTGTTCATGTTATCATTTTCTTTTTGGCAGATTCCTTTATCCAATATATCCTCTTATTTGTGTTGCTGCTTCGGCTGTCATTGAGAGCTTTCCTGATTTATTTCGGGATAAGTACAATCCAAATGATGCTTCTCTTCTTGTTACGGTATGCTTCTTGCTTCATAAAGCAACCTTCTACTGGCTTGGTTGGAGCTAATTTCACTTACTTTTGCTGTGGCTGCACAGATTGCAAAAGCCCTGAGACCTTTGTTACTTGGGCTTATTTTATGTGCCTCTCATGCTAGGACGTTTTCCTTAATCCATGGTTATTCTGCTCCTCTGGAGATTTACAAACATTTGGAACACCATGATGACGTTGGGGAAGGTTAGAAACTCCTATTATTTTCCTTTTCCAGGCATCATTAATTTCTATACTGTTCAAAAATTTGTGCATCTGAACTGGGCCCTATATTGCTAAAGCTTTGGTCTCGAGTTCATTAGATTCCACATAGATGTGAACTAAAAAAGAAGAATTAGCTTTGGTTTTATATTGATCCGATCACGCCTTCTCTTATTTATATTTTTCATACACGGATATAGGTTCTGTCTTGTGTGTTGGAAGTGAATGGCACCGATTCCCGTCATCTTTTCTTGTTCCGGATTACATCAAAGAGGTCAGATGGATAGATGATGGATTCAGGGGTCTTCTCCCTTTGCCCTTCAACTCTACATTGGGCGGAACTTCTGCAGCTCCCGCTTATTTCAACAACAAGAACCAGGCATCAGATCAACAATTTGTAATCCATTCTTTCCTCCTTTTATTGTTGACAAAATTTTGGGAATTATTTGTTTTATTCTTTTTACTACTACTAATGACCCAAAATTTTCCCATTCATCTCTTCTGATAATGATGCAGCTCCAAGATATAGACCAATGCAGTTTACTTGTTGAGCTACATCTACAAAGACCTTATATTCCTAGAGGAAGTGACTTGAATACATGGGAGGTATGAACTCTTTCTCTCTCCCCATCTCTCCCTCACACACACACACACACACACACTGAGCCATCTTATGGAATATTATCCACAGGTAGTGGCAGCAATACCTTACCTGGATCGTGAAATGTCACCTCCCAAGTACCGGTCATTCTTTATCCCGTTCCTATGGCAGCAGAATAATGTGTTTGGTCAGTACAAACTACTGAAGAGAATACCAAAATTAGCCACATAAAGAGAATCTCCAAATCATTGATCCAAGCTAATTTCCTTTTGACCTTACTCTTTAGTCCTTACACACCAATCATCTCATCTTGGCAATGGCTTCCGTCAGTTTTGTAAACTGTAGATTTCGTATGTTTTTATGTCTCTAACTGCAGAGTGGATGTAGCTTCTGTTTCTGCTATTCATGATTTTGTTTTATTACAGTCGAGCATTCATGATTTCGTGTTAGATTATACAGGATCATTTTCATGTTATATTTGTTTATGTTTCTTCCCTAATTTACATCCATTGATTATAGTTTGTTCAAATGAGAGAAGCCCCATAAACTTTGCAGAACAAATCGCTCCTCTATTTTCTTTAATTAGCAGGTTTCTTCCTCCATAAATAGTCCCCTACCAACACATTTCTAATTCGTACACACAACAAACAAGAGAAGTGAGAAAAACAGTTTTCCTTTACAAAACATGAAAATGGGAAAAACTGTTGGTCTCATCTTGTTAATCTGCTTCCTCGGCCTCGCCCACAGCCGCGAAGTTTTCAACGTGGAAGGTGACGTCTACTGCGACCCTTGCCGTGTCCAGTTCGTGACCAACCTCTCCAAGAAGCTCCCCGGCGCCACGGTGCGGGTGGAATGCAGAGACCTGGAGACTAAGGCGGTGACATACACAGCTGAGGGAGCAACGGGCCCCGACGGTCACTACACCCTGGAGGTGGACGGCGAGCACGAGAACGACAGCTGCGAGGTATCGGTGGTGAAGAGCCCCAGATCCGAGTGCAGCGAGCCGATGGGGGAGCTGGGGAAGTCGAGGATTGAGTGCACCGCCAACGGAGGCATGCACGCCGCCAGCCGCTACGCCAACCCCATCGGGTTCATGACGGCGGCCGTTAACCCCCAGTGTGGGCCCATGCTCTTCAACATGGGTGTGCAGCTGAACTGAACAAGATATGCTTCTCTTGTGCGATGTGTGTGCGAAATGTTAGCCGATCAAATATTCATGTGCGATTTTTTGAAGAGGAAACGAGCGGGAACGGGGAATTTCCGTTTCTGCCTCTTTCTTTGGGATGTAATCACGCTTTCTTCTTGGTTGGTTACCCTTTGAATAATAAATGAGAAAATAAAATAAAAAGATTATCATCATAATTTACGCAATTAACAAAAGTAGAAGCTTTGCTCCAAAAAGAAAAGAAAAAAAGAAAGAAAAAGAAGCTATTGGGGCGGGATTCGGATATCGGGATAAAACAAGCCCCAACTTGCAAACAGAGTTTTAGTAGTATTTCTTTTTTATAAATAACTACGAAGTTATTACTATAAAAAATGGAAAGAATCATCATTTTCTAGTGTGAGAAAACCCTTTTTTTTGTTAGCGTAAACTCTCCGAGGGAAGAACACCAACTCCTGCTGCCAATTCAATCCAATCCAATGGCCAACGCCAATCTCCCGCGGAGAATCATCAAGGTACGATGCGGATCTTTGCATTCTTATGGTGATCCCCCTTTCAATTCATTCCTTAGCCCTAGAATTACCTACTTTCTTTGCGTTTGAATTGGTTGATTTTGGATTTGCTTTTGCCCAGATTGTGTTGATTGACTGATTTCGTGTTTGCCTTTTTTTGGTTGATAGGAGACGCAGCGTCTTCTCAGCGAACCAGGTAAACCCTTCAATTTCATATCCGCACCGCGCATGCATGATTACATGAAACCGAAGACGAGATTCGATTCATCTGTTATAGTTCTAGTTAGTTAGCTCGATATGATTTTCCTTTAAATTGCAGTCTATTTTGCCTTTACGTTGTGATCTATATGTAATATCGATCATTAATTAGTGTGGAGTATTTGGTTCGCGTTTCTGTAATTCTCTTGTTTGTAACTTTCCTGTTTCACCCCTATTTTCTTAGCTACGGAGTTTGTTTCGTTTATTTTGAAAAAAATTTGATTTCCTGCTCATTAGAACTATCTTAAGTTTGCTGCTGCATGAGTTTGTTAGTTTTGGGTGTCTTGTTACTGTAGTGCGAAATAAACTTGTTGATGATCCCATTAATTTGTGGATTTGATGTCTTAAATGGAATTCAATGTTGAGTGTGTTTGGATGTTGTGTGAATGCAGCACCAGGGATAAGTGCTTCCCCGTCCGAAGAGAATATGCGATACTTCAATGTTATGATCCTTGGTCCAACACAGTCTCCTTATGAAGGTAACCATGCCATTTCTTTCTGTTGACAGATTACATGATGTGATAATTAATGCATTCCCTTGGTGATATTTGTTAATTCTCTCTGTGAAATAAAGTAGTACTCCATGATCTGCCTCAACCAACCTGTTATTATCCATGTGGATACCTTCTATATACTGTTGTGAGGCTCATTATTCTTTCCTGCTGTTGGTAAGTCATTGTGTTGTACCAACTTTAATCTCTATTGTTCTGATCCAAAAACTTTTAGTTACACATAAATCATATCAATAGGTTGTTGAGTGTCTGCTAATAGTAATGAGTCTATCATGCTAGATCTCATTTTCAGATGTCTCATGTCATATCATGTAAAATTTCAAAACAGCTTTCATTGCCCCGTGCCTTTGTTATCTCTGTAGCAGTATGATAGATGAACCCTTTTTCACTGCATGGTTAATCACACAAAAGGTGACACATATGATTATCATGCTAGACCCAAGATGGATGAATTGTGGAAAAAACTTCTGAACTTTTGTCCTTTTGTCTTCAATTGGATACGATAGTCTTACATGTTTGTTTATCGCGTTGGTAATTTCATTGGCTGTGCATCTATTCACTTTCCTTACCAGCAATGATTATATCTAATTTATGCTATATTACCGTCCTTGCATTTTTCCAATTACTATATAGGTGGAGTTTTTAAGCTGGAGTTATTTTTACCTGAGGAATATCCAATGGCCGCTCCAAAGGTATTCTAAAATGATAAACCACTGTTGCATACACTCATTGTCTGTGAGCACATATGAACTTGTGAAGAGTAGAATAGTAGGAAACAAGACACTTGCTCCTTTGTGAGAGTTGTTTTTCATTTCAGAGTCATCATATGTTAGGTGGACCTTTTATATCCCTTAGAATACGTGGCATTTTCCAAATTGTCCTTAATAGCAACAGTTTATGTTGATTCAGTTGGGAAGATATCCCTTTGTAGTTTGCACGGTACCTGACTTGCCAAGCTTAATTGTGTTGACATATCATCATTTCATGTCTGGGAATTTTGCCTATCTTTTCAATGACTTTATATAATGTTGTGTTTTATACTATTATTCTTATCCATCTCTTTTAACTCTTAAAACTGATATAATGCTGGCAAGCTTTGAATTTCTGGATATAATTATCAACCTGGCATAAGAATGGCTTAGTTTAAGAGAATAGTCTCCAATCCTCTATAGTTTTTGCTTTTGGCTCCTCAAATTTGTTTCTATAGTTAATGAAAAACAAATATTTGATTTGTCACTATTATAATTTATAAGTGAATCTATCCTGAATCACAAGTGCTGCTTGTATCTTAGTAGCTCTTTAAAGTTGAACACAGTTGGGGAGTTGAACTGTATAGGTGTTTACTGTGATTTCTCCACCTCAGGCCAACAACACATGCACAGTCTGCCCTAAAGTTCATTGATCTTTATAGGGTCTTGGTCATCAGTTTTTAGTTACTACTTCAGGAGTTTTTTTTGTTAAACTCGAGTTGGAGTGATTATGGGCAGCTGATATGAGTTGTATAGATTTTAATTTGTGCCGATCAAATAAACTAGCCTTGTTTGAAACAGGACTGTGTTATTGAGAGTTGTCAAAACTTTTCTGTGAAATGAAATTGTGTTTCTGTGGATGAGAAGATAACATGCCTGACTGTTTTCACGCTCTCCCCCAACAGGTTCGCTTCCTCACTAAGATTTACCACCCTAACATTGATAAGGTTTGTATCCCAAGTTTTGACTCTCTTGCTTGTAAAGCGTTTTGTTATTATGTGTTTCTTGCATTCCTGATGAAACATTTGTGCAGCTTGGAAGAATATGCCTAGATATTCTTAAGGACAAATGGAGTCCTGCTCTTCAAATTAGAACCGTGCTTTTGAGGTAATGAAACTGATATTAAAATCGAGATTGTTCTGATTATATATGAAGATGCTAATGTTATGCGATTTTGTTGCCTGATTTAGCATTCAAGCACTTCTAAGTGCTCCTAATCCGGATGACCCCCTCTCTGAAAACATTGCTAAGCATTGGAAATCTAACGAGGTTGAAGCAGT
Source organism: Thymus mandschuricus (assembly GCA_029379335.1). Taxonomy (NCBI): domain Eukaryota; kingdom Viridiplantae; phylum Streptophyta; class Magnoliopsida; order Lamiales; family Lamiaceae; genus Thymus; species Thymus mandschuricus. The sequence goes on along the minus strand of CM057081.1, from coordinate 34,704,116 downwards.
GGAAACAGGTGTGCTTCATATCACTAGCTGAATACAAAATGTTGAATCTAAAGTTTCTTAATTTGTTCAGTTGAGTGATTTTGTTATCAAATATCGTGTGCAGCTAAAGAGTGGACGCGCTTATATGCAACTGGAGCGTGAAATACCGATATGGACCCGAGTTTCCTTCAATAACTCAGATTGTATTCTACTACTCTACTGCACATCATCAAATCAACATGGAAAACCTCGAAGATTGATTGATGAATGCGATTGTTACGCCCTGGTATCTTGTATCACTCTTGTTTAAACTTTCCGTTTGAATTGCTAGATGTTATAAAAGCACTTGGTCATATTCTGTACTTCATTCCCTCCTACTTTTTGTACGTATTTTGCCCATGCTTCTACTTAATCGTAGACTGAATTGCATTGGATACTTCAAATTTTATCTTTCTATTATCTATGCTCTTTTTTTTGTATGGGATGGAATATTACATTATTAGAGAACATATCTTTTACACTTTATAACTAATGCACTTTTACTCGTTTCTATAATACAGGTTGTAGTCTATGAATTGGATTGAAGATGAAAAATTGAAATGACATTAGGTTTTGCTAATTGCAATCCCTTGTTTCTGATGCACAACACAGATACAGTTACATACCAAATCAATATTAAAAGAAACAAGAACATAATCAACCAATTCTTACTCTCACAAGCAGATTCCAAGAAAGAAGAAACTGAGTAATTGAAAAAAATGCTGATACAAAGAGCAAAAGATCTCGCTGCAATGTCGTTTACATGAAAGATGAAAGAAAGAATTTTCAGAAATTTTATTGATTTGCGGTTTTCCAAATGAAAATAAATATTTAAAAAGAAAAAGAAAAGGTGAACATTGATACAAAGTATTCATCTTCCTTGCTACGAACCACAAACATACCACCCCAACCAGACATCCATTTCCTTCAATGGGTGCCTGCGATCTTCTGTATGTAAATATATATATATCTTCATATATGCATCTACATTTCTGCTTTTCCCTCACCAAACAATCACCAGCCTAGAGAACTAAGTGTGTACACTGCAAGGGGAAGAGAGGGTGGAAGATGGAGCGAGACGAATGAATAAATGAATGGAACAAGCAAAGGGAGCTTTGCTACAAGTTGCTTTGACTCGATTCTGGTGGGGATTTGGCTTATACATATCTGTGGCTAATATTGATCATGTTTTCCAATTTGCAACGAGCTCTAGTTATGCCTCGTTTCATGGACAGGAAGAAGGGTTCAAGTAGGGTGGTGGTTTCGGGTGTAACTAAGAGGAAGAGCATAATACACAGTCACGGACATCTAAATACTGTAATGCCTCACCGAAGATTCTAGAACCTCAGGAGTCGGGCAAACCATTTCCTTCACCCGAATACCCTTTCTGTATATCTTGAATGTAGGTACTATTCTAACATTCTCTGCATGTGCAACCATGGGGCTCTCTTCAATATCTACCTGAAATTTGACAGCATAAGATATTGTTAGTGCGAGTTTTTCTGGGGGTAGGCATGTAAGGATCGCAGAAGAGAGTGTTTTACTTTGGGCTATTCTAATGTAATCATTGGAATCATTATCTAAAAACATCACATTTTTGACTTGCTTCAAATCTAAACATTAGACTGAATCCTACGCATCTTACAAATGATGTGCAATGGAATTGTGAAGCTGATGGCAAATGCTAACCATAGAGATTGTGCAGAAACATTGTGTTGTGTTGATGTTTCCATTACATGTCATCGGGATTCAAGATGATCTTAGATTTGATACAAGTCAAATTGGCTGCTGTATCAAATTGATACACATTTCAAAGGCTGGAAGAGATTTTTATAATATAGTCCAATGGTCACATTAGAACTAGATAATTCCTCCATAGCCTATAAGCTAATCAATCCACCACATTAGAACATTTTGAGCTTGTTCAATCATGTCATACTTCAAATACTCAAATCATATGAAAAAATAAACACCTCCTAAGAACATTGACTTGGACAGGTATTTATACATATTACAGTACAGGTTACTTACCTGGAGAAAGTTAATTGATGGATACCGGCCGCATAACGCGTCTATGAATGGAGATAAATGCTTGCACTGTAAATTTGTCCCTAATCTAAAATGGACCACTGAAGCACCTGCATTTCCAATGTTCCATAAGCACAAAATCGTTCTAAATGCTAATGAATAGTTTTCATGATGGAATGAGCAGCACTTACCAGAAGATGAAATTGCAGCTCGAAACTGCTCAAGTCCAGAAATCGACTCCACCTCCCCACCAAATTTCATATTGTACACATCTTCTCCTCGGGATTTTTTCAATGCAACATGTGCGTGAAATAGAGCTTCTGCCACCTCATTATCACCCGGAAGTTCCTTTCTCAAGACTTCATAATCTCTCACAGCTTCGCTCCAGCGTTCAAGCTATAATCAGCGACAATTGATGCCATTCAAAAAACAATATTAAACTAGGAGTCATGTGCAGTGTGAAAGGCGCAAGAAAGGGGAGAAGAGAAATCTAACCTTAATATTAGATGAAGCCCTTCTTAGAAGAGCTTTGAGGTAATTAGGCTGGATTCGGAGGGCTAGATTGCAATCATCTACAGATCTTCCCCACTGACCAAGCTTGAAATAACAAGCAGCTCTATTGCAGTAAAGTACAGAATTTGAAGGATCGAGCCTGAGGCCTTCTCCGTATGCTGAGCAGGCTTCAGTGAATCTTTCAGACTTGAAAAGATCATTCCCACGAGCACGAGCTCGGCACACCAACCTCACAGTGTTGAGAAGATTCGAAATTTCAGCATTGGTGGGGTCCAACTTCGCAGATTTCTCAATGGCTGTAAGAGCACCATCAAACCTGCAAAAGTAGTTCATACTTTGAACCATTGATTTCTTTATGGCTTAATAGTCAAATACTATATCGCTAACTGTCACCCTTTTCTCAATTGCATGAACTGTGCTACTAAGAATCTCAAATCAATTGAAAAATCCCAAAATGATTTGATCTTACCTCCCCTTGGCCAACTCAAGTTGAGTTTTAACAAAAAACATATATGCTTCAAAAGGCATCCCGAAAATCTTGAGGGAGGGATTGGGAGTGCTAACTGGTTCGGAGACATTAGAGAGCGCTGAAAATGCTTCATCTAGTTGGTGGAGCTTTAATAGAGCTTCTGCCCTACATGCACACATCTGTAAATTCAAAATTCAATCAGCTCTACTGAATAACTATCTTCTTCCACACTCAACTTTTCAAGTAAGTAGCTACTATCAAGAGGATTAGAGACTACCAACCTGGGGTGAAGCATCTGCTCCTGAAGCAATGGCAGCTTCAACTTCCCTTAAAGCACCTCTCCAGTCACCAATTCTCCGAGCTTCAAAGCATTTACCTAAATGCTTTTCGACTAACAGCAACTTCTGCATTTCGATGGGATCTGGTTGATGCCCTGAAAAACAAATGTGCTTCCTAGCGCTCTCAACCTGTCCTAAACTGTGCTAACATGAATTAGATGATTGCAAAAGCATAATGAATAGAATGGTAATCTAGAAATTAGAAATTCTAATTCATAAAGCCATTGTACCGTACAGAACCTGACAATGTGTAGTAGATGAAGAAAAGTTGAAAACTTTAACTATGATTGAATGAACAATTTAAGCCATCACACACCAGAAGCATTGCAGATATACCCTTGACAAAAATTCAAGCAGAAGAACTAAAAGCCTACCGACAATGTAGATCAGTATGAAATAGATACAAACATCATAGCCCCAAATACAAGACTACCAAATCTAACAAAGCAATCTACCAAATCTGCTACCGACACTAAAGAGTCAAACTTTAAATAGTAATGAACTCACCTAAGAAGCAAAGATCCCAATCGGTGGTGCGCCTTGACATAAGCCGGATCCAACCTAATCGCCTCCTCGCATTCTCTCACCGCCTCCACAAACCGCCGCAGACCCATAAGCGCCGCCGCACGATTGAAATGGTACGCCGCATTGCTAGGTGACATCGCGATTGCCTTCTCGTAGAGGCTCAACGCCTCTGCGAAATGGCCGTTCTTGTAACAGTCGTTTCCCATTCTCTTCAACTCCTCCGGATCGTTACTAATCCGCAATCCCACTTTCTTCGGCGGTTCGCCGCCGACCATTAGCCCCCTCGAATAGCCCGAAGTCCCGCTGTCGGTAACCGGCTTAGGCGCAAGGCCGCCCCGCATTATGCTGCCGTGACCGTAGTTCACCCCCCCTGAGCCCAGAACGTCCGGCTTCGCCGCGCGTCCTGCCATGCCGGCTTTCAGGACCCGACCGGAGGGGCAGATGTTGCCGGTGGGCACCACATTCGCTGGTGGGGAGTTGACGGAGCCCGAACCAGAGAAAATTAGGTGGTGGGACCCGCACGAGCGGGAGCGGGTGTGGCCCGACCTCAAGTTTCGAGCCGTTGAGGGGGGACTCTCGGCGGAGAGCTCCCCGGAGTGGCTGTTCGGGCTGGAATCTGACTTTCTGGGAATGTTGGAGTTCGGTCCCGGCAAAGTCCGGCCCGAAACCGACCCAGATGAGCTGGAGCTGCTGCTGGATGTGGTGGCAGCAGGCCTGGTTCGGAGCGGCGAAACAGGCGAGCCCATCTCCAGTTCTCGGAAGTCAGGCTTGTTGACAGAATCGACATTTTCCTCCTTGAAGATAGTCAACGTGTTTCTCAGGCCATCGGAGAGTGCGTCTAACCCTAGCTCCGACGTAGATTTCCCAGAATGCGACGACATTTTCCACAAGGTTATCCCTTTCTTGATATATATATAATGTATATGTATATATGGTTGTGTATGTATGCAAAAATGAGTATAAACCGTATTAATTTGTACTAGTAGTAGAATTGAAGAAGAGGTAGAAGATTAAACGAGAGGAGATGTATCCCTAGAAGAAACATGAAGAGAGGGAAAAAGATGGGGATCTCGTGAATTTAAAAGGGTGATGAATGAATGTGAATATTAGAGAGGAGAGAGGGAGGAACCATTTCTTTTCTTTCTTCTTTTTTTTTTATAGAGAGAGGGGCCGGACTGTGGCGAGAAATTGACCGAGAGAGAGGAAGAGGAGGAGGGAGGGGAAAGCAAGGAGGAGCTTTTCTTTTAGAGTAAATCTGGGCGTTTGGCTCTTGAGCTCACCAGCATCAGCTGCAGATCTCTCTTCTCTCTCTCTGCCTCCATTAACATTAAACTCGCTCTTACTCCTCCCCATTCACTCACTACTCACTCCCCATTTTCTTTTCTTTTCTTTTCTCTTCTCTTCTCTTCTTTTCTTTATTAATTTAATTAATTTATTATTGTAATAATTGATTATTGATTGATTCTATTAATGTTATTTGTGATTTTGATGAAATGTTGGGATCCACACTCTCATCGGTGGATATCGTATTATTAAAATTATTATTATTATATTTAATAATTACTGTTTGCAGTTTTTCTTGACAACATAATAAGTAGTACTAGTATTTTTTATTAAAATGTTAATTAATAGTTATCTTTATGTATAGAGAGAGAAGTAGTAGTAGTAATGTATTTGACATTTTTCCAATTAAGAATATTAGTAGAATAAAATTGACTATCTTATTGTTGACAAAATTTGATACTACTAATTATATACTATGTTTCTTGAAAAATAGATTTAGACATACTACTACTTAACATGTACATGAGATTGTATGTAGTATTAAAGTGGATTTACCCAGCTGAGACTCTAGGAATCAAACACTATACTGGTAAAAGATTGGATTAGATATACATTGAAATTATAGGGGATAGGAATAGATAAAGCAAGTTCTTAATTTCTGTTTTTCATGAGGAAATTATAATAAATGCATAATTGGTGAGTTAATTATGGATTAATTAATTTGTATATACTATTGAATTATCATAAAAGAAAGACTCCAAAACAAAAAAAGTTTGAAATGTGAAAAAGTAATAGTATTAAAAAGAAGGTCGACATAATTAAGTGGATTTATGTGTGATTGTATTTCTATTGTTATGGAGCGAGGGAGAGGAGACACTATGATCCAAAGGAAGAATGTATGTTTAAATACTCCCTCCGTCCTCCATTTAGTGACGGAGGGAGTATGGCCAGGGGATTTTTCGCATTTTATGGTATAATAATAAATTAATGTGTTAAAGTGGAATAATTGTGGGTCCATTTGAATTGTTTAATACTAGTATTAAAATGATAAAATAATAAAAAAGTAGATGTATAAAGTGATAAAGTGATTGTGGGCTCTACGTCCTAAAACGGAAATTGTCAGTAAATGGAGGACGTCCCAATATAGTATTAACGTCACTAAATGGAGGACGGAGGGGGTATATTAACATGCATGCATTATGGAAACATATAGACTATATTATATATAATCTACATATATCAACATCACAAACAATATATATATATATATATATATATATAGTTGTAAGTAATGAATTGGGAAGTAGTAGCAATATAATTAATTGAGGTGGAATTGAAAATCAGAGTAGTGAATGAATGACTCTTCCTCCCTTCCCTTCCCTTCCCTTCCCTTTCATATGTTGGGTTATGTAGATGGTCGATCGGCCGACATACAAAAATACTCAGTTTTACTACTAACTAAACTAATCACATACTAGTATAAACAGTAGTGAGTATTTATAATCAAGTGTACGGTAGGACACACATTCTGCACCGGACTTTAATCATGCTGTGTTAACTCAACCACCATTATTAATTACTACTACTCCTTTCTCCTTCTTCTCTACAGTGCAATCGATCGTATGCGTATATATATACTCCCCCATCCATTCTCAGGTAATGATCGAGCGTTTGTTTGTATCAGAACGTTTGCACCATTTTCTATAATATTAGTATGACTTAAAAATGAGAAGATATACTATATGCTTATGCACTTCCAATTTCAACTGTGGTTGGAATTTTCTGACAATTAATCAGGAATAATACAATTGTTCTAAGACAAATGAATTCAAAATTTATACACTACAGTACGTATTTGAATTCGGGAGATTCCGATTCTACCCCCACATAGCAAGTGTGTGAATATATTAGTAATAAGGAAGGGGCAGGGGAGGTGAATAGCGGAAAACGGGAGGGGCAGTAGGGTAAAAAAGGGAGGTGGGGACAGTGGCGGCAGCTGGCCATGTGGGTGAAAGTGGCGTGCCAGCTGGCCCAATGGAGGGGGGAACCCTAACGAGTACGAAATGGCGTCCAGCTAAGCCTAATTGACGCCGTTACCACTTGACGGTGACAGCGGAGACGAGATGCCTGCCACGTCATGGCATTGGCATGTGAAATTATTAATTTATTCATTAACACTAACTAGTAGTATTAGTAATAAGAAGCAGGAATAATACAAATGAAACAGCTTAACAATAATAATAGTCCATTTTTTAACATAAAAGAATGAATAATTGCTTATTTTACACTATTACTGTAATTGTTTCATTTTTCAAGGGGGAGTGCTTGCTAATTGAAGAGAAGAAACTCAATTAGGAGAAAATGCACTCCCTCCTTTTTTTGTTTTTAATCTTATATTATGTGATATTATAATAATAATTATTGAGTATGAGATAAGAAGAAGCTGACAAATATAATTGTGATTTGTGGAAATCTAATCTAATTTTGTCTGTATATTATGATATGGGTCGAATGTTACTATCATTAGGGACTGTGTATTACTACTTATGGGGCATAATTTAGAGATGAGAATTGAAAATACTAGTACTAGTCTTTTGAAAAATAAAATAAAATAGAGTGGGCCTATCATAAAATTTGGGGGCTTATTTTGGGTGGGCCTATGATGTAGCAGGCTGTTAAATTTAAAATGAGGGGCTATGCCTATGAACATGAATAGAATTTACCCAATTAATATTCATAAGTCCACCTCCACCTGAGCTGGTCCAATATTTCAGTTACTTTTAAATGCCAATGCCCTCTCTCTCTCTCTCTCTCTCACTCCTCCTTTCAAAGCTAATGCTAATATGATGCATTCATCAATAATAAAGAAAGTAATCTGCTGCTTCTTTTCAACCTTTTTCTTTTTTCAACAATCAGTATATGATACATGAAAGGAGAGTTTCCACCACCACCTACATCTTCTAAATGTAAAAATCATGTGTGCCAAAATTTTCATATTTCATTACTACAATCAACAGCTACAAGCTTTTCTGCACAATATCAATATATATATGCTACAGAGAAGCAGGTGTGCACTCGTTAAGCTCGTCATCCAAGAATGCTCTAGATTTTGGATTTACTCGTCTTCATCAGCAGGGAGAGTTGAGCTTTTCGAACAAATCTCTTGCTCATGGAGTTCCAACATCCTCTTCTCAGGATTGCAGAGTCCTACAAACAAAAATTACAGCCATCAACAACAAGCCTAAGAAATGTTGTAACCAGTTAGTTCTACAGAATTTAAGCCGTAAAATTTGATGCTTAATCACCCAAAACTACCATGCTTTCAAGCACAACATGTCAGAAGCTAAAGTTGGGTGTAGTAAATACCTGAACATTTCGGAATGTCCCATACAGCAATAGATGAGGATGTACATTCTGCCTGGCATAGTAGCTTGCTGTCCTCATGATTCACATTCATTGCGAGCATCCATGAACCAATGGTCACATCCTCATTGCTAAACATTCGGAAACTGTAATCACATAACGGGTTTATGTGTGTCAGCTATGGTGGCGCACAAAGGATTAACTGAAGAAAATTATCGTATGAATCTCCAGCCATTGAAAGAAACACAAGCAAATATGACGAAGTAGGCATCAGTTACCAGGCTGGTACTCCTCCAGACAGATGTTTATAACCCACCAAGCAGCATGAAAAAGCCAATAATAGTTGTATATAAGGAAAAAGTTGACTAAGCTCTAGATAGGACCACCCAATTTCCATTTTATATCAGTTAACGAGATGATAGAGTCAAATATATGACTACCAAATCGAGAATAAACATACTAACACATGCTCCAATGTCATTTCTTAATGGGAAAACACTCACCTGTCATTTCTCAACGCAACCAAGCTTGCGACAACATCTGCAGAAAGGGCATAAATCGGACCATATGCGTGAAGAAAGTACTCCTTCCCAAGCAAATGTCCAAGAGGTTCATACCTGTAAAATCAAAACAATAAGACCACTCATATTGACATTTGACTGTGAAAATATATAATGCAGTCAAGGTGCACAAGGAAGGCATGGCACGGCAACACTGAATATGTGTGTAATATCTTTTATCAAAGTTCCATGATACTGACACTGGGAAAAACGATAAAATTTCCCTTCCCTTACCCCACGCCTTTTCTCTGATGCTCTGATTTATATCCAGCCAACCACATTAGCATTAGATGATTATGACATTGAACCCAAGGAGGGGATCTTATGATCAAAAAACTTAATGATCACTCACTGGACTACAAAGATACAGCAAGAAATGGAAGACATGTCTATTAACCTTTTATGAAAAAGGGAAAGGTCAGCTACAAGGCCCAGATTTTGGGGCATGACATTATAAAAGAACCTAGCTATAAGCATAATTTTTGTTGCTCAATAATTACATAGTAATTCCACACATCAGCTATTGTTCAACTTTCATATCCCTTTTCCAGGCACCAGCTTCATCAAATACTAAAACATAAGAACTCGGCTACTACGGAGGTATTCTATCCTGACAAATGAAAAGATTGCTACTGTAGCATATAATAGTAATTCATTAACAAAAAAAAGAATTACGGGACAAACCATTTTAACTTTGGATCAGTAAATACAGGACCCTTCTTCATGCACCCAAGGTATGTTTGTGAATGAGACCGCTCTTTAGCTAATAGCAAGGAAAGACGGTCTGCATGACAAGTAACAGCTAAATTTGAACTTGTCCACTACAAGTCAAGACTTGAAAGGTCTATCTAAACTTCTTGAAACTACTAACCTGGCCGTAAATATATGTCATCATCAGCCTTGACATAAAACTCAGATTCATAAAGAGCATAAGCAGCTTTGAAGAAAGCCAAACTGAAAAGAAAGATCAAAGTCAGACCAATCACACACTGACATGAGCTCAGAATCAATCGTAATAAGTCGGAACTAACGTTTTGTATGGGAGTTTACTGTACTCCTCTTCAATATCTATCAGCAAGAAATCATCATACTTTTTGACCTCCTCCTTAAGAGCTGACATCTTTGATTTATCATTGGTTCGACCAATAATAAATCTGAAAACCAAACCAGTGCTTTCTTCTAACCTACCATTAAATCCCAAGTGAGTATCAAAACAGCATCACACTACATTTATATAATTAAGCACAGACATATTCATAAATAAGCTAAAGGAAAAACTTAAGAATATATTCAAATAGAAAACGATTCCGCAATGTATACATTCTGAGAGGTTCGACTGTAAATGTAGAGAGCATCATAGTACAAAAATGTTCTAGAACACAAAAAAACAAAAAGGAAAGCACAATGAATACCGTTTGAGCCCCTGATGATTAGAGGGAAACCAAGTCCGGCGCAGGGACCGGCGTCGGCCCGCCGATCCAAACCCGGTTTGAATTCCCACAAATCCCATCACTTTGTGACGCTTCTGGCCGTTATCAAGGGTGGCGCCGCCGCTACCACCACCGGAGGAAGACTTATCCCACGTCACAGAAACAGATAGCGGCTTCACTCCGTCGCATCCATTGCTCCGGCCTTTCACCATCGCATAAAGCCCGAAAACGGCCGAAAGCCCGAGAAACACATAGACAATGATCAGGACCGTCGATCTACGGCTGTTGAAAGAAGTACGCGCGTAAAATGCCTTCGGAGACGACGGCATTTTCCAGCTCCAAGATTCAACCAACAACAACAGTCGGAAAAATTTGCGAGAGACGATTTTCCTTTCGAGGTTTTTGGTGGGTTTTTGCCTCTTCGCCTTTCCCGATTCCCCTGATCTGCGAATCAACTACTTCATACGAAACTCGGATCACAGAAATGGAATCCGAGTTATGGCCATTGCTGTAGAAACCTTCAAGTGCTAAGAGAGAGAGAGAAGAGAGAGAGTATACTACTGTAGTAGGCTACCCAAAGTGTGCGCCTCAGAAATGAACTTAAAAGCGCTGTATTACTACGGCGACTTTTAAGATGAACGTAAAATCGCATTTAAGCAACAGTTTCGAGTCGTTGAAAGTCAGTTACCTATTATCGCATTTTTCGTCCCAAGTCGTAGGAAATTAAAGAGCCAATCGTGAAAAAATAAAACAAATTTAATTGGGTTTCGTACCTAATGTTCGATGACTGGTCACTGTCACTTGCATAAAATCTTGCTCCGATGCAAGTGTCGTTAGCGAAGTGGACGGTATAAACGGGACGGATGGAGTATTAATCGAGGGAAAGATACATACACTGCGAATCAGCTCTTGAAGGATTTTCCTTATAAATAAATGGATAAAATTTAAATTTCCTCCTTGCTCTAATACCCCCCCTATTCTTTACAAGAAAACAATATTTTGCCTGACAGCATGAATTTCCTCAGCTTCAGTACCACAACCTACATCTAGTTTACCACCGGGAACCGGATCCTCCGGTGAAACTTTCAAAACTGGATTACATAAAATGCTACTCACTTGCAAATTCGCGTCTACTTGTGATAACTCATCAAGGAAAACTATTGAATTCCGCCTTCGACTATGCTGCAAGTTCACCGAACCTTCAAGGAGTGAGTTATAATCCGGTAGCTGTTCAGATCCCAGTTCTGAAGGTTGATATGGGAAAATGTCATGCTCCGTCCCATCATCAGGTCTGGGTTCTTCTGCTTCGTAGCTCCTTTCTTCAACGCAAGAATTATGGGCTGGTGGTTTTGAATTTTGATCCTCGAAATAGAGGGTGAGAGGTGGATTTTGAAGGATGTCTAAAATGTTTCCCTTGCAAAACTGCAAGTCCTCTGCAATTGTTCCTCTTTCAGAAGCTCCCACTTCCATGGAATCCAGAGCCAACGTATTATCGGATCCTGATTTGCACAAGAAAATGAAAACAAAATATTAGAATATAATCTGTGGCAGGGCAGAATGGATTTGTGGAAGAAGACGTTTAGCTTAACTAACCATTTCTTTCATCCGTGTGGGAGTTATCATACAACAGCTTCTTTAGCCAAACTGCTCCAGGGAAAACCATAAGGTTGGTTTTACTGAGACTTTGCTTCTCTTCCTCTTCCAGGTGTTGGAAGCCAAACCCGAGGGTCCATGTCTCAACTAAATCCGGAATAGCAGATATAACCAGCTTTTCAACTTTCAATGATATTAGCATCTACATCCCAAAATTGAACCAAGTTAGTCTGAAGTTACTCAGCACAGCTAATATAGTTGAAAGAAAATCACAACTGATGATAATCTCTGTGTTCGTTGAAGTCAAGGTACTAAGCTAAGATTTAAGAATACATTAACTGAGTCACTCCGATGGATGAAACTTATTGTGAAAATAATGTGAAATATGCCAAGTTACCTCTTCAATAGCATTGATTAGGCGGCGACACATTCCTTGGCGACGATATCTGCTGCAAGTGGCGACTAGAGGTAACTCTGCAACCTTCACTCCATGCATTCTACATCAAGGTCAAAGCTTGTAAGAAGATAGTAACTAACAACAGCAACTGCCTCAAAAAAAATATATAAAGCTGGCATCAGGGAGATTCAGAAAACTGATAGACGTTGACTAGGACATTCGAGGAATAGCAAAGAATGACCAAGAAATGGATCTGTTATGCTGCTGCATGAATAACCGTTCTAGACCGAAAGGTAGTCATAATCTCTCCAAGCTAATATTTCAGATGGAAATGCCAGAACCAACAAATCTGGAGACAATTTTACCTGATGCACGCTACACACAGGACAATGTCATCTTTCTCCAAAACCACAGTATAGAAGCCACTGTAGTTAAGGCGGGCAAATTGTGATCTGAAAGAAGAAAGTCATGGTTTTCAGTTCAGAAACTTTAAAATGTTAGTACATTTTTTAAATCAAGGAAGTGCAACAGCAAAGATCATATTTTAAAGTGAAAGTGAAGTATAATGGGTAATTGCAGATGCTCATAATAGTGCATACCCCCAGTTGTAAATCACTTGAGGTATCATGTCTATCCCTGTTTTTATATCCACCATTGGGAGAAAACATTCCTCCATAATCGTGATTGCAACAGCCAACTTCGAGTTGCATTCTGCCCTCAAAGCCACAACTCTTTGTGCAGAATGAACCTTTTGATCACTGGGAATGCATCGCAGAAGAGTCCAAGAGAAGCCATCAGAGAGAAGGTTTTCCAATCCGATTCGTGACTGAAGACCATTGTATACCTGCATTTAATGTGTTTTTGTTTTAACAAAAGTATTAGAGATGTGTGACATAAAACTTTGCCTCTTTCTTTGATTAACAGAACTTCAAGCAAGAAGGCATAAAATTCAATTAGATTAAACACTTAAAAAGGATGGAAATCTCAACAAGCAATTCACGACACTTATATAATTCATTCATAGCATACTTTATATCTTATAATCGTCTTCTTGTTCCTAGTGAAGCAAATGTATCGACTGATATTAGTAGATTTACTCCATACCAAATCTCCACTGATGACATAAGACCATGATTTGAAAATGCACATATTTTACCTGGTAGCAGTCATCTCCACAAAACCAGGTGTCTGAGCCTAATCCAATCCCCATACCCTTCCTCTGCGTGCAAGTTTCATGATCTGTTTGGAAACGTTAGACTATTAAGTGCTCATAATTTAACTAAAACAAATAGAGAAGACATGCACAAGGAAAAATAGATCAACCAGCAGACCGGTCATAGGCATACAATTGCAATCTGTTTTGACTAAAGGAAAAAAATAGGTTTTAGCAACCACATGTCTACAACCAACATTCAAACTTCCTAATTTATCTAAGCTGGATATGGACAACCAAAATATAAGTTGATCAAACCATCAGAGGTTAATATATAGAAGATTACACACACAAAACCTAGATGAAAATTACACTTATTTTCACACTGAGCGCATTTCAGAGCCCCCAGAAATTGTGAAGATTCTTTGTCGTTGACGGCATCTGTACAAATTTGGCATCGACATTGGGGACAGTACCAGTTTCCTTCAGGCAGCTCCTGAAGAATAGCATATTAATCAGCTTAGTCAAGTTTAAGTATATCTCAACAGGCACTAAAACGAGGACAAAACCAATGTTCCTCAAGCAGTTCAATAACAAATTATACAACCAATTGAGAAACAGAGTTTGCACGAAATCACAATTTATTTGAAATAATGAAATAAAATCTCAGAAAATAAACAACATGATACATCAATGTCTGACTGACTTCATCATCATTTTCCATATTGTTTTAATATTTAGAAGCCTTAACAAGTTAACATCAACCCGTTTTGCAATATTTTGTGATATTCTCTGAAGTTGGACGTATTCCATTTTAATTATGACAACTGAAAGAAAACATCACATATTGAGGTTGTAGGAAACAAAACGGAATATTTATAAAGATTAATAATAGATGACACATAATCCGTCATAGTAGGATATGAAAACAAACCTGTTCAAACAAGCATGCCTGATGGAATGCCGATGGACAGTTATCACAGCATATTAATTCGCCAACATCACCACAGCGCCCACAGCTGTCGTCATTTTGATCCATCTCATCAACTTGCTCAGTTTGTGGGGCCACTTGTCTTGCCTTGTATTCAGCTGACCATGCTTCAAGCTGGCATAAGGTGAATGGTTTACCAGACTCCATAAAGAGATTGGAACAAGGGCGATTTAACCTGAAACCAGCATGGATCTTGAACTTCGAGATGGAAAGAATCGTGTTGCAACATTTGCATAATATCCCATCCATGGTAACTAGACCATCTTTTATAACAGTATCATCCTTTAGATTCCTATACTGGATTTCCTCACTTAAAGAAACAACACCAGAGTGAATTAACCACAATAACACTGTTCTTGATCCAAAAGCGGACCATTTTCCTTCCACGATTTGTTTTGCATCCTTTTTCAGGCTCCTTGGCAACAACCTACAGCTACCTTTTCGGGTCTTGCGTTTCCTTAGAGGAGTAGACTTGCGAGTGGACCATTTGCTGGTGGCTTGACTCATTTTGGTTTTCATAATGGCAGAAATTAGGAGATCGTTGTCATTAAGGCGACAAGCTTTTGATTTCTTAGGTCCACGTCTAACACTATTTAATCCATTCATAGGATGATGACGTAAGCGAGATCCATTCAGTTTCATTTCAGATATTTTTCTAGATTTTTTAGAAGACTTGCTCATTTGGCCTGAAACAACTTCTTCCTTAACTGTTATTTGGTCAAAACATGGAGAACTAGTACTGCAATCTTGATACGGAAGAACAGTCTCAACTTCTTCAAGTGATTGAGGTCCTCCAGAACTGATCGGAACATCAAACAAACCACCATCAATCTTATTACTCTCATCATATCCCCACTCCAGAAGAGGCGTAGGATTGATGCAACTTCTTTCTGACCCAGCATCTAATGGAATCGCAGAACTTTGATTTGCTTTTACCGTAATTCCTTCTTTCAACAAACGAATTGTCTTCTCAATGAAAACTACATTTGCAAAAGGATCCAGAAGGCACCACAGATGAGCCATAGCAGAAGTATTTTCAGAAATATTCATTTGGTTGTCAATTTGTTGTATTATATGAGATAAATCAGTCCACAACTCAGTCATATCAGTCCACTGGATACAATCACCTGTCTGCAAATACGAATTGGCACAAGCCAATAAACTCTCACCACACATGTTCCAAGCTCTATGAAATTCACGAATTGGTCTTCCTTCGGGAGACTTATAGACATATTCCCCAATCCCATTATATTTACTGGTCCTTCTACGCCTCCCAATCAGCCATCCAGCAGCTCTAAGCAAACGATAGATGTGATACCTAAGAAGAGGGCGAGGATCATTTTTAATGTCCCTTGGCATGGCTAATTCATCTTCATCAAGTTGCAAAAAGCATGCATCTTTCCATTTAGGCTTAGTTGGTCGAGGAGTACCATTCCTTTCAGCAACAGAGGTAGATGGATCCGTAGCGAGAAGCCTGCTTGCATAACTCTCTTGAGAAATAGGCGAAGTAACAGCTTTATTTGCAGCTTCCTTCTGCTCACTCTGATCTAAGCTAGATACCCTATCTCTACAACTAATTTGGCATACTTTGCCCTGGTGGGGAAATGGCTTCAGCTGATAGCTACCAGATGTAACACCCTGACCAGATGATTCAACTACACGGTATGTTAAAGTCTGACATGCAGAAATAGAGTTTTCCACAGATATGCTTGAAACCACCCCTTCAGAAGGAGCTGAAGCACACAAGGTAGCACCCAAATCTGGTTTCACATCGGGATTCTCTTCAACTGATGATTTATATTCCAAATGATATATTCTGGAAAAATCCTCATTTGCATAACCATCGTGACTGGTTAAGGATGACTTCCCGCTATGTGAGCAAAGTGTCGTGTCTGCTCCCTTTATAATGTCACAGTGTATAATAGTAGCCTCAGAAACTGTGAATCCTTTCTTCCGATTACCATCGCTTCCAAAGAAGATCTCACTGAAAATTCTTTGCTCATCCGTAGACCCATCAAAACCATCATCATGCAAATCCTCAAATTCTTTGCTTACTAGCATTGTTGAGGATTCAACCATTATGTTGTCTCTCATTGTTAACTTTAGTAAATAGCTCCTCTGTGTTAAAGAACTGCTACTTCACTGCAAAATAACATTTCATATGAACCAAGCTGAAAATGTAACAACCTAAGATGAATTCGTCAAAAACATCACACCTTTCATACTATTATTTTATAGGGAAAAAAATCTAGAATTTTAAACGTAAAGGTCATGAATAAATAACAGAAACAAATTTATATAATACAAATAATGTGGTGCTTTTTCTTTCCTTGGAATTAGCTGAACCACATTATTCCATATAAGGCAAAAATGCGGCGCTTTTGTAGAAATTTTAGACTTTTACATGTGTCTTCTACCATTTAAGGTCTAATCACTAAAGGGAGACATTTTTTGTCCGGTTATCCCCAAGAATGTACTAAAGGCATTTATTTCGATGTCAAACAGTGACTAAGCAAATCTACTAAAAAGTAATCTCCGCCATAACAAATAATCCGAATCTGAGACATCGTCAGCTAGAATTCACAATTAGTATCCGTACTCCGTAATAAAGGAAACATGAACTTTCGTCAAACTACCTAACGCCATTTGTTAAGGACATTGCCTAATCTACATTGTGCTTCTTTCCTTATCCTGAAGTAAGCAATCACTCCTAAAATCAACAGCATTTACAGCATAACATTTTCGTCTCTAAGACGGTTTATGGCTTTAATCCAGGGAAAGTCATAAACTATATACAGAATTCAATTGAGTCGTCAACAGATAGCATGCAGCAGCTCAATCCCGGAAAGGGGAGAGAATTGGGTCCTCGGAGCCAATGCGAAACTACCCTAACATGAATTTCTTACCTCATTAAGCTTAAATCACATTAATTATCTCCTTCATCTTAGAGAAATACAAAAACGGCATTCACGGCGCATTGAATCACTAGATCAAACAAAGAAAGCATGAAACTGAGATCAATTACGAAAATCCACCAATTGCGCCACATATCGAACACCAAAAGACACCCCCAAAAGGGAAAAACAAAATCAGCAAATCCAACCTCGGAAATTCCCACATTTCTAATCAAATGCAAACACCCAGATGAACAAATCAACAAAAGTCGACAAATCCCAGCTCGCGCCCACTAAAATCAGCTGAAACTCGATCAAAGGCGAGAGAACTCACCTCAGCATTTGCAAAAATTAGGGTTCATCCGAATCTGAAGCGCAGATGGCTAATGCGATAGCATCCACGCATGAAATGAAATCCTCCGAGGGAGAAGAAGAAGAAATGGGTCCATTATAGTGGGCCGCCCACACTCTTTTATCACACGCACTAATACGCAAAGATGTGTGTGCGAGAAAACAGTAAAGAAAAGGAAAAGGGAGGCTTTGGGATGGCCGAATAGTGCTCCAATTCCCATTTCACATTTTCACTACAGTTGTCAACAATGACACCACCCCCTTCCTCTCGGCTGCAGCCCTCACTCTCCCTAACCTCTTTTGTCCTTATCCTTAGATTTATTACGGCAGTTTAATAAAATTCCCTCCATTTCCGTTACTTTTTTCCCTTAATTTTTCCCGAATTATACAACCCCTGCTTATTTCAGATTTTACTAATTTTAGTAGGGTGTGTTTTGGAACTATTATCGTTGTAGTTGTTACTAGCAATTTATTAATGTCGATAGTATTTTGGGAATTTTTTCTATTCACCAATACTATGTGGATCCAATGTTCATTTTTATTTTTTTGCTATCAAGGTATGTAGATTGTATCTTAGATTTGTTGAAAGAGTTATTTACATGCACGGAAATAAGAGGAGAACAAAAAAAAGTATAAAAAAGCACCTTTACAATCGAACTTTGTGAATTACTCCATAAATTATGTTGTTTATTGAACTAGTTCTTATTATGTTGAAAGCATCAATAGAACTCGAAAGGGGAGGAGCGAATATCTCATATTGAAGAATTAAACGATCAAACAAGCTCAAAATTGCCACATCCATCAACGGGGCATGAATGCCATGCATAAGTTAACAACTCAATCTCTAAAATCTCTAAAAGAGGGGTAAGGAATAAGCATATCATGTGAATCTAAACTGTGGACCAGTTTCCAACAAAGAAAAACATGCAATTACTAAAAAGGTTAGATAGTAAACAAGATATAAACTTCACTTAATTTTTTGCATAACCTGCAACCTTTTCTTATGGCTACGGTGGCCAATGATCACAGCCCCCATCACGGCTGCTGCTGAAATCAAAACACGCCAAAAGGAGTCTTACCTCTTTTGCTTGGGAATACAGAGAAACAGCCATCCTTTTCCACCATGGATGATCAAGCATCTCCTCCGATTCCTCAAAATGAGACGACTGAAACTCTGTGGGGCCGGAACACTCTCCTCTTCGTCGAATACTGCATCCTCTTGAAAAACTTCACTGCCTTTCCCATCAAAACCCAGATCATCTCCATGAGATTCATTGAAACTTGCATCATCATTATCATCCTTGATCATGTCTGATTTAGTCCCCTCCTCTCCTGCATCTAACTGAGGAATGCCGGCATTCAAATTCTCATGCTGATTTGGAGGGAAAACGAAATGAGCAGAAATGAACATGGAGTGGAAGCTTTGGTTTCATTCTCTATGCAGTCGTGATTGAGTTCGATGGGCTTAGTATAGGAGCAGGTGAAGCAGCATATGCAGATGCAGTGAGATTTACAACTGAATTCCCAGTCATTTCCCCTCGGAGCTCCAGCCATCTATAGAAATTCCATCCCAGTTCTATCCAACCAAAAGCAATAAACGAACTTTGATCCCACATTATCATCAATTCAACGGAGTGATATAGAACCAACACATAACTATGGGTGATATGGTGAGGAACAGATTGAATATATTGAACTAACCACGAGTCCACGACCACAGCACCAAATTACAGTACAATGTATAAACAGTTTTCAAAAAATCAATATGGATCCAAAAACGCCATTCACAGAGAAGGAAGGTAAAAATAGAAAGAGGAGGAAAAAGGTGGCGGTTTTACCGTGTACTGAGAGGGCAAATGCAAGATGAAAAAAGGGTGGATAAACAATTGACATCTATCTCACAGTAACTGAGTTACGTTGTTTTCTTGATGCCATCATGCCCGGAAAATGGGGGATCAGTTTAAAAGAGATACATTAAAAAAACATATATTTATCTTATCTTATTTAATTTAATTTATTATTAATTTATTTCCTATCTCGAGAGGGTTCTATCAACTGCGAGCTGCCTTAAAATGGCGGCACTGAGCTTGCGCCACCTCATCCCCCATTTATCGCCCCCTCGACCATTTCTCCACTCTACACACTCAATTCCGCGCTCGAGGATTCGCTACTCGACTTCGATCATGGCTTCCGCTGCTAAAAAGGTACTCAATCGCTTAAGATTGACTTTTGGAAAGATTGAGCTGAGTTTTCGCAATGTCTAGGTTTTGGTTCCGGTGGCGAACGGCACCGAGCCGCTGGAGGCGGTGGTTACGATAGATGTGCTCCGCCGAGCCGGCGCCGATGTCACGGTGGCCTCCGTGGAGAAGGAGCTCCGGGTTGATGCCGCACACGCCGTTAAAATCGTCGCCGACTCGCTGATTTCCGATTGCGAGGATACTGCTTTTGATCTTATCTCTCTTCCGGTAGGCTATTATTGCTCGTAGATTGAATGAGTGCGATTTTGATCTCCAATTGATACCGTCTGTGCTATAAATTCAATCGTTTATCGTGTTTGTTAAGGGAGGAATGCCTGGTTCAACCACACTCAGAGATTGCAAAGCATTAGAGACCATTGTGAAGAAGCAAGCTGGAGAAGGCCGGCCGTACGCTGCAATCTGTGCAGCTCCTGCTGTAGCGCTTGGGTCGTGGGGCCTGCTCAAGGGATTGAAGGTGAGAACAAATATCACTACCGGCTCTATGTATTTCATGTGCCAGTGCCATTCAACTGTATGGGTTTAACATAAAAAATTGTATAGAATTTGATATTTTAATGATTCGAGGCGTGTTGATCCCTTTGCAGGCAACTTGCTACCCCTCTTTCATGGAGCAGTTGTCGTCCTCTGCTTCAGCTGTTGAATCCCGGGTGCAGAAGGATGGCAAAGTAGTGACAAGTCGTGGACCTGGTACAACAATGGAGTATGCTGTTTCCCTGGTTGAGCTGCTGTATGGAAAAGAAAAGGCTGATGAAGTTTCTGGCCCTATGGTATTTCCAACCTCGGTTGTGTCTTTTGCATTGCCATTTACTAACATGGGAGATATGCTACACGATCCATATACTCGTTTAAATTTTTAATTGATTTGGTATGTTGATCTGAATACTATTTGAGGAATTACTTGAATGGATGCGGATGGGAACCGTCCATCTAAGGATCAATGAGATTTAACATTTTAGGGGATTAGTCTTACTGAAAAAGACTGGAACAGCCTAAATCAGAAAAAAGTAGATAAAATAGATAGAACTTAACTATTGGGTTACTGAAATGTAGAATGCCAATAGCTTCTCTGTTGATAGGATAGACTACTAGAATGTGTGGTATATTGAGCTATGGGCTTTGACAAATGAGAATCCGGTCTAGAGAATCTTAGGTTGTTTGTTTAGAGTTTCTGTATGGATCATGGTAGTTTCCTCATGCTGACCGTTTTTGTGATGGTCTCTTTCCTTCTGAGAAAAACTTAAAACAAAATTCCTGGGTTGATGTGGCTGTTTCCTGCTGCTGTGAACCTTCTTTTTTTGGCGAAGGCCAGGGGCCATTTAGCCTAAATAATACAAGTGGAAGGCTGCTCTCCAGAAAGAAAGTTTGCTATCCTTAGCCTCTCCAGCTCAACATGTCTAGCTCCAACCCTGAGTCAGCTGCTACCACATTACTAGTGTCTTAAGAGCCTATTTTTGCTTTTCACTTCATGATTGATAAAATTAGCGAGCCAATGATGTTTTCATTTACGATTTCTTGGCTATTTCTTATGCACTATCTTTGTTTCCAGGTCTTGCGATCAAATCATGGTGATGAGTACTCTTTTACCGAGCTAAACCCTGTGAAGTGGACGTTTGATGGTGATTCTCCTAAGGTTGATTCCAAATGCCTTTCTACTCTCTGACTTCCCTGTTTCTTTTTTCTCATGCATGTGAAGAAGTTCATAGATAATATGAGGAGCACTTGCAGAGTGTGTTTTATTTGGGTTTTGGTTTATGTATGGTGAAGTTTAGTGATGAACAAATTCATGCTCAGTCACTACCAATCTGATTTTCCAACTTTTCTTGCTGCCAGATTCTTGTGCCTATTGCTGATGGGAGTGAGGAGATGGAAGCTGTTATTATCATTGATGTATTGCGACGAGCAAAGGCGGAAGTGGTAGTGGCATCTGTGGGAGAGAAACTCGAAATCAAGGCTTCTAGAAATGTTAAATTAGTCGCTGATGTTCTCCTAGATGAAGTCACCAGCAAATCATTTGACTTTATTTTGTTACCGGTAATAGATAGGCATCTGCTAACATGTAGTATTGTGTTTCACATCAGTAGCTTAACATTTATATGCAATCAGGGTGGACTTGGTGGAGCTCAAGCCTTCACAGACTCAGAGAAGCTTGTAAATTTGCTGAAGAAACAAAGAGAGTCGAATAAACTATATGGAGCAATATGTGCGTCTCCAGCTTTAGTCCTCGAGCCCCATGGCTTGCTCAAGGTATTATGTTCTTCATGCATTATTTCAATCAAAAGCTGTGAATCCAAAATGTAGGATGATAGAACTGCTCCCTGAGGTTTGAACTGGGGGATATCAAACTCGAACGCTAATTGTATGCTATGCTTGCAACCTATGGATGGATTTCCGGTACATCGCTTCGTGGCAAAAATACGCTAATATAACCTCATAATAGCACATGTTTCCGTACATAGTCATTTACTGGTTTAAATTTTAAACATGGGGTAGTATTGGTCAGATTAGCGTATTTGCTCATACATCTTTAACGATTTACGTATCTAAGAACATTGCTGACTAGTTTGTTGTGTTACTTGAATTAATCTTGATCTTGATCTTGATCTTGATCTTCCAGGGTAAAAAAGCAACTGCCTTTCCAGCTATGTGCAACAAACTGTCAGACCCGAGTGAAGCAGAAAACAGAGTGGTGGTGGATGGCAATCTTGTGACAAGTCGAGGGCCCGGAACCACGATGGAGTTTGCATTGGTGATAGTCGAAAAGCTTTTCGGAAGGGAGAAAGCTGTGGAGATTGCAAAGGCCATGATTTTTGTGCACTAGTAGATATTCGTAAGTTTTACGTACTGAAATCGTAACCTATGAGGAGCTATGCGCAAATGAAGCTAGTACATCAATGTAATTGGCTACTGCTATCTCGTAATCTCCTAGTAGTAATAAATGTGTAAGGAGTTTTTGGGGTGTATGAGGCGAAGAGTATGTTGATATGGCTACGTAGTATGTTGCTGGGTTCTTGATCTACAGAGTAGAGGTGTATTTCATTATACATGCTGGCTGTATAATATATTTCCTTTTTAACACAGTATGTATTTAATCGTTGAAAATTGAAAATGACACCTTGACGAACATATGATAAGGTTATACGGGATATCAGTACCTCTAGTAAAGTTGAAATTTTATTTTTTATATTTTTCGGGTACTACGATAGTATATCACAAATTAATACTCCATACTAATTAGTCTAGTATTGTAGTCTAGTCTAGTGTGATAAGATAAGGAGTACTCCCTCCGTCCCGCCCGATTTGGCCCGTTTTCCAAATCGGGGTGTCCCGGCCGACTTGGCCTATTTCCTTTTTGGGACCAACATTGCACTTTCACTTTTTTAGTTTAATACTTTTAAATTGTTAAGAATGAATTTGATTGGCTAGTTTTAATTTTCCTTTATTGGGAACACAAATTTAAGGTTATTAATTAATCTAATTTACTCCTCATTAAAAATCGTGCCGAAAAGAACTAGGCCAAATCGGGCGGGACGGAGGGAGTAGTTTGTAATCACAAATAATTTAAAAATGTAATTTTTTAATCATAAATGAGGTGTGGATGATAAATGTAAGTCAACGGGGTTGGTTGGCATGGCTGCTCTTTAATCTCCGAAAATTAACGGAAAAAAGGGGCTGCTGCTGGTGCTGGCAGCTGCTCTTTAAGAAAAATCGCCGAACCTCTTTGTTCAGAGCCCTTTGTTGCGTATGAAATTTCTCCATTACTTACTGTTGCCTACCTTCGTTCTTTGCTAGTCGACCCAGGTCAGTAGCTCTCTTGTCTGAATGAATTCACCTTCTTTCATTTCTATTTCTATTTCTATTTCTGGGAATTCTTGCTTTGTTCCTTTACATTTCCCTCAATTTTTTATTTTGTTTTTCTAGCATTCTTGATCTATTTGGTTCTGATTATGTTGCTTTCTTTGCTGGGTAATAATTGCTTCCATTATCTGTTTTTTACATGACTTCTTCAAGAAAGGGCGATGTATAATATACTAGTACTATAGATTTTGGGTGTTCATTCTCATTTCTGACCTCCCAAGTCCCAATGCATTGCTACATGATGTAAAGGTATATTAGAAGGTCTTTCCATCTCGTTCCCAACGGATGTGTTTCCGCTCTACATTGCTTTCTAGAATCAAGTGATTGCATATTGTGGGTACTAGTATTCAGGTGTTCGTGTTAAAATTCTTGGCGGTTTTTTGATTTTCTTGAATAGGTTGCTACGATCCCGTCTCCTATCCACCACAGTTTACCTTCATCTTTACTTTAACATTAGTTTCGAATGTGTGACTCACAGGGTGTAGAAACTACATAGATTGCAGTTTTGATGGACGTATAGAGTTTGGTGGGATGAGTTGCTTCACTGTTTGCTGTAGTCGTGACAAAGCTTCCCCACCGGAGCGAACCACAGATATTAATGAAGGTACTCATTGTGAATGTATTTGCTCAGTGGAGCTTAAAGGCCTCGATACACCTTTTGAAGTACGTGTACGTTCATCATGTGCAGAAAGAGTTCTAATAGAATTCCAAACCAAATGCAGATATTTTTTCGAGTGTTCAGGATGCTAAACTGTATAGTTACAGAGAACTACTAGCAGCTACTCAGAATTTCAACGTGGCAAATAAGATTGGTGAAGGCGGCTTTGGTTCAGTCTACAAGGCAATTTTTCAACTACTCATTGCATCCGAACTACTTTAAGAACTCGATCATTTAAATAAATGCTCATTCAAACTTGTAGGGAAGGCTAAAAGATAACACTTTAGTTGCAGTAAAGGTTCTTTCTGCTCAGTCAGAACAAGGTGCGAAGGAATTTCTAAATGAGATAGTGGCAATATCAGGATTGGAACATGAAAATCTCGTCAAGCTATATGGTTGCTGTACAGAAGGGCAGCAAAGAATGTTGGTTTACGGCTATCTTGAAAATAATAGCCTTGCTCGATATCTTGTGGGTAAGCTTTTTTACCCCATATGTTATGGGCACCTACTTTGCTATTTGACTTCTGGATCATGCTAACTAACTAATAATGTAGGAGGACGTTACAGAAGTGTCAAATTTAGCTGGAAAATACGGTCTCAGATTTGCATAGGGGTGGCACGAGGCCTCACGTTTCTTCACGAGGAAGTCCAGCCTCATATTGTTCATAGAGATATTAAGGCTAGTAATGTACTGCTTGACAAAGATTTTACAGCGAAAATCTCGGATTTTGGTCTGGCTAAGCTCTTTCCGGCAACTGCCACTCATGTTAGCACACGCGTTGCTGGTACCCTGTAAGTTGGTGAATCACTATCCCATATTTATTTGGTGAACATCGGAATGGGACGTGCGTGTCTGTCAAATATCAGGAAGTCTAAAATTGTTTGCACAGTGATGATAACTGACTTGACCATCACCGAATTTACAATGTGATTTTGAATTTGGTTGTTTAAACTTGTTTTTGCAGTGGTTATTTAGCTCCTGAATATGCAATTCGAGGAAAGCTGACACGAAAAGCAGATGTATATAGCTTTGGTGTTCTCCTAATGGAAATTGTCAGTGGAAGAAGCCACAGGGACCAGAGATTACAAGATGAATCACAATTTCTCCTTGAAATGGTATGAAATTAAGCTTTTTGTTTAATGAACATGGCTTTACCTAATGAATTTCTTGTAATTTTGCACTACATATACGACGCATGGACAAAAAACCTTTCAGTGCTCATCTTGAAAACGATTTCGAGCCATTTCCAGTCGAGATTCGATTCTGTTTCATCCAAAACTAAGCTTTTCTCTCTATCCCATATCTCAGGCCTGGGCTCTATACGAGAAGGGTACATTGGTCCAGTTAGTCGATGGAACGCTCGAGGGCGACGCCAACACTGACGAGGCTTGCAAGTATCTCAAGATCGCGCTTTTGTGCACCCAAGTCAACCCAAAAATCCGTCCTTCCATGTCTACCGTTGTGAAAATGCTGAGAGGCGAAGCTGAGGTGGAGGAGGGGGAGCTATCTAAGCCGGGACTATTAACGGAGCTGAGACGTCCAAGCAACGAGCCTCGTGGATCATCATCGAGCGCGGGGACTTCCTCGACATCAAACACAAATGCTTCGCATGGTACCATGACTTTCACTTCGATTTATGATCGGAGTAACTGAGTCGAGTAGAAGACCCTTGAAACTTTTTTATTTTTTTGAGTGATTAAAAGTCTAAATGTGCATAGTAGTGAAGAGATGTGATTTATCGGATTGTTTATTTTTTTTAATCGAGGGAAATCAATTCTTCTTTTTAGGGGGTGTATTCAATTCAGATTCTGTAGGATTCTTATAGACTTTGAAAAGTAGGTGGATTTTTATAGACTTTTAAAATCCATATACTCTGCGCAGAGTTTGACTAGATTCTATACAGAGTTTGACTGACTCTATTTATTGATTTTGATGGATTTTCATGGACTTGCAGTATTTTGGAATATGTTTTTTTAATTAATTTTCATGGATTTTCATAGACTCCGACGCTAAACTATTGTAACTATTTATTTATATAAATAAATGCATATGAGTCACACTTTTAAATAAATAAATAAAATTATCTATATTATTTGAAAAAAAAATAAACTAATAACTTTATTCAAATTGTTTGAATATATTTGTAAGGATTATCCAAATTCATCAAATTATGTCATCTTTCAAAACAAGAATCTTATTTTTTTAAAAAGTCCAATTAATGTATTTTTAATTAAAAAAAAATACTCTTATTTTTTTTGTTCAAATGTTGTATTTCAGGTTAGTCATTATTCAATTCCTTTAAACTTAAAAAACGTAGCAATAATTTAACCATAAAAAATCAAAATGAAAGTTGAGATTTAAAAATGAGGAAAAAAGGAAAATACCCAATTTCAACTTAAAAAACAAAATTTTGCTTTGTATGTTAAAAAACACAACTTATACCCATATTTTCAAATTTTGTACCAAAATACCCTTGCTTTTTGCTTTTTACTTTTTGACTTTGACCACCAACTCTCTCTCTCTCTCTCTTTCCGGTAATTTTGGTGTTACAAATCGTACTGTGTTCCATACAAATAAGTACTAGTAATCTTTTTTTTTGTGTTTCGTACTGCGTACTTAAGTACGCAGTAAGATTTTCTTCCTTTCGTACTTTGTAGTTAAGTACGCAGTAAGATTTTCTTCCTTTCGTACTGTGTACTTTAGTATATCATGTAAATTGAACAAAAACCCACACAAGACTAGTAATCTTTTTTTGTGTTTCGTACTGCGTACTTAAGTATACAGTAAGCTTTTCTTCCTTTCGTACTGTGTACTTTAGTATATCATGTAAATTGAATAAAAACTTACACAAGATTAGTAATCTTTTTTTGTGTTTCGTACTGTGTACTTAAGTACGCAGTAAGCTTTTCTTCCTTTCGCACTGTGTACTTTAGTATATTATATAAATTGAACAAAAACTTACACAAGATTAGTAATCTTTTTTTGTATTTCGTACTGTGTTCTTAAGTGAAAGTGCATGCACTAACATTAAGTAATCGGGACAGAGGATAACATTCGTACTAGTAAAATTCACTATTATAAGAAGAAATATACTATAAGAGAATAGTGCAGCAAGACAAAGAAATCCTTCAACATCAATTAATCACTCTCCGAATACACAATTGGATCAACAAATTGACTACATCGACACTCGATTCCCTCGATCGAACAACAGAAATAGAAAAGGGAATTGGGAAAAAAGGAAAAGGAAAAGAAAAAGAACTCGTAGGAGTCGCGTCGACCCAGAGGAAGCAGAACTCGTAGGAGTCGCGTCGACCCAAAGGAAGCAGAACTCGTAGGAGTCGTTCCGGCCGGCGGCTAGGGCTCCGGCGAAGGAGACGGGGCCGCCGGCGAACTTGGAGATCGTGCTTCCGCCTTCGAACTTGGAGATCGTGCTTCCGACTAGAAGCTTCTGTTACCTCCTCTTCACCGCCTCCAGTTCCGAGGCCAAGGCGCCGTTTTCCCGCTTCAAAGACCTAGAATCACAAAGTAAATTAATCATCTAAGCTCGAAATCATAATTCACCAAAACATGTAAGTATAATCAACAATGCCAGAAAGAACAGAACCACCCAACCAGATTGCTTACAAAAGTCCGAAACCAAACAAGAGAGAGAAACATCTCTTAGCACTTA
Organism: Thymus mandschuricus; assembly: GCA_029379335.1. Classification (NCBI taxonomy): domain Eukaryota; kingdom Viridiplantae; phylum Streptophyta; class Magnoliopsida; order Lamiales; family Lamiaceae; genus Thymus; species Thymus mandschuricus. Next base: position 34,675,764 of record CM057081.1, on the reverse strand, counting down.
CATAAAGCTGGGAAAGCAAGAGATAGAGAGGAGGAGGACAGCCCCAAGAACATCAAATCCCTCCTCAAAATCCCATTTTGCGACAAGGGTATTGAGGAATTACTCAAACACGCAGCAGTTCTTCGCCGCGCGCAGAGCCGCCGCCGGCTTGCACGGCATCGGAATCTTGAAGCTTGAGAGGAGAGTGGCGCTTGGCGGAGTAGAGAGAGAAAGAGAGAGAGCGAGAGAGAGAAGTTTCAAAAAATAGAGAGAGAGAGAGGGAGATTTTGCATATATGAAGAAGAAATTGGTGGGAATAGTACTCCGAACCTAAAAAGAGAAAAAGTAAATAGTACTCCGAACCTAAAAAGCAAGGGCGTTTTTGTCTACCGAACCAAAAATCGGGTATTTTTTTGTGTTTTAAACTTCCAAAGCAAAATTTTGTTTTACTAGTTGAAATTGTGTATAGGACTATATATTCTCTTTAAAAATTACATGTTCGAATTTTATAAGAATGAAGGATTTTATGAAAATATTAATTTTCAAGCAAAGTTAGTAAACAAATTTTTGGTATTAGATAGTCATAATTTTGATGTCTTTTAAAATAAACTATAATTGTTTGGAGAAAAGATAAAAAGTACGGAGGAGGGTTGCGTAAATGGTGACTTTGAGTTTTTTTTTCAGAGAATCCGTAAAAATCTCTGGGTTTTATAAAAGATTTTGAAATCTCTTTATATTTAAAAAAAAGAATCCAGCAAAATCCATAGACTATTAAAATCCATGGACTATTGAATACCTATAGATTTTTTAAGGCTTTAAAAAGTCTGCATTGAATACCTCAGGATTTTTAAAGACTTTATAATTCACCCCCCTTTTAGGGGGTGTATTCAATTCAGATTTTGCAGGATTTTTATAGACTTTGAAAAGTAGGTGGATATTTATAGACTTTTAAAATCCATAGACTTTGTGCAGAGTTTGACTAGACTCTATAAAGAGTTTGACTGACTATATTTATTGATTTTGATGGATTTTCATGGACTTACAGTATTGTTGATTATGTTTTTTTAATTAATTTACATGGATTTCCATAGACTCGACGCTGAACTATTTTAACTATTTATTTATATAAATAAATGCATATGAGTCACACTTTTAAATAAAGGGTGATGCTATTCGGCCATAATGTGGTCGGCCATAATTTAACTTTTAAATTTTTTTTAAGTATCAAATAATTTATATTTTTTTTCCAAACTTTTTTATATCATAAAAAACTCAAAAAGTGATGCTCCGTATTTTTTACGTATTTTTTAAAATTAACCCTTTAATTATTTGATATTTTTTACTATTTTAAAGAATTTTTTTACCTTTTTATCTAGAAAAAAAGAGAAAAATATGTATTTTTTGTGGGAAAAATATTTTTAAATTAAAATATAAAAGTAATAAACTATAGTTATCATTTACCATTTTTAAAATTACGTATATTATGAAAAATATCGTTGTGTGGCCGGCCACATTATGGCCAAATAGCTTTATTGTTAAATAAATAAATAAAATTATTTATATTACTATTTGAAATAAAAAAAACCAATAATTTTATATTCAAATTGTTTGAATATGTTTGTAGGCAGTATCCAAATTCATCAAATTATGTCACCTTTCAAAACAAGAATCGTATTTTTAAAGAAAGTCCAATTAATGTATTTTTAATAAAAATAAAATTACTCTTATTTTTTCGTTCAAATGTTGTATATCAGTTTAGTCATTATTCAATTCATTGAACCTTAAAAAACGTATCAATAAAAATTTAACCATAAAAAATCAAAATGAACATTGAGATTTAAAAGTTACATGTTCGAATTTTATAAGAATGAGGGATTTTATGAAAATATTGATTTTCAAGCAAACTCTAGTAAAAAAATTTTTGGTACTAGATAGTCATAATTTTGATGTCTTTTAAAAAGTACGGAGGAGGGTGGCGGAAATGGTGAATTTGAGTTTTTTTTCAGAGAATCCGTAGAAATCTCTGGGTTCTATAAAAGATTTTGAAAAGTAAAATCTCTTTATATTTTAAAAAAGAATCCAGCAAAATCCATGGACTGTTGAATACCTATAGATTTTTTAAGACTTTAAAAAGTCTGCATTGAATACCTCATGATTTTTAAAGACTTTATAAAAATTTTATTGGATACCTACAAATTTCTAAAATCTATAAAAATCCTGCAGAATTTGAATTGAATACACCCCCTTAGACTTGATTCTTGGTTCATACTAATGCAAGATGTTTTTCCCTATATAAATAGGATTTTATCTTCTTTTTGGAGGGGTCCAAAAAGTTACACTACCACTCCTCCTATATTAGGCTACTCGAAATGTTTCATTTTTTTGACACTTGACATTAACAAGTGATTCATGTGAATTGGGACGAATGGAGTATTAATTTTGTTTAAAGAAATGAATTAAAGTATGCGTTCGGCTGCGATTCAAAGTGAAGCAGCAGCAGGAAGCAGAAGTCTGTACTGTAAGTGATGGTGGATGGAATGGAGGGCCGTAAGTTGGGCCGCCTCGGCCCGATTCCACCTCTATTTGAAGCCCGAACTCTCTTTCAGGCCCATTACGCCCACTCTCTGCAATATCGGCCCGAAGCAACCTCTACTAGGGTTTTTGCAGCTGGATTCGACCTGCTCTTCCCCAATTCAATTCCAGATTTCTCGCATCGTCGTGCTCCGTGCCATGGTAATTCCGCTCTCCTTTCTTCTTTCCGGAATTTCCTTACAGCTTGTATTTGCGCCGGTTGCGTGTTATTTCGAATTTCTGCGGTCGATATTTGTTCGATTGAATTTTATTGAGCTTCGTCACTCAAAATTATCGTGTTCATGGGTTGGATTTGAAAGAGTTGACCCGAAACAAGTTGTTGTTTGATGAGTAGTGTTGAAGCAGCTGAGAATTTAACTTTAGCGTTTTCCTTTATTTGCAGGAAGTTGGATCTGGAGACAATGGCCAAGAAATCACCAAGATCGCGTTGGTTGAGGTAATAGCTCGTAAACCATCACTATGAAGATTTATGTGCTCTGAATCTAATCTGATCCTTTTCTTGTTGAACTCTTTTCTGGTAATTTACTACTGTTCCATGACGAAATTTGATGGATTTTTATCAGAATACAATTGGAAAGAGCATGATCATGTTATAATTGTTGATATATCATGAATCAGATTTCATGTTGCTAGGTTGTTGTTGATACCTGCTTGTTAAATCAAGCTTTAGGATTTGGCTAATATCGTTTTCTGTTCTTCCGTGTAGATTGAAGATGCGACCAATGAAACGGATGTGGAGCTAAACTACAACTCTGAAGTAAGCATCGGTGACAAGCGAAAACGAGAAGGGAAGTTGAGGTCTGATGCTTGGCAGCATTTCACAAAGATGATTAAGGAGGATGGAACGTGTGAGAAATGCCAGTGTAATCACTGCCACAAGCTCTTCACTTGTTCGAGCAGGAGCGGGACAGCTCATCTAAATCGCCACATTAGGGATGGGATCTGCCCAGTATTCAAGAAGGACAAGACAGTTACAGTGTCGAGTTTCCCAAGGGGAAACGACCTTATTTCCTGGAAATACGAGTCCTCCACCCCACAAGCCATGGATAATAAGGTCGAAAATCTTGAACCACAGCCATTCAAAACAGTCGAAGATAACTTTGGAACTCCAACCCAAACTCAAACACCTCTGCCTTCAAGAAGTAAACTTCCTCAGCAATCCGTGATGAAGTCTCAACCTAGAGAAGACCTGTGGATGAACGAATTCAAGAACTGTGTAGCGAAGCTCGTGGAGCTCAATAATGGGAAAGTTCCAGTGCTCGCTCCTCAGCCACTGTCCGTCAAAGCTCCCGATTACTCAATTTCTGGTGCTGTCAAGTATTTGAATGAAATGGGGGATATCCCACAGTCGAGTGAAATGTATCTAGACGCCGTTGATATCTTGCAGGATTTGGGAGAGAGAGAGTGCTTCATGTGCCTGCCTCCAGAGCCCCGCAGGAGGTGGCTGCAACGGGTGCTGCATCGCCGCCATCCATCTCGCTATAGCTCGAATATGTAAACATTGTTGTACCATCCATCAATTAGTTAGAAAATGTTGTTAATTGGCTTTGTGTGTGGAGTTGTAGAGCACATTATTCATGAATACTTTGTACTATTTGTAGGGAATTTACTTTGTAGATGCTGGCTTTTATTCATATGTATAGTAGAGACGCTGGCTTTCATGAAGGGAGGTTGAATATGTGTGCTCTCTTTCTTTACCCCTTCTTATAAAGTAATGATCATGTACAAGGTGGTGAGATTATACAAACGTTTGTCATATAAACGTTCGACAGTGGCCTGCCATTTATTTATATATATATATATATATATATATATATATATATATATATATATATTTTAATTTTAATGATATTGGAGGGTTAGGATTGAGCATGTGTCCATAAGATTAAATAAATAGTCAAGCATGAATATAATAACGGACCCTATCCTATATTTGGAAATTTCATTTGTTTTTTGAGATTGGAACAATTTAATATCGAAATTACTTTCTTTATATTGATCACATGAATGAAAGACTGAGACGGCAATATTGAGAAAGTAGAGGGGCATTTTGAGAAACGCAGGGCATATATAAATAAAGCACCACCACTCCCCCAAAACCCTTCAGTTCAATCGGCTCTATCGCTATTCACTAGGGTTTATCGCTCTGCGAAAATGGCGACGCGATTTCTCGCCCGTTCGCTTCACTTCTCCAAGCCCTCTCTCTCATCCGCCTTCTCCAACTCCTGCGCCGCCGCGGCGGCCTCTTCCTCAGCTGTTCTCCCGAATACCTCCTCATTTCTCTTCCGCCTCCGCCCTCTCGTGGCCGCGGCTTCCGCTTCTTATTTCCGCCGCTACCTTCCGGCTATTTCCACTAGGGCTTTCTCGACTCAGCAGACTTCGTCGTCTATCAACGATCCGAACCCTAACTGGTCCAATCGCCCCCCTAAGGAGACGATTCTGCTCGATGGCTGTGATTTCGAGCACTGGTTGGTCGTTGTCGAGAAGCCGGAGGGTGACCCCACCAGAGAGGAGATCATCGACAGCTATATTAAGACGCTTGCTACTGTCGTCGGGAGGTTTGTCATTTTAACGCTTATTCAATTTCAGTATTTTTGGAAGTATGTAATGAATTAGCGAGTTTGTGTGGGTTTCGATGGGTTTGTTGAATGCCTGATGTTTGGATTATTTTTTTTACGCAATTGCAATTGGGAATTTTGCCTTGCTGGTTAGATGGTAAAATGGACGATATGAATTGCGTTGTATTCTCCCATATCTGATCTGTTTGTTTCTTTGTTTCTTAGTATTAAGCATATGCTGTTTTTTTTAATCACACCTGATTATATATCTTGAGGTATAGGCTCTCGAGTGTGTGAGTATGCTTCTCTTCATCAAATGTTTGTTTGTTCTTTAGGTTTATAGGTGGTCTGATATCTTTTGGGTTCTTATACTTTAACTACTTGCTGGTAATTGCAGATTAGTTTTGACTTGTTCTACCTATAACTATATCTTACTGCTTTGAGTCATTATGAATGAACATACTCTTGGTTTGTGAACATTTAAAATTTATAGTGAGGAAGAAGCGAGGATGAAAATATATAGTGTTTCGACGAAACACTATTATGCATTCGGAGCACTAGTCAACGAGGAAACTTCCTACAAATTGAAAGGTAAGGGGTCTGTTCGTTGGTGTTTTCTGTGAAAAAGATGTTTACTGAATTTGATTGAACAATTTTTTGGCTGCAGACATCCCTAAAGTTCGCTGGGTTCTTCCTGATTCGTATCTGGATGTCAGAAACAAGGACTACGGAGGTTTGTTATTTCTTTGTATTCTTTGTTGCAATTAAAAGGGAGTGGTGAAATTTGCAGAGGAATATATGCCTTTATGCTACTGAGTTCTTTTCATTGGTCCTTCATTCACATTCAATTTTTTGTTCATACATTATGCTAAAACTTTCTGGTATATTTAGTTTCTGAACACTGTGATTTACAGTTTCTTTCACTATCTCCTGGTTTAGGCCCCCCACCTGTGCCACATTACTTCTCATTCTTATTATGTAATGCAACAGATAAATATTTTGATGAAATCAATTCTGATGGTGCCATCTTGAACTGTAGGTGAACCTTTTATCAACGGTCAAGCTGTTCCCTATGATCCAAAATATCATGAGGAATGGGTGAGAAATAATGCTCGTGCAAATGAGAGGAACAGGCGGAACGACAGGCCTCGTAACTTTGACAGGTCCAGAAACTTCGAACGCAGAAGGGAGATGCAAGGTCCACCTGGAGGCCCACCTGGCCTTCCACAGGGAGGCCCACCTGGAGGCCCCGGTGGCAACTATGGAGGAGGCCCACCTGGAGGCCCCGGTGGCAACTATGGAGGAGGCCCACCTGGAGGCCCTGGTGGAAACTATGGAGGTCCACCTGGAGGCCCTGGTGGAAACTATGGTGGTCCACCCAATGCTCCTAATCCTGGACCCAACATGGGAGGGCAGCCTAACTACGGGCAAAACAACCGAGGTGGCTTCCCAACTGGACCTGGTCCAAATGCAGGAGGTGGCTACCAGAACCCGAACCATCCTGGGGGATACGGCCCTGGACCTGGACCGAACGCTGGCAATTTTGCCCCTAATGCAGGATATGGACCTGGCCCAACTCAGAACAACTTTGGACCAAATGCAGGAGCTGGTCCGGGACAATATCAGAATGCCTATGGCCCGAGTGGTGGGAGCCCTCCTCAAGGCCAGAACATCCCAGGAAGAGACTTCCCTCCACCTTCAAACTATTGAGATGTGTAAATTGAGACGAACTCGGATGGTTTTACTGTTTTTCTCTTTCTAGGTTCTCAAGTGATAAAACACCTGCGGGTATGCTATTAATATGATGCTCTTATCTTTAGTATATTTAGAATACGTGTTGATTCTTCTTGAAATTTATGTTGCAACTAATCTTCGTCAATATTAGTTACATATCATTTAATTGTGCTACACAAAATTAACAATCTAAAGTGCACGTATAGCAGAATCAACATTCGTTGCTATTAACTCCCAATGTTCAACAAGCCAACAAGAAGCCTAAAATGATTCATTGAATATCAATCAAATCTACAAAGGCAAGATGAAGTCTTAGAGCTTGTCGAGCAGCAGTTCAGCTCTTCTCTTGTTAGCAAAACGAATCTGATCAGCAAGCGATATATCCTTCTGCAAGTGTTTCCCCTTTTCAAGATCCAGATCGAATTTCTCCCATGTTCGCTGATGCTGAGTGCTTACTTGAGAAATCACGGATTTCTTCCGTTGAATCTGATTCAAGACCAAATTAAGAGAAGCGTTCAGCTCTAAAACAGAACACTATCAATAACATACACCATATGATAAGACGAGAGGACTGAGTTTTACCTTCATTAGTCTCTCCTTCAGTTTTTCCTCTTGAAATTCGACCAGTTTTTCCTTTTCTTCTTTTGACCATCTGTTCCTCTTCTTCATAGATTGTTGCCTGGCTTGAGCATTTTCTTCCCACTCTCTTTTCTTCTGAGCTATTCTTGCCATCTTTAATGCTGCTTTCACCTTTGCTTCTCTCTCTTTCCGTATGCGTGAAAGCTTTTTCCTCTTTGCTTCCTCTGCAACTTGACGAGCTACTTCTTCATTAAATTTCTCATAGGTGTCCCATTCCAGTTCTTGCTGATCAGCCCCTCCTTTCTTGGCAGCCAATGCAATACTTTCACTCCACAACTGCAAGAATTCCTCCCTTGATCTCTTCAATCTTAGGCGTCTTCCCCACAGCTTTGTGAGAGCCGCACGAATCTTTACTTTTGTCTGTTTACTGTAAAATTTGAAAGATGGAACAATTTTAAAGGTAGTCACTATGGTACAGGTTAAAGAAAAACACAAGACAGGCTCGACTTTCCACTCATTATATGGACTGTCATTATACCACAACAATCAAGATATAGTTTACGATACACATAATATGGACTGTGACAGAGCATAGTTTTGGCATGATGGATCTCTGATTAGCATAGTTTTGGCCTCTTTACTCAACACATTCATCTTTTCTTTCTTATTATGTACAAATCTATGATGGCAAAAAAAAAGGAGCAGGCAGTATCAAAATCCCTTATCAGTATTAGAATGAGGAACATGCACTACTTCCAGTCTAATGACTGATTAATGAGTACAGGACTTGGGGAACGACCTGAGAACTCGAGGAGCTTCAGACATCTTCTTTCTAACCTGTACAGATGCAAGAACATCAAACAGAAGAAGACGTATCATGAGAGTAGCAACTTAACTATGAAATAGAAATGGCAAGAAAAGTGGTGAGTTATTGTAAATTGCTCAAGTGATAAACTACGGCCATTTCAGTTCCATTAAATGAAAAGAAACGATATGGAGCAGCGAACTATCTATTTCAGAACAGTTACACAATAATGTAAGCAGACCACATTAGTTGAGAATATTTTTCGACTTGATAAAAACTTTAAACATCACCATAAGCTACTCATACTCATTTCATGAAGCAGGGAATATATCATAATTTGAATCAACTGATTCTTACATGACTTCACCTTGGGGTCTTTCAAGGCTTCTCGTGTTCTACGACTGATCCTCTCACGAGTTTCTGCACGATTCATTGCAAAGATCAGACAACACAAAACCTATAAAAACAACTCCGTATAGGCTGAACTCCCCAAAATAGTTAGCTACCTTCACTGTGTTTTATTCCTTTGTTCCATGGAACTCTCCCTTTGTTTCCATGGATCGTCTTCTTCACTCTCTGAGTTACCTCATTATCCTCACTATCAACATCACCCTTGGCTGCTAAATCAGATTTGATCCCTTCTCCCGATTCATCAACATCTGATGTGTACTTTCTACTAGGGTCCTTTCTAACTGCTCTACACAAGTATAGCTGTTTACACGAAATCGAAAGGCCAAACCGTTGAGCAGATACATTCTTCACACTAAAACTTGAATTTCTCGACTGCCCATTCACATAACATAAACTAGGAAGAAAAAGCCTGGTCGAAGAGTTGATTCGGAGTCGAGAAACCGACTGCTTCCTGCAAAGAACCGATCACATTACATAAAATAAACATTTCCACCATACCATACCAAAGCCACAAAAACAGAAACCAATTCATAATCATGAAAAGATCCAACTTTGTACAGAACCCATAGCTTTCAGTTAAGAGGCTAAGAGCTACAAAAATCTAATCTTTCCTTTCCAGTGCAAACAATCTATTATCTTCTCATCTCATATTGAACAAATTTCAAATTCTATTTCGAATTTCAACCTTTTCCAAGAAGATAAGGCATGCTAGAAACCCATGGAAATTCCCCCAAAAAAAGGAAAAAAAAAAAAAAAGGGAAGAAGTTATAGTCTTACAATGGAGAGAAGAACATCGCAAAGTGAGTATGTAGCAGCAGTATCGCAAGATTCAGCTATTTTTTTTCTGCTTCATTGGCTCCTCACATTCCCCATATCTTTTCTTTTGCCTTTTTTTAATTCTTTCGATTTTTAAACTATTTAAATAAATACTGTACTTTCATTACCCAACCCATAGGTGTATTTAAAATGTAGGGATAATGTAACGTGGGCCCGGCCCAGTACTAATTAAATAGAAACCATCGATTTTTTTCCTTCTCTACTAAGCTCTAATTCCTTTCCCGAATTAGGGTTTTACACTCTTCATATCGTTCGATGGACCCTCAGAAGAAACGCAAAATGGAGGAAACCGGCGCCGTCGGCCCGGATTCCGACGCCTTCAACCCCCTCATGCTCACTGTCGACGATGCTCGCCGCATTCTCGACTCGCTCAACCACGATCAACTGCTTGAGATTGTCCAAAATGCGCTTCTCCGCCACCCCGACGTCCTCGAAGCCGTCCGATCTGTCGCCGATCGCGACACCGCGCAGAGGAAGCTCTTCGTCCGCGGCTTGGGGTGGGAGACCACCACGGAGAAGCTGCGCGCGCTCTTCTCCTCGTACGGCGAGTTGGACGAGGCGGTCGTCATCCTCGACAAGGTCACGGGCAAGTCGAAGGGTTACGGATTCGTCACGTTCAAGCACGTCGACGGTGCGATTATGGCGTTGAAGGAGCCGAGCAAGAAGATTGACGGCAGGATGACGGTGACGCAACTTGCCGCCGCCGGGGTTTCGGGTGGCGGGGGCCCTGCGGCCGGTGGCAGCGCTGGCGGGATGAACAATTCGGTGGATGTGTCGACGAGGAAGATCTACGTGTCCAACGTGCCGTATGACATGGCGGCCGACAGGCTCCTTCAGCATTTTGGTATGTATGGGGAGATTGAGGAGGGACCTTTAGGTTTCGATAAGGCTACTGGGAAGTCGAAGGGGTTTGCTTTGTTTGTTTATAAAACTGCTGAGGCTGCTAGGTCGTCATTAGTGGATCCGGTAAAAAATATTGATGGCCACCAATTGAATTGTAAGTTGGCAATTGATGGGAAGAGAGGGAAGCCTATGGGGAATGGGGATGGAGTCGGGCCTCCTGTCTCAGTGAATTATGGTGGGTTTTCTGGTGGTTTAGGTGCTGGTGTTGGTGGACCAGGATTGCCTTCTATGGGAGGTCAAGCCCCAGGGTCCAACCATGGGGTTAATGGTGGGTACGGTTCTGGGATGGGTAGGGGGCCTTATGGTGGTGGTTCTCATATTGGTGGGTCAATGGGAACTGGTTACGGTGGTGGATATGGTGTTGGTGGTGGAAATGGAGTGGGCTCTGGAGCAGGGTTAGGTGGTGGTGGTGGATTTCCTGGTCATGGAGGTGGACTGGGTGGATCTGGTGCTGGTGCCCCTGGTGGAATGGGTGGTGCTGGTCTCTCGATGTATGGTATGCCTCCTAGCTCAGTTGGGATGGGGTCTGGAGATTATTCACAGAGCTCACATTACAACATATCATCTGGAAACTATCAAGGGCAGCATAATCAGATACCACCTAGAATCCCACCTGGAGGAGCCTACCAGGGGGTTCCCCCTTACTACTGAGGTACTTTCTATAACTGATTCTCTCAGGCGTTGATTCATTGTTCATGTCATTGGTTGAGCTTTTTGTTCGTATTTGCTGCCATTGTATGTTCCCTTCTAAGGGCATTATCTGCTTGTTGTTCTTGTGCATCATAGCTAAAGTTGGCAATTGTATGTGAACGCATTTCTTGATTGATTGTTTGTTCTGTCTATGCAACTCTTTGTGTTGGATAATTTCTGCCTTTAATATCTTCGATTGGGAGTGTGCTTTCTATGTGACATGAGTATCCAGAATGTGTGTGCATAGTATGGTTTACCTGGATTCGTGAAGGTGTTAGCTATGAGTACTTCTTTTGTTGTTGATGAGCATTCTTGACTTGGTGTGATAAAAATAAAAAAATCTGTTATTATCTGGGAGACATGATGACTAACTGTTATGGGTTATTCTTTGAGCATACATGACAAATTTTTATGAGTTGCATTTAGAGACTTGGGTTAGATGTGGGTGTGTTTTGATGTGCGATTAACGACCCTTTGTATTAATGTTTCTCAGCACACCTTGCTTTTTCGATGATTAAGTTCTTACATTTTGTTGTGGTGATGTGTAGTGATTCAGTTGACTGTTATTATGTGATTATATGCTGTGGAGATGTAAGAATACATAGTTGTGTTTATTTGTGAGTGCCAAATTCATGTCCCTTGATAGTCCTTGTATATGTGTGAATTTCCATGTTGCATTAACTCTGCCTAAAACTGGCGTTGCAGTTTTCATTCTGATGTTGTGACTTGATTTCTTCATTGTGAGTGGTTGTGCATGATTGGAAGATTCTTTCCTTGTTATCCTCACTTCCTCGTCTTTTCTGATATGCTAGTTGTGTTTGAAGATGCTTGCCTGAGACATTGTTGAAATTAATTTCTAATGTTATTGTATCTTTATTCATTGAACTTTTTGGTTTGCTACACTCTTAGCGTTTCAATCATATAGAACTCACATTACTCATGCTCAAAAGCATTTAGTTTACTTACACTGTTTCCGTTATTATTCTGCACGGGAGTGATAGCTTAGCTGTTATTTCTGGTTCAGTATTTCTTGTATTCTGAATAAGCTTTCTCGGTTGCGGCGTGTGTGGAATGACATTTTGAGGTGTGAATGAATGTTGAATCAGGTTTGACCAGCTTGTTGATGCTAGCCTTAGTGCTTCTGGTGATTTTGCAGGCAGTGGCTTCATGATTTTGATTTGCTTCGTTATTTGGCTTCTTCTCACTCCATGTACAACTTATGATGTGATCTTCTATGATTGCTCGTAGTTTTAGTGAGTTTAGGCCTTCTTCCTAGAAAATTCAGAGTGTGGTGTAGGTGACTTAAAGAGGAGGAATACTGAACTAGTTTATATATTCATAAGGTGATGCTCCTCCAGTTCACATGTATGAAAAAAAAAAAAAAAAAAAAATTGCTGTTTGATTTTTATAATCAAGTGTTTTAACAGCATGATTTTTTTTTTTTTTTTTTAAATAGGTGAACATGGGAACATGGTTAGGCTTTGATATCCCCCCCCCCCCCAAAAAAAAAATAAAATAAAATAAAATAATTGTTTCCTTGTTCAATGTTTTGGTGAATGTTTGTGTAATCAGTTTGTTTGCTATTATGATATGTATTTGAATTCCAGGGTTTTATGTTCAATCAGTAGTTTTGATTTCTAGTCTTGTTTAAACGTATTGTTACTGTTCTATCATGTTCTGTCATATTATGTTGTATTGCATCATTTTGCCTATGTGTTTTATGTTTTAGCTATGAATCTGAACTTTTATTTGCATATTTATTATTACCTTGGATGTGATCTCTGAGTGCTCTATCTACAATTATTTGAAATGTTGGCATTATCAAGATGTGTTTGATTAAAATATTCCTTACCTTTGGGCTCCTTTATCTAAGAAGTATTTTTTTCATTTCTATATATCTTGAAAAGTAAAGATTTCTCTCATTTTAACTATGTACTTAATAAATTTATATATAGGAAGATTCAACTCTCTCGATGGTTTTCTAATTTTTCTTTAACAGTATTTCATATCATCTTCGATGTTGAACTTCTAGATTATCTTGACTCCTGACTTTCAAAAACATTTGGGTACAGTAATCATTCAAATGTAACCATAATCCTTGCTCATTTTGCTGACTGGAATCCTGTTTAGAGGAACGGCAAATGCTTTATATTTGTCTTTGTTGTCATTGTTAATGGTCAGCTGAAAAACTGATATGTGATATGTGCTAACAAACCTATTAATTTTGGTCCTGTACTTCTATTTGTTTTAGTAATTTAATCTGTACGTGCTAGCAACTCATCACGTTCCTTGACATATTGCTTGCCTAGCTTTGTTCTTAATATACGCAAATTACTGCTGTTGCCTGGCCAATATTTTACGCTTTTGAGTTCTTGCTGATTTCCCTTTTCTCATTGTTCTCTGAAATGAATGCATTCAATTTCTCTATTGCTTTTAGAGGTCAAAACTTGAGTGAAATTCTATTATGGAGCACAGTGTGTGGCTATAGCTATTATGGACTTGTTGAATCATAGTTTATGTATTTGCTTTGCATTTAATTGTTTGATTAAGGATATAGAGTGGATTTTTGGACATCAGTGCAAAGTTAATCATATGACCCTAATGCGTTTTTGGGTCTGAAGACTTACTATCAATGGGCTGGTGAGCTTCTTTGTAGAATTTGGATGAAAATTGAATACAAGAGCCTAGGTTAGGTACATGCAAAAATGAGCTTGACATCATGCATAAACTAGTTTTGGTCAGTTTATATATTTGGATGAGATTGGATGCTAATTTCCTAACATCCAAATGTTTGAAGATGTTGGCTGCAGGGTTGATCCATAATTTGTGTCCTGATTTTAAATTTTAATGTGAAGTTCTAATTCTGCATTAAAAATGTCTGATGTAGAGGAGCCCGTACTAGGCTATAAGGTTTCTGGTGTAGATTTCTATTTGATTTTTAAATTTTGCAATATAATAATTTTTAAGCTATGCTACACAATATTTTCTTAATTTTGCTGTACAATTTTTTTTTTTTTTTGGTGGAGCGATGTTGAAGTTATTACCACTATAGCTTTATGATTTTAATTTGTCTGCACAGTAGAGTTAGTGTTGAAGTCTGTATGATACAGATTTTCTGTTTGAGCCATTTAATCGAGTGTGCTTATAGGTTTTCAAACAATCAAATGTATTTGAGAATTTTGGATACTATTCCCCTTTGTATGGCGATAATACAATGTAAAGGTTTTATTAAAATTAACATTACAAGTCGGTGAAATGTTCAGCATACAAGAATAACGATCCAGTTAGGACCCCAAACGGGATATATACTCAGCAAATTGTCTTCGATTCCTTAAAAAAAATCCTCAATCGTCCCAATTTCAAGCCCAATATCTGAATTAACTGGACTGCAAAAAATGATTTGGCCACCGAGATGCAAAAGCCCATTTATAAGCGGAAAAGCCCACTGTCAAACCAGTTTTTTAAGGTGGGCTGGGCTCGTTGGCATTAATGGGCCTTAAATGAGCCTAAAAGCCCAATAGCAGTCATAGTTGAGCCCACCAAGAAACCCTTAGAAAGCTCATTCAGAAGGCTAAGATATGGATTTGCGACATTTTATATATGACAGTGTTTACAGGGTGAAAATAGAATCCAAATTGGGCATCTTAAACGGTTTTTCATTTTTCAGAGTAACCGTATAATCTAGCCTCTATATTGGAGCTACAATGATGCAAAATTCAACATATATAGGCCCAATAAATCACTGAGATGCTTTGGAATATTAAAATTTAGTTTTCATTTCGGAGCGTTTTTGACCAAAACTCTAAGGGGTACCACTAGGGCGAAATTTCAATTTTTCGGCCCGCCGAGGAGGGTCAGATTTTGCACATCCGAGGGCACATAATTATAGCTCTTGGAATAAAATTGCATGCGGTTAAAGAATGAAATGGATCCGGACGATAACGAATGAGATATGAGTCTCTTTGCTTGCCAACCTCCCTGTTCGACCGAGATTCCGTCGCGCCCTCACCGTTTATGCCATATCTAACTCGATTTAGATCCGAATGACCCAATTTTGAAACCCTTAGAAAGTTCATTCAGTATGTACGATAAAGATTTGTGACATTTTGAATTTGACTGTGATTACAGGGTGAAAATTGAATCCGAATCGGGCACCTTAAGCGGTTTCTCATTTTTCAGAGCAATCGTACAATCTAGCCTCTATATAGGTGCTATAATGATGCAAAATTCATCAAATACCGCTCTAAAACATCATTGGGATGCTTTGGAATAATAAGATTTAGATTCCATTACGAAGCATTTTTGACCAAAACTCTAAGGGGTACAACTAGGGCGAAATCTCATTTTTTCGGCCCGCCGAGTAGCGTCAAATTTTGCACCTCCGGGGTCCCATAATTATAGCTCTTGGAATAAAATTGCATGCGGTTAAAGAATGAAATGGACCGGGACGATAACGAATGAGATATGGGCCTTTTTGCTTGCCACCCTCCCCGTTCGACCGTAATTCCGCCGCGCCCTCACCGTTTAGGCCATATCTAACTCGATTTAGATCCGAATGGCCCAATTTTGAAACCCTTAGAAAGTTCATTCAGAATGCTACGATATAGATTTGTGACATTTTGAATTTGACTGTGTTTACAGGGTGAAAATAGAATCCGAATCGGGCACCATAAGCGGTTTCTCATTTTTTGGAGTAATCGTACAATCTACCCTCTATATAGGTGCTATAATGATGCAAATTTCATCAAATACCGCTCTAAAACATCATTGAGTTGCTTTGGAATAATAAAATTTATATTCTATTCCGGAGCATTTTTGACCAAAACTCTAAGGGGTACCACTAGGGCGAAATCTCATTTTTTTGGTGCGCCGAGGAGCGTCAGATTTTGCACCTCCGGGGGCCCATAATTATAGCTCTTGGAATAAAATTGCATGCGTTTAAAGAATGAAATGGATCGGGACGATAACGAATGAGATATGAGCCTTTTCGCTTGCCACCCTCCCCGTTCGACTGAGATTCCGTCGCGCCCTCACCGTTTAGGCCATATCTAACTCGATTTAGATCCGAATGACCCAATTTTGAAACTCTTAGAAAGTTCATTCAGAATGCTAAGATATAGATTTGTGACATTTTGAATTTTACTGTGTTTACAAGGTGAAAATAGAATCCAAATCGGGCACCTTAAGCGGTTTCTCATTTTTCGGAGTAATCGTTCAATCTAGCCTCCATATAGGTGCTATAATGATGCAAAATTTATCAAATACCGCTCTAAAACCTCATTGGGATGCTTTGGAATAATAAAATTTATATTCTATTCCGGAGCATTTTTGACCAAAACTCTAAGGGGTACCACTAGGGCAAAATCTCATTTTTTCGGTCCGCCGTGGAGCGTCAGATTTTGCACCTTCGGGGGCCCATAATTATAGCTCTTGGAATAAAATTGCATGCGTTTAAAGAATGAAATGGATCCGGATGATAACGAATGAGATATGGGCGTTTTTGCTTGCCACCCTCCCCGTTCGACCGAGATTCCGTCGCGCTCTCACCGTTTAGGCCATATCTAACTCGATTTAGATTCGAATGACCCAATTTTGAAACCCTTAGAAAGTTCATTCAGAATGCTACGATATATAGATTTGTGACATTTTGAATTTGACTGTGTTTACAGGGTGAAAATAGAATCCGAATCGGGCACCTTGAGCGATTTCTCATTTTTCGGAGTAATCGTACAATCTAGCCTCTATATAGGTGCTATAATGATGCAAAATTCATCAAATACAGCTCTAAAACATCATTGAGATGCTTTGGAATAATAAAATTTAGATTCCATTCCGGAACATTTTTTACCAAGGAGTACCACTAGGGCGATATCTCATTTTTTCGACCCGCCGAGGAGCGTCAGATTCTGCACCTTCGGGGGCCCATAATTATAGCTCATAGAATAAAATTGCATGCGGTTAAAGAATGAAATGGATCCGGACGATAACGAATTAGATATGGGCCTCTTTGCTTGCCAACCTCCCCGTTCGACTGAGATTCCGTCGCGCCCTCACCGTTTAGGCCATATCTAACTCGATTTAGATCCGAATGACCCAATTTTGAAACCCTTAGAAAGTCCGTTCATAATGCTACGATATAGATTTGTGACATTTTGAATTTGACAGTGTTTACAGGGTGAAAATAGAATCCGAATCAAGCACCTTAAGCGGTTTCTCATTTTTCGGAGTAATCGTACAATCTAGCCTCTATATAGGTGCTATAATGATGCAAAATTTATGAAATACCGCTCTGAAACCTCACTGGGATGCTTTGAAATAATAAGATTTAGATTCCATTCCGGAGCATTTTTGACCAAAACTCTAAGGGGTACCACTAAGGTGAAATCTCATTTTTTCGGCCCGCCGAGGAGCATCAGATTTTGCACCTCCATGGGCCCATAATTATAGCTCTTGGAATAAAATTGCATGCAGTTAAAGAATGAAATGGATCCGGACGATAACGAATAAGATATGGGCCTTTTTGTTGGCCACCCTCCCCGTTCGACCGTAATTCCGTCGCGCCCTCACCGTTTAGGCCATATCTAACTCGATTTAGATCCGAATGACCCAATTTTGAAACCCTTAGAAAGTTCATTCAGAATGCTACGATATAGATTTGTGACATTTTGAATTTGACTGTGTTTACAGGGTGAAAATAGAATCCGAATCGGGCACCATAAGCGGTTTCTCATTTTCGGAGTAATCGTACAATCTAGCCTCTATATAGGTGCTATAATGATGCAACATTCATCAAATACCGCTCTAAAACATCATTGAGTTGCTTTGGAATAATAAAATTTATATTCTATTCCGGAGCATTTTTGACCAAAACTCTAAGGGGTACCATTAGGGCGAAATCTCATTTTTTTGGTCCGCCGAGGAGCGTCAGATTTTGCACCTCCGGGGCCCCATAATTATAGCTCTTGGAATAAAATTGCATGCGTTTAAAGAATGAAATGGATCGGGACGATAACGAATGAGATATGAGCCTTTTTGCTTGCCACCCTCCCCGTTCGACTGAGATTCCGTCGTGCCCTCACCGTTTAGGCCATATCTAACTCGATTTAGATCCGAATGACCCAATTTTGAAACCCTTAGAAAGTTCATTCAGAATGCTACGATATAGATTTGTGACATTTTGAATTTTACTGTGTTTACAAGGTTAAAATAGAATCCGAATCGGGCACCTTAAGCGGTTTCTCATTTTTCGGAGTAATCGTACAATCTAGCCTCCATATAGGTGCTATAATGATGCAAAATTTATCAAATACCGCTCTAAAACCTCATTGGGATGCTTTGGAATAATAAAATTTATATTCTATTCCGGAGCATTTTTGACCAAAACTCTAAGGGGTACCACTATGGCGAAATCTCATTTTTTCGGTCCTCCGTGGAGAGTCAGATTTTGCACCTCCGGGGGCCCATAATTATAGCTCTTGGAATAAAATTGCATGAGTTTAAAGAATGAAATGGATCGGGACGATAACGAATGAGATTTAGGCCTTTTTGCTTGCCACCCTCCCCGTTCGACTGAGATTCCGTCGCGCCCTCACCGTTTAGGCCATATCTAACTCGATTTAGATCTGAATGACCCAATTTTAAAACCCTTAGAAAGTTAATTCAGAATGCTACGATATAGATTAGTGACATTTTGAATTTAACTGTGTTTACAGGGTGAAAATAGAATCCGAATCGGGCACCTTAAGCGGTTTCTCATTTTTCGGAGCAATCGTACAATCTAGCCTCTATATAGGTGCTATAATGATGCAAAATTTATCAAATACCCCTTTAAAACCTTATTGGGATGCTTTGGAATAATAAGATTTAGATTCTATTCCAGAGAATTTTTGACCAAATCTCATTTTTTCGGCAAGCCGAGGAGCGTCAGATTTTGCACCTCCGGGGACCGTAATTATAGCTCTAGGTATAAAATTGCATGCGGTTAAATAATGAAATGGATCCGGACGATAACGAATGAGATATGGGCATTTTTGCTTGCCACCCTCCCCGTTCGACCGAGATTCCGTCGCGCCCTCACCATTTAGGCTATATCTAACTCGATTTAGATCCGAATGACCCCATTTTGAAACCCTTAGAAAGTTAATTCAGAATGTTACGATATAGATTTGTGACATTTTGAATTTGACTGTGTTTACAGGGTGAACATAGAATCCGAATTGGGCACCATAAGCGGTTTCTCATTTTTCGGAGTAATCGTACAATCTAGCCTCTATATAGATGCTATAATGATGCAAAATTCATCAAATACCGCTCTAAAAAATCATTGAGATGCTTTGGAATAATAAAATTTAGATTCCATTCCGGAGCATTTTTGACCAAAACTCTAAGGGGTACCACTAGGGCGAAATCTCATTTTTCGGACCGCCGAGGAGTGTCAGATTTTGCACATCTGGGGGTCCATAATTATACCTTTTGGAATAAAATTTCATGCGGTTAAAGAATGAAATGGATCCGGACGATAACAAATGAGATATGGACCTTTTTGCCTGCCACCTACCCCGTTCGACCGAGATTCCGTCGCGCCCTCACCGTTTAGGCCATATCTAACTCGATTTAGATCCGAATGACCCAATTTTGAAACCCTAAGAAAGTTCATTCAGAATGCTACGATATAGATTTGTGACATTTTGAATTTGACGGTGTTTACAGGGTGAAAATAGAATCCGAATCTGGCACCATAAGCGGTTTCTCATTTTTCGGAGTAATTGTACAATTTAGCCTCTATATAGGTGCTATAATGATGCAAAATTCTTCAAATACCGCTCTAAAACATCATTGAGTTGCTTTGGAATAATAAAATTTATATTCTATTCCGGAGCATTTTTTACCAAAACTCTAAGGGTACACTAAGGCGAAATCTCATTTTTTTGGTCCACAGAGGAGCGTCAGATTTTGCACCTCCGGGGGCCCATAATTATAGCACATGGAATAAAATTGCATGCGTTTCAAGAATGAAATGGATCGGGACGATAAAGAATGAGATATGAGCCTTTTTGCTTGCCACCCTCCCCGTTCGACTGAGATTCAGTCGAGCCCTCACCGTTTAGGCCATATCTAACTCGATTTAGATATGAATGACCCAATTTTGAAACCCTTAGAAATTTCATTCAGAATGCTACGATATAGATTTGTGACATTTTGAATTTGACTGTGTTTACAGGGTGAAAATAGAATCCGAATATGGCACCTTAAGCGGTTTCTCATTTTTCGGAGCAATCGTACAATCTAGCCTCTATATAGGTGCTAGAATAATGCAAAATTCATCAAATATCTCTCTAAATCATCATTGAGATGCTTTGGAATAATAAGATTAAGATTCCATTCCGAAGCATTTTTGACCAAAACTCTAAGGGGTACCACTAGGGCGAAATCTCATTTTTTCGGCCCGCCGAGGAGCGTCAGATTTTGCACCTCCGGGGGCCCATAATTATAGCTCTTGGAATAAAATTGCATGCGGTTAAAGAATGAAATGGATCCGGACGATAACGAATGAGATATGAGCCTCTTTGCTTGCCACCCTCCCCGTTCGACCGAGATTCCGTCGCGCCCTCACCGTTTAGACCATATCAAACTCGATTTAGATCCGAATAACCCAATTTTGAAACTCTTGGAAAGTTCATTCAGAATGCTACGATATAGATTTGTGACATTTTGAATTTGACTGTGTTTACTGGGTGAAAATAGAATCCGAATCGAGCACCTTAAGCGGTTTCTCATTTTTCGGAGTAATCGTACAATCTAGCCTCTGTATAGGTGCTATAATGATGAAGAATTTATCAAATACCGCTTTAATACCTCATTGGGATGATTTGGAATAATAAGATTTAGATTCCATTCCGGAGCATTTTTGACCAAAACTCTAAGGGGACCACTAGGGCGAAATCTCATTTTTTCTGGCCCGTCGAGGAGCATCAGATTTTGCACCTCCGGAGCCCATAATTATAGCTCTTGAAATAAAATTGCATGCGGTTAAAGAATGAAATGGATCCGGACGATGACGAATGAGATATGAGCCTCTTTGCTTGCCACCCTCCCCGTTCTACCGAGATTCCGTCGCGCCCTCACCGTTTAGGCCATATCTAACTCGATTTAGATCCGAATGACCCAATTTTGAAACCCTTAGAAAGTTCATTCAGTATGTACGATAAAGATTTGTGACATTTTGAATTTGACTGTGTTTACAGGGTGAAAATTGAATCCGAATAGGGCACCTTAAGCGGTTTCTCATTTTTCAGAGCAATCGTACAATCTAGCCACTATATAAGTGCTATAATGATGCAAAATTTATCAAATACCATTCTAAAACCTCATTGGGATTCTTTGGTATAATAAGATTAAGATTCCATTCCGGAGCATTTTTGACCAAAACTCTAAGGGGTACCACTAGGGCGAAATCTCATTTTTTTGGAAAGCCGAGGAGCGTCAGATTTTGCACCTACGGGGGCCCATAATTATAGCTCTTTGAATAAAATTGCACGCGGTTATAGAATGAAATGGATCCGAATGATAACAAATGAGATATGGGCCTTTTTGCTTGACACCCTCCCCGTTCGACCGAGATTCCGTCGCGCCCTCACCGTTTAGGCCATATCTAACTCGATTTAGATTCAAATGACCCAATTTTGAAACCCTTAGAAAGTTAATTCAGAATGTTACGATAAAGATTTGTGACATTTTGAATTTGACTGTGTTTACAGGGTGAAAATTGAATCCGAATAGGGCACCTTAAGCGGTTTCTCATTTTTCGGAGTAATCGTACAATCTAGCCTCTATATAGGTGCTATAATGATGCAAAATTCATCAAATACCGCACTAAAACATCATTGAGATGCTTTAGAATAATAAAATTTAGATTCCATTCCGGAGCATTTTTTACCAAAACTCTAAGGGGTACCAATAGAGCGAAATCTCATTTTTTCGGCCCACCGAGGAGTGTCAGATATTGCACCTCCGGGGGGCCATAATTATAGCTCTTGGAATAAAATTGCATACGGTTAAAGAATGAAATGGTTTCGGACGATAACAAATGAGATATGGGTCTTTTTGCTTGCCACCCTCCCCGTTCGACCGAGATTCCGTCGCGCCCACCCGTTTAGGCCATATCTAACGCGATTTAGATCCGAATGACCCAATTTTGAAACCCTTAGAAAGTTCATTCATAATGCTACGATATATATTTGTGACATTTTGAATTCGACTGTGTTTACTGGGTGAAAATAGAATCCGAATAGGGACCTTAAGCGGTTTCTCATTTTTCGGAGCAATCGTACAATCTAGCCTCTATATAGGTGCTAGAATAATGCAAAATTCATCAAATACCTCTCTAAATCATCATTGAGATGCTTTGGAATAATAAGATTTAGATTCCATTCCGAAGCATTTTTGACCAAAACTCTAAGGGGTACCACTAGGGCGAAATCTCATTTTTTCGGCCCGCCGAGGAGCGTCAGATTTTGCACCTCCGGGGGGCCCATAATTATAGCTCTTGGAATAAAATTGCATGCGGTTAAAGAATGAAATGGATCCGGACGATAACGAATGAGATATGGGCCTCTTTGCTTGCCACCCTCCCCGTTCGACCGAGATTCCGTCGCGCCCTCACCGTTTAGACCATATCTAACTCGATTTAGATCCGAATGACCCAATTTTGAAACTCTTGGAAAGTTCATTCAGAAAGCTACGATATAGATTTGTTACATTTTGAATTTGACTGTGTTTACAGGGTGAAAATAGAATTCAAATCGAGCACCTTAAGCGGTTTCTCATTTTTCGGAGTAATCGTACAATCTAGCCTCTGTATAGGTGCTATAATGATGAAAAATTTATCAAATACCGCTTTAATACCTCATTGGGATGCTTTGGAATAATAAGATTTAGATTCTATTCCGAAGCATTTTTGACCAAAACTCAAAGGGGACCACTAGGGCGAAATCTCATTTTTTCCGGCCCGCCGAGGAGCGTCAGATTTTGCACCTCCGGAGCCCATAATTATAGCTCTTGAAATAAAATTGCATGCGGTTAAAGAATGAAATGAATCCGGACGATGACGAATGAGATATGGGCCTCTTTGCTTGCCACCCTCCCCGTTCTACCGAGATTCCGTCGCGCCCACACCGTTTAGGTCATATCTAACTCGATTTAAATCCGAATGAACCAATTTTGAAACCCTTAGAAAGTTCATTCAGTATGCTACGATAAAGATTTGTGACATATTGAATTTGACTGTGTTTACAGGGTGAAAATAGAATCCGAATCAAGCACCTTAAGCGGTTTCTCATTTTTCGGAGCAATCGTACAATCTAGCCTCTATATAGGTGCTATAATGATGCAAAATTTATCAAATACCACTCTAAAACCTCATTGGGATTCTTTGAAATAATAAGATTTAGATTCCATTCCGGAGCATTTTTGACCAAAACTCTAAAGGGTACCACTAGGGCAAAATCTCATTTTTTCGTCCCGCCGAGGAGCGTCAGATTTTGCACCTCCGGGGGCGCATAATTATAGCTCTTGGAATAAAATTTCATGCGGTTAAAGAATGAAATGGATCCGGATGATAACGAATGAGATATGGGCATTTTTGCTTGCCACCCTCCCCGTTCGACCGAGATTCCGTTGCGCCCTTACCGTTTAGGCCATATCTAACTCGATTTAGATCCGAATGACCCAATTTTGAAACCCTTAGAAAGTCCATTCACAATGCTACGATATAGTTTTGTGACATTCTGAATTTGACTGTGTTTACAGGGTGAAAATAGAATCCGAATCGGGCACCTTAAGCGGTTTCTCATTTTTCGGAGCAATCGTACAATCTAGCCTCTATATAGGTGCTATAATGATGAAAAATTTATCAAATACCCCTTTAAAACCTCATTGGGATGCTTTGGAATAATAAGATTTAGATTCCATTCCAGAGCATTTTTGACCAAAACTCTAAAGGGTACCAGTAGGGCGAAATCTCATTTTTTCGGCCCGCCGAGGAGCGTCATATTTTGCACCTCTGGGGGCCCATAATTATATCTTTTGGAATAAAATTGCATACGGTTAAAGAATGAAATGGTTTCGGACGATAACGAATGAGATATGGGCCTTTTTGCTTGCCACCCTCCCCGTTCGACCGAGATTCCGTCGCGCCCTCACCGTTTAGGCCATATCTAACTCGATTTAGATCCGAATGACCCAATTTTGAAACCCTTAGAAATTTAATTCAGAATGTTACGATATAGATTTGTGACATTTTGAATTTGACTATGTTTACATGGTGAAAATAGAATCCGAATTGGGCACCATAAGCGGTTTCTCATTTTTCGGAGTAATCGTACAATCTAGCCTCTATATAGGTGCTATAATGATGCAAAATTCATCAAATACCGCTCTAAAACATCATTGGGATACTTTGGAATAATAAGATTTAGATTCCATTCCGGGGCATTTTTTACCAAAACTCTAAGGGGTACCACTAGGGAGAAATCTCATTTTTTCGGCCCGCCGAGGAGCGAGATTTTGCACCTCCGGGGGCCCATAATTATAGCTCTTGGAATAAATTTGCATACGGTTTAAGAATGAAATGGATCCGGACGATAACGAATGAGATATGGGCCTTTTTGCTTGCCACCCTCCCCGTTCGACCGAGATTCCGTCGCGCCCTCACCGTTTAGGCCATATCTAACTCGATTTAGATCCGAATGACCCAATTTTGAAACCCTTAGAAAGTTAATTCAGAATGTTACGATATAGATTTGTGACATTTTGAATTTGACTGTGTTTACATGGTGAAAATAGAATCCGAATTGGGCACCATAAGCGGTTTCTCATTTTCGGAGTAATCGTACAATCTAGCCTCTATATAGGTGCTATAATGATTCAAAATTCATCAAATACCGCTCTAAAACATCATTGAGATACATTGGAATAATAAAATTTAGATTCCATTCCGGAGCATTTTTGACCAAAACTCTAAGGGGTACCACTAGGGCGAAATATCATTTTTTCGGTCCGCCGAGGAGCGTCAGATTTTGCACCTCTGGGGGCCCATAATTATAGCTCTTGAAATAAAATTGCATGCGGTTAAAGAATGAAATGGATCCGGATGATAACGATTGAGATATGGGCCTTTTTGCTTGCCACCCTCCCCGTTAGACCGAGATTCCGTCGCGCCCTCACCGTTTAGGCCATATCTAACTCGATTTAGATCCGAATGACCCAATTTTGAAACCCTTAGAAAGTCCATTCACAATGCTACGATATAGATTTGTTACATTTTGAATTTGACTGTGTTTACAGGGTCAAAATAGAATCCGAATCGGACACCTTAAGCAGTTTCTCATTTTTCGGAGCAATCGTACAATCTAGCCTCTATATAGGTGCTATAATGATGCAAAATTTATCAAATACCCCTTTAAAACCTCATTGGGATGCTTTGGAATAATAAGATTTAGATTCCATTCCGTAGCATTTTTGACCAAAACTCTAAGGGGTACCACTAGAGCGAAATCTTATTTTTTCGGCCCGCAGAGGAGCGTCAGATTTTGCACCTCCGGGGGCCCATAATTATAGCTCTTGGAATAAAATTGCATACGGTTAAAGAATGAAATGGTTTCGGACGATAACGAATGAGATATGGGCCTTTTTGCTTGCCACCCTCCCCGTTCGACTGAGATTCCGTCGCGCCCTCACCGGTTAGGCCATATCTAACTCGATTTAGATCCGAATGACCCAATTTTGAAACCCTTAGAAATTTCATTCAGAATGCTACGATATATATTTGTGACATTTTGAATTTGACTGTGTTTACAGGGTGAAAATAGAATCCGAATAGGGCACCTTAAGCGGTTTCTCATTTTTCGGAGCAATCGTACAATCTAGCCTCTATATAGGTGCTAGAATAATGTAAAATTCATCAAATACCTCTCTAAATCATCATTGAGATGCTTTGGAATAATAAGATTTAGATTCCATTCCGAAGCATTTTTGACCAAAACTCTAAGGGGTACCACTAGGGCGACATCTCATTTTTTCGGCCCGCCGAGGAGCGTCAGATTTTGCACCTCCGGGGGCCCATAGCTATAGCTCTTGGAATAAAATTGCATGCGGTTAAAGAATGAAATGGATCCGGACGATAACGAATGAGATATGGGCCTTTTTGCTTGCCACCCTCCCCGTTCGACCGAGATTCCGTCGCACCCTCACTGTTTAGGCTATATCTAACTCGATTTAGATGCGAATGACCCAATTTTGAAACCCTTAGAAAGTCATTCAGAATGCTACGATATAGATTTGTGACATTTTGAAATTGACTGTGTTTACAGGGTGAAAATAGAATCCGAATCGGGCACCTTAAGCGGTTTCTCATTTTTCGGAGCAATCGTACAATCTAGCCTCTATATAGGTGCTATAATGATGCAAAATTCATCAAATACCGCTCTAAAACCTCATTGGGATGCTTTGTAATAATAAGATTTAGATTCCATTCCGGAGCATTTTTGACCAAAACTCTAAGTGGTACCACTAGGGCGAAATCTCATTTTTTCGGCTCGCCGTGGAGCGTCAGATTTTGCACCTCCGGGGGCCCATAATTATAGCTCTTGGAATAAAATTGCACGCGGTTAAAGAATGAAAGGGATCCGGACGATAACGAATGAGATATGGGCCTTTTTGCTTGCAACCCTCCCCGTTCGACCGAGATTCCGTCGCGCCCTCACCGTTTAGGCCATATCTAACTCGATTTAGATCTGAATGACCCAATTTTGAAACCCTTAGAAAGTTCATTCAGAATGCTACGATATATATTTGTGACATTTTGAATTTTACTGTGTTTACAGGGTGAAAATAGAATCCGAATAGGGCACCTTAAGCGGTTTCTCATTTTTCTAAGCAATCGTACAATCTAGCCTCTATATAGGTGCTAGAATAATGCAAAATTCATAAAATACCTCTCTAAAACATTATTGAGATGCTTTGGAATAATAAGATTTAGATTCCATTCCGGAGCATTTTTGACCAAAACTCTACCACTAGGGCGAAATCTCATTTTTTCGGCCCGCCGAGGAGCGTCAGATTTTGCACCTCCGGGTGCCCATAATTATAGCTCTTGGAATAAAATTGCATGCAGTTAAAGAATGAAATGGATCCGGACGATAACGAATGAGAATGAGCCTTTTTGCTTTCCACCCTCCCTGTTCGACCGAGATTCCGTCGCGCCCTCACCGTTTAGGCCATATCTAACTCGATTTAGATCCGAATGACCCAATTTTGAAACCCTTAGAAAGTTCATTAAGAATGCTACGATATATATTTGTGACATTTTGAATTTGACTGTGTTTACTAGGTGAAAATAGAATCTGAATCGGGCACCTTAAGCGGTTTCTCATTTTTCGGAGCAAGCGTTCAATCTGGCCTTTATATAGGTGCTATAATGATGCAAAATACATCAAGTACTGCTCCAAAACATCATTGGGATGCTTTGGAATAATAAAATTTTTATTTCATTCTAGAGAATTTTTGACCAAAACTCTAAGGGGTACCAACCTCTAAGGCGAAATCTCATTTTTTCTGCCCGCCGAGGAGCGTCGGATTTTGCACTTCCGGGGGCTCATAATTATAGCTCTTGGAATAAAATTGCATGCAGTTAAAGAATGAAATGGATTCGGACGATAACGAATGAGATATGGGCATTTTTGCTTGCCACCCTCACCGTTCGACCCAGATTCCATCGCTCCTTCACCGTTTAGGCCATGTCGAACTCGTTTTAGATCCGAATGACCCAATTTTGAAACCCTTAGAAAGCTCATTCAGAAGGCTACGATATGGATTTGAGAAATTTTGTATTTGACTGTGTTTACAGGGTGAAAATAGAATCCGAATTGGGCTCCTTAAGCGGTTTCTCATTTTCCTGAGTAACCGTACAATCTAGCCTCTATATAGGTGCTATAATGATGCAAAATTCATCATATACCGCTCAAAAATATCACTGGGATGCTTTGGAATAATAAAATTTAGATTCCATTCCGGAGCGTTTTTAACCAAAACTCAAAGGGGTACCACTAGGGCGAAATTTCATTTTTTCGGCCCGCCGAGGAGCTTCGGATTTTGCACTTTCGGGGCCCATAATTATAGCTCTTGGAATAAAATTGCACGCGGTTATTGAATGAAATGGATCCGGACGATAACGAATGAGATATGGGCCTTTTTGCCTGCTGCCCTCCCCGTTCGAGCCAGATTCCATCGCGCCCTTACTGTTTTGTCCATATCTAAATCGTTTATATCCGAATGACCTGATTTTCAAACCCCTAGAAAGCTCATTCGGGAAGGCTACGATATGGACTTGCTACATTTTGAATTTGACTGTGTTTACATGGTGAAAATAGAATCTGAATCGGGCACCTTAAGCGGTTTCTCATTTTTCGGAGTAATCGTACAATCTAACCTCTATATAGGTGCTAGAATGATGCAAAATTCATCAAATACCGCTTCAAAAAAATTACTAGGGTGCTTTGGAATAATAAAATTTAAATTCCATTCCGGAGCATTTTTGTCCAAAACTCTAAGGGGTGAAATCTTATTTTTTTTGGCCCGTCGAGGAGCGTCGGATTTTTCACCTCCGGGGGCCCATAATTATAGCTCTTTGAATAAAATTGCATGTGGTTAAAGAATTAAATGGATCCTGATGATAACGAATGAGATATGGGCCTTTTTGTCTGCCACCCTCCCAGTTCGACCCTAATTCCATCGCGCCCTCACCATTTAGGCCATATCTAACTTGTTTTAGATCTGAATGACCCAATTTTGTAACCCTTAGAAAGCTCATTCAGAAGGCTGCGATATGGATTTGTAACATTTTGTATTTGACTGTGTTTACAGGGTAAAAATAGATACCGAATTGGGCACCTTAAGTGGTTTCTCATTTTCCGGAGTAACCGAACAATCTGGCCTCTATATAGGAGCTAGAATGATGCATAATTCATCATATACCGCTCCGAAAAATCATTGGGATGCTTTGGAATAATAAAATTTAGATTTCATTCCGGAGCGTTATGGACCAGAACTCAAAGGGGTACCACAATGGCAAAATCTTATTTTTTCGGTCTGCCGGGGAGCGTCGAATCTTGCACCTCCGGGGGACCATAATTATAGCTCTTGGAATAAAATTGCACGCGGTTATTGAATGAAATGGATCCGAATGATAACGAATGAGATATGAGCCTTTTTGCTTGTTGCCCTCCCCGTTCGACCCGGTTTCCATCGCACCTTCACCAGTTTTGCCATATTTAACTCATTTTAGATCCAAAAGCCCAATAACAGTTGCGATCTAGGCCCAAAAGAAATTTACAGGCCCATTAAGTAAAAATTATGGGCCCTTAATGGGCTTATAAGCCCAATAGCAGTCAGTCTGGGCCACAGGAAATGGATAGGCCCATGAAGTGAAAGAAGCCCTGTATTAGGCCCAATTTTTTTAGTATACCTAGCTCGCTATTAATGGTCCCTTAATGGGCCTTATATGCCCAATACAAGTTATGATCCCCACTAAGAAATGAACAGGCCCATAAGTGAGCTGGGTTCGTTGTTACTAATTGCCCGTTAGTTGGCCTTTTAAGTTGAATAGAAGCTATAATCCAGGCCCAGTTAGGTATAAAAAGCCCAGTATCAAGCCATAGAATGCAATTGGCATGGGCTTGTGAACATTAATAGTCCCTAATGTTCGTTTCTCAATCTGGGCTAAGCTTATCTATATTAATTGTCCCAATTAAAAACCTAAGTAAATAAAAAATTAGAACTCAGAAATATTGACGGAGAATTACATTAACACTTTCTCCATCAATATTCATGCACTTATTTAGCCATTTACCTAGTTAATGACTCTTCGTACGGGCCCGGTGTGTCCAATAGTAGCCGAGGCTCAGTAATAATCGCACATAATCCGGAAAAATGAGTACAACAGAAGTTCAAAACCAAAAATTACATTGTTTGCAGGTGATACAGGATCATTATACTCTGCTTATTGTTGTAATTTTCAAGCCAAGCACCTTGCATAGCAAGATTCCACCCCTGTAGCAAGAAACACCAATGGAGAATACAACATTAGCATACGAATGCAAAATTGAGTGAGTATCTAGTGATGGAGAGTTGTTAAGCTAGCTGCCATTTCTCAATTGCCATGGGCAAAAGCAATTCCCTTTTCAATTGAACTCTTCAACTCAGGCTTTAGAGCTTCAAGCCCTTGCTTCTCAAAATCAGTCATCGGACCCAGACCCAAAACTTCCTCTACGCCATTCTTTCCAAGTCTCACCTGTTAAATATAATAGCAACGTTGTTTATTAGCCGTAACCTCAACATGTTTATCCCGTATCAGTGTGAAAACTAAATGTTTTCCACCGGATGGAATCTAAAGATGCCAAATTGGTAAACTTCATACACACCTTTGATGCAAAGAAAGGTAGCTCAGTAATAGTTGACTGCACGAATGAGCATTCCACCACATTCGGGACCCCATTAAGTCCTTTCAAGCAAGCATCGGCAAAAGTTGCACCAGCGTACCTGCATAGTTTGTTTATTGGTGAGGGAATTTCTAGTAGGATTTCTAAAACTAATGTATTTCAGCCGAGAACAGAAAATTAAGCAGCAATGGTAACCACATAATTGAGTTAATATTTTATTCATCCAAGAAGCTATATTTATTTTTAACCATTTTGAGACAGCATTTGTGTGGATATGTATGCATTCACTGAAAACAAAGAGAGAATTGAGTAAACATCCAAGAAGCAATCAAAGATTGTCCCCAGTCAAAAGCTTGGATGCTTACTCATTTGACTTCTTCTAATGGAATCCTGATTGACTTCACTTAATCTCCAAATAACTTAAGATTTGGTCAGGAAAATATCTGAGGCCTACAAAGAAATAATTGATGAAAAGCAAGTAGGTTCTATAACTTACGCCATTGAAAGGGTAGCTGATCCCTTCCCAGCCTTGGCTTCAACAACTTCAGTCCCACCATCTTGTGTTCTCTTAGTAAGAGCTTCAATTACGTCAGCTGACAGATTTGCTTGTGGTGTGGCCTATACAAAAGGAAAAAGTTATAGATCAGATAAACCACAAGGGCTAGAATTGATGCCTACAATATGTAATCAAAATGGGGCATATAGATTAATGCAAATACAGTACTTGTGAAAACAACGGGAGGATAGTGATTCCAGCATGACCACCAATAACTGGTACATTGACATCTGCAGATAGAGAGGACCCCGATTTAGGCACATATAAAGAGGCAGACCCAACAACAAACAAAGTGTAAGATGAGGGAAGCTTACCAGCAACGTTGACCTGAGCCTTGCCAGCATAGAATGTTTTGGCTCTAACAACATCAAGTGTGGTTACTCCAAAAAGCCTCCTCTCATCATATACTCCCTTGAGCTTAAAGATTTCAGCAGCAATGGGAACAGTAGAGTTCACAGGGTTGCTAATCATATTGACCAGTGCCTAAATTTCAATAAGACCCGCACAAAACATTTCACAATGTTAGGACTCAATGTATCATAGAACTGACAGACCAAAATCAATATGAACATATGACTATGACAAGAAAGATAAGACATATTACGTGGGGGCAATATTTGGCAATAGCCTCACAAAGAGATTTGACAATGCCAGCATTAATCTTGAAGAGGTCATCTCTGGTCATTCCAGGCTTTCTTGGCACACCAGCCGGGATGATGACTATATCTGAACCCTCCAAAGCTGCTCCCAACTGATCTTCCCCTGCATAACCTTTCACCTGCACACAACAGATCCCATCTCAGAGGATGTAACACAAAACTGCAACCGATGTAGTAACAAAATACAAATTAAGAAGGCAGGACATCTCATAAAATAAAATAAATCACAATGACTTGATAATAGTTGGGGAATCACAATCACAATGACCATATATAGTCATTTACTGGGTTCAATTTTAAACATGGGGTATTATTGGTCAGATTAGCATATTTGTCCTTGCATCTTTACAATTTAGTATCTAAGAACATTGCTGACTAGTTTCTTGTGTTGCTTGAATTAATCTTGATCTTGATCTTCCAGGGTAAAAAAGCAACTGCTTTTCCAGCTATGTGCAACAAACTGTCAGACCCAAGTGAAGCAGAAAACAGGGTGCTGGTGGATGGCAATCTTGTCACAAGTCGAGGGCCCGGAACCACCATGGAGTTTGCATTGGTGATAGTGGAAAAGCTTTTCGGAAGGGAGAAAGCCGTCAAGATTGCAAAGGCCATGATTTTCGTGCACTAGTAGGTACTTTTGAGTTTTACTGAAATCTTACTACTCGAAACACCTACGAGGGGGAGGCAAGCTTAAATGAAGCTAGTTCATGACATCAATGTAAATTGGCTACTGCAATCTTGTAATCTGCTCTGAGAGTCTGGTTTCTTTTCTTGGTTGAGTGGACTCCTAACAAATCAATCTGTAACGAGTTTTTTGGGGGTGTATTAGTGGGTTCTTGATTTAGACATCTCAAATTATGAGTATTCATTTCATGTATAAAAATGGGTTGTTATGGCAAAATATGTTGCAGGGTTCTGATCTACAGGCTACAGGTGTATTTTGGTTTGGTATACACATTTTAATTTATAACATAAATGTAGTAATTTAGTTGTATTTAAGCTTTTGAAAATTGAAAATGACACCTTGACTTTCACACAACACGACGAACATAATTATGAAGTACTACAATACTACTACTATTTACAAATTAATAATATATATTAGTCCAGTATTGTATATATAATGAAACGAAAAAACTCAGTGCCTACAGGTAATTCTTACATGACTTCTATCTGTGTACCAAGGAAGAACTAGCCGCAGATATTGTACAAAAACAGATGCCAACATAGCATACTACATAGTTTAGCTTCCTAAGATCTCAGAAGGCAAAACAATATAAACTGAATAAAATGAAAAATAAAAAAATAAAAAAAAAACTCAGTACCTACAGATAATTCTTAAATGACTTGCTGTATGTACAAAGGAAGAACTAGCCGCAAATATTGAACAAAAACAGATGCTAACCTAGCACGGTACGTAAAATTAGGGTAAACTTAGCTTCTCAGATCTCAGAAGGCAAAACATCAAACAACAAAGTATATCGGTTACAGATCTAAACCCTAGAAGACACAGTAAGGGCTCAAAACCAATGTTTTAAAACCCGGACCGGACCGGCCGGTTCGACCGGTCGGACCGGGAACCGGACTAGGTACCGGTCCGGGTAGGCCCTAAAACCCGCTGGGCACTAAAAACCGTCATTGAACCGCTGTACCCGGGTCGAACCGTCCGGGTCACTGAACCGGAGGCGGGTTTAAAGACCCGGGCGAGTCTCTGCAAAAGAAAATTTGGGGGAAATTAAAACACGCCAAAGTCAGATTTCTGCCCTATTCGCTTCATCTTCTTCCTTCTTTCTTCCTCCCTGCTCCCGAATTTAATTGCCGCCCTAACCGTCTGCCGTCGCCGGCCACCGCCGTCCTAAACCGTCATCGTCTTCTGCGGAGCCATCGTCTTCTCCTAGTGCTGTGTTATTCTTCATCGAGAATTTCAAGACATATTTTTGTTAAATCAAACATTCTTCCCCAAAATCAGGTAAGGATCGATAATCTAATCTAATATAATGTAGAATATTCACTTAATCTTCTTGTTTCTCCAATATATTGGAGACTCATTTAGTTATTTTCTTTCCCTTTTCTTAATTTGTAGTGCAGGCGTGTAGCATGAGTAAGCAAACACAATGAACAAGCTTGCATTTTTATTTTTATTTTAAATATATAATAAAATGATTTATTTGTGCAGTCATGTCTGCATCTTCATCATCCGCGACTCAATCTTCCCCAGCAGCTCCCATTCAATCTGCCAACTCAATTTCGGAGGAAGCATCTATACATTCTAGTACTAGGCCAAAGACAGATCATACATGGGCTCATTGCAAATTGACTATAGAACCAGGAGGAAAGAAGGTTCATACTTGTGTGCTTGTGGATGATATTTTTAAGTTTTGACATGTATTTTAAATTATTAATTAATTAATTAAATGGACGGTTCGATTGAACGGTTCGACCCCGGGTCAACCGGGGTCAACCAATTGAACCGTGACCCGAGGCCTCACCGGGTCGACCTCCGGGCCGGGTTTTAAAACATTGCTCAAAACCCTCATAGAACAAAATTAAACGCTTTAACTAAGAGAACGCAAGCGAATAACCCAAAATTAGCAGCGAAACGAATAAGGGAAGAAACAAGACCTCAGATCTGGTGTTAATATGGCTAACGTCGGCGGCGACGCCAGGCGTTCCGGCAATATCGTAAAGCGCGAGGCTGGAGACCATCGGATTCAACTTCATCAGAAGAGAAAGCGGCTGGCCGATCCCGCCGGCGGCGCCCAAAATGGCGACCTTCCGCTCCTGAGTCGACGCCGAATTGAAGCCACGGCTGGACGCGTACGACGCCGCGACGCTCCTCCGAAGAACAGATCTCAACATGGCGGCAGCCATTGTTTAACCCTCCGGAGAAGTTGATTCAAGTCCTCGAGTGGAACATGGAGAGAGAGAGAGAGAGAGAGAGAGAGGAGAGCGAGTGGAGCAATTTAAGAGGAAGGAAGGGAAATGAAAGGGTGTTGATATCGAGGCAGCCTTCTTTCTGCCTCTAATTTGAACTTTGAAGTGTACGCCCACTTTCCTTTTCCCCAATTATTCCTTTTTTTTACGTATTTTACTTTTTGACATGGGATATAAAATACTCCCTCCGTCCTCCATTTAGTGACGGAGGGAGTTTGGGCACGCGTTTTTTCGCATTTTATGGTATAATAATAAATTAATGTGTTAAAGTGTTAAAGTGGAATAATTGTGGGTCCATTTGAATTGTTTAATAGTATTAAAATGTTAAAATAATAAAAAGTAGATGTATAAAGTGTTAAAGTGTTAAAGTGATTGTGGGGTCTACGTCCAAAAATGGAAATTGTCAGTAAATGGAGGACGTCCCAATATAGTATTAACGTCACTAAATGGAGGACGGAGGGAGTAGAATATGTGCGTGCATATTCGTTAATTATTTAAAGATTCATTTAACTGTGTAATTCGACGATCAAAACAGTGAATTATGTGATAAATAAATCTCTGCATTTCAAACAACGTACTCATAAATAATCTGGAACACAAAATATGGATTTAAAAGCTGGGGCTTTCAACAAGGGAAGACTGGTGGGGGACCCGGCCGAATAATCTCCACATATTAACTCAACGCTAATTTCATTTTTATCTATTTCTACTCATTTTTTTATTTTTCTGTAAACGTTACTCGCTCCGTCTCAATCTATAAGCCATGCCATTTGACTGCGTTTAGGTTGGGACGGAGGGAATATTTGAATTAGTGGAACACCATTGCTCTCTATATTAACCAAGGCATCAATCCAAGAATTAAAGAGAATCATGCAAAAGCAAAACTTCAAGATGAAAAGCATTGACAAAGAATCTGAAAAAGCACATACATTATTCATTCCTCGTCTTCACTAATCCCTTTGAAATCTGATATGTAGAGAATTTGAGCAGAATTCAAACTGCTGTTTTTACCGACATCCTGCTTCTAACCGAATCCCGACTATGTAAGCCTCAATGCCCGTTGGATTTATTAGCATTAACACCACAAAACTCGCCTGCATATCCTATGTGGATTTTCTTCAAACTGAGTCATCATTTGAACAAGAGATACACATCATGAATCCCGTGTACTAAATGGTAGACAGCGGCTAAGGCAGTTATCTGGAGGGAGATGGGCCCGAGTTTTGATGCATAATGCAAGGCTTGGTAGACGCTCTCATTGGCCAAGCATATAGGGCCCACTTTCAGGGTGAGGAAAGCGTAAGATAAAGGGACCGTGGTTAGGATAATTGCACTAATTCTATTAGTGATGGAAACTGTAGAACTCGTCTGAGGCTTGTAGATAGGAAGATGGGGAGATAAAGGTCGGAAGGTAGGTTTTATAGGTTCGTAGACACTGGGGGCTGTGGGGTTTTTGGATTTCGAATACCACGTGATTCCTTTCTCAATAGAGCTTTTCAACTCAGATTTGAGAGCTTCTAATCCTTCTTTCTCATAATCTGACAGAGAACCGAAACCATAGACTTCCTCAACACCGTTCTTCCCAAGTTTCACCTGTTAATGTGAACAGAAACTACTGTGAATAGAGTAGAAATGAAGATTTATATTGGATATCTTTCAATAAACGTTGGGTGAAGATTATGGCTTCTATTGAGTTTATTTCCTTTTGCCTACTGATCTTAAATAAAAAAATTTAACATAATCAAAGCTGTGATGATGCTGTATTAACCATCAATAAACATTGGGTGAAGATTATGGCTTCTATTGAGTTCATTTCCATTTGCCTACTAATCCTAAATTAATGATCTAAACATAATCAAAGCTGTGATGATGATGTATTAAGTTATTAACCATCCAGTCATTTAAATATCGGAGATTAGATTACACAGGCCCATAGGTAGGAATAAGCAATGATAAAGAGTTTTTATTTATCATACTAATGATTTCTCACCTTGGAGGCAAAGAAAGGTAGCTCGGTGACAGTGGACTGCACGAAAGAACATTCAACAACATCTGGGACCCCATTAAGCCCTCTCAAGCAAGCATCAGCAAATGAGGCTCCTGCATATCTGTGTTAACATTGTTGTCAGACCAACTTAATACAACTTTAAACCATAAAAAGGTCACATATTGAGAATTATGATTCCAACAAAGGAAGAAATTTTGTAAAACCAACTAGAGATAGTGGCATTTTCACTACAATCATGCAAAAATTGTGTTTGAATATCACTAGGAACATTAATCCCAGGTTGCCAAACAAAATGCAGCTTGAAATCGCATGTCGGACATGTTTCAATACTGTAAAAGCTCTAGAAAAGTAGTTGGCTGTAAAAAATGGTGGCCTTTTTTAGAAAACAAATTCACAACCTCCACAAGCACATCACGGAGAAAGCATTAGCTCCCAACCACCAAGGAGCCCATCTGAAACAAACAAACAAACAAACACATATACACCAGAATAAGGTCTCACAACTAAGAACTAAGCTATATACAGCTACATGACTATTTCTAATTGCTACAGGATTTCCATCTGAGATGCTATAGCCTCGATACTAAATACGAACTGACTCGTGAGATATCATCCAACAAAATGCGCAATGTCATAGCTGAAAATATTACAAAAACATAAAAAGAGCAACACGAATGAAGTAGAGATTAATCACTTACGCCATTGAAAGAGTAGCCGAACCCTTTCCAGCCTTAGCTTCAACAACTTCTGTCCCACCATCTTGCGTTCTTTTAGTAAGAGCTTTAATGTCATCATCAGACAAATTTGCTTTGGGCGTGGCCTGCAGTAAGAGAAATTTAAGAGTTAAAAAACCCCCAACATATGAGAAATTTGAACTCGCTAGGAAATTAGGAAGAAATGTTACATGCAAATGAGCACCTGAGAAAATAAGGGGAGAATGGTAATTCCAGCATGGCCACCAATGACAGGTACATTGACATCTGATAAAGCGACATGGGCAACAATGTTTACTTAAGTTCAAGGGGCATATAATAATAACGTCAAGATAGTTGACACTATTCTTCAAGATAAAAGTGTAGCAATACCAGCTACATTGACCTTCGCCTTAGAAGCATAGAATGTTTTGGCCCTGACCACATCGAGAGTGGTAACACCAAACAGCTTCTTCTCATCATATACTCCATGGCTCTTGAGTACCTCGGCAGCAATTGGTACAGTTGAATTTACAGGGTTACTAATCATATTCACTAGTGCCTGCAATGTTTTTCCTTCCATTAGACACTTAATAGCAATAACAAATTTAGAGAGAGCCACAGAAAGAAAGAAAGAAAGAAAAAAATAAAAATTAAATAAATGAATAAAAAGGGAACCATGCATGGAATGATGGCTGTTATCTTACATTGGGGCAATACTTGGCAATGGCCTCACATAGAGACTTGACGATTCCAGCATTAATCGAGAAGAGGTCATCGCGAGTCATGCCAGGTTTTCTAGGCACACCGGCTGGAATGATGACTATGTCTGAACCCTCCAAAGCCTGCCCCAGTTGATCATCCCCTGCATATCCTTTTACCTGTACAAGTAAGTAAATATACAGTTTCAGTTATAAAACACAAAACTGCAACAGATATGGTGGACTCGTGGCCTAATACATTAAAAAAAAACCTGCAAAGATTCATCACAATACATTATATGCAAACAAAATGTTATTTTGCAGTGACAGATCGAAAAGCAAATACACATGGCATTTGAAAGAAATAAAGGGGAAAACAGATGAATGATATATTTTTAAGAAACAAGAAATTTAATCTAACTTATATTGGATAAACCTGAGATGCAAAGTGTTTATTGTCTTTTGACAGAGGATTGGTTTGGATTGAAGGATTTGATGGTGGAGTTGAAATCCTTAGTTACATACAATCATCTTTATTGGGATACAGGAAAAGCATGGCTCCTTCAATTTCAGCCCATATGGATTTTCAATGCCCAATTTTAGTTTGTGTTGGTGGAAATTCATCCTAGAACTAAGCTATTTCAAGTTCTTCCCTATTGACTATCATTCCCACGTATTGAGGTCACAAACTCCACGCAGAGTGTAACACATCATGCATATACTGCACACAGAACTCGTATTTTTATGCTCCTAAAATACATGACACTCTATATACATTACAGGCTACACGCTAATTTCTCAAATAATTTTTCTATATGTTAATGATCGTTTAGAAAATATATTATATTGTGCTTTCTCCATTTATTTATCAAATAAGAACCATGTCTCCGGAAAGAGTGAAAGAGTGAAGTCGTAAATGCTGCATCAATGGTTTTCCAAACAAATAGTATGAAACTTATTAATTTGAGATTTTTCACACAAATAGTAAAATCAAAGCCCCCTCCACCAATTAAGAGTACTAAATAGAAAATACAGCTTCCATATATTTGCTTTGACTCAGCAACAAACCTGGTGGCAGCTGAGTATATAGTATATCGTATATAATTTCATCACAAACATATATACGTGGCAGATGTGGGTGATAGTCTTTCACCTAAGCTAAACCACTTAATGTATGATGAATTGTACTGCCATACGCATATATGGATTTCATTATTCTATGTTAGTAATTAAGCAACAACCTCAGAGGTCTAAATAGAGCTTACAGCTCAATCAACATCAAAGCGCATGTGAAAAAACCACAATTCAGATTCAAACCCTGAAAATTCAGCAGCAGAAATACTCCAAAACCTAAAATCCACCATTAATAACTGATAATTAAAATAAATCGATACCTCAGATCTGGTGTTGACATGGCTGACGTCAACGGCGACGCCGTGGGTGCCGCCGATATCGTAGAGAGCGAGCCTAGAGACTAGAGGATTCAGCTTCATGAGGAGCGAGAGCGGCTGCCCGATCCCTCCCGCCGCGCCCAAAATGGCCACCTTCCGCTCCGGCGCCGCCTCCGACGAGAAGCGACGGCAGTACGACGACGCAGCCGACCTCGTGCTCCGGCGAAGAACCGATCTCAACATTGCCGCGTTCATTTCTCTCTCTGAATCGGTTAGAAGGTGCGATGAGTGTGCGAGAATCAAAATTATATTTTGGCTTGTGTTTGCGTATGGGCACTGACTCAGTACCAGGCCCAGCCCACGTTTCCACTTATTTTTCGCTTAGTAGTATTTGATTAATTCTTTGTAACATTGAATCCAATAGTTTATTTACTATTTTTAAGCTGGAATTTCATTTAATTGTTGGACAAAAGTGAAATGCTTTTATTTAGGAAAAAACATAAATTGAAATATTTAACACTAATTATTTAAACATTTTGTGGAAATAATAGAATGAGAAATTATCCGTATTGAAAATTGAGACGGCCTAAATTCTCAGTCCTTCATTTCTCAATGTTTGCCTTCGGTGAAGAACAGCTTGAATTTGGCGTTTTTGGGTATTTCACACCTCTCACTCATGAATTTATTGGTTAAGAACAGCTTTAACATGCATTGGAGGGTCCAGGTGTAGTCATAATTACCCCCATTTATCTAACTCATCTATTTTTAATTTATGGCAGCGGATTTCTATATCAAGTAGTGGATTTCTTTCTTAATTTAGTCTTTGCATTTTGATTGATTCCTGTGGATTTCCAAAGCTAGTGGAATGTGTTCAATTCACAGATTTACGTCAAGATTTGGAGCACAGATCCTTTTGTAAGAAAAAGATGAGAAAAGAAGCATTAGCAAAAAGCATTGTAGATGGAAATCCAAACCATTGCCCTAAAACAATTTTAACAGCACTCCTCCTAAACCTGAAGCTATGTACAGCTGCTACTGTAATACAATGTGCAAAAAACACATGGGAGAATACAAGTTGCTAAACCTAGCTGGAGGGGGGGGGGGGGGGGGGATTAACCCCTCTTTCTTTTCCACTAGAATACCACTAATCGAATGACGAAACTACAATCTATCACATCTGTTTTCCTTACCACCAAAAACTGGTAGATGTCCTGACAATTCACACCATCTAATACATTCTTTCTCCCATTACTGAGTTTTCGACACAGACCCGAGTTGCAATGGAGGGCCCAAGCAACAGGGCCCGTCATTTGCGTGCAAGCGTTTTACCATAGCCCCAAAAGGTGACCTGCAAATTATCAAAGGACACGTGCTCATGTAAAATGATAAAGCACAATCAGCCAAGAGCTGCAACAATGGTGATATTGAATCCAAAAATCAAGACAAAGTAGGCACATCCCTAACTCAGAGCAAATCATGGTCAAAAAACATGCTGCACATTGACTTGGCCGCAGAAGCAACAAATTTCTTGCTACCGTTATCACAATCAAACTCCATAACTAAGGTTTTAATTCATTTTTCTCAGCTAAATAAGCACAGACTTTTCAGTTTTATGAGGTTTCAATCAGAAAGCTTAAATTTTCCCACGTTTATTTGCTGCATATGGTTCTGACACGATTAACCAAACAAATGAAATAACAAACTATTACATAATCCGGTCCACAGAATAAACCTATATAAATGGTTTCAACTGCCAATGCACAAGACATGGGTATTATCTAAAGAGCACCATCCACGCCTAATGAGAAAGTCATAATTGTTGGGGAGCTGATTCTCTTACAACCTTGCTTCAGTTTAAAACAGATGAATTTCACAAAATACCATTTTATTCAAATAAGCAATTATAGTAGGTCCATTTCTCAGAAATTCAAGGGCACTCAAGGAATGAGCCAATTTAAAACCGGGGAAAAAAATATTATCTGTGTTAGCCGCTGAACAATTGGAAACCGCAAGCAAATGACAACACAAAGCTAAACATGACAATTCTTCAGCAAGAAGGCCAAATCCAAGCAGAAAAAATATATTCACACCTCAGTCAGTTCGGATTCTTTCACGTCTTTGGTGAATGCCCAGCATCAGATCCATCATTTGAGGAACTGTCGCTGTCAGAATCTGCAAGATTAAACATAGCTATTATTTAATTATAGACATAAGACATATGAAATCACAATCAACTTCAGCATTAAAAATCCAAGCTTGATATAAAGCCATTTTACAACAATACTACAGAACTTATCTGAGAAAGAATGTAAGAGTAGAATTAGATAGTAAGATAAGAATTACCACTTGAAGACGACCCAGAATCACTACTGGAACTGCTAGAACTGCTTGACCTACTTCGGTTATTACCATCTTTATCATCATCTACAAGTGTGGCGCTCTTTTTAAAAGCTTTTGAAAGGAGGGGGAGGGGGAAAACAAATGTCAGATTGAAGTCATCAAAAATAGAATAATCCAAAAACACTGAATAGTAGAATAAAATAATACCTGTTCCACTTTCAATCTGGAGTGTCACTGGTGCAGTTGAATTCTGCAATGTGGTTCAACGCATTTGATTAAAACCAAACAGAAAAATTGATTCATACTTTTGAGTAATCAAGTAGACAAATCCTGAACTCTTACCATCGACCTGACATTCTGACTACCCGATGTCCTAGCTTGAAGTGCTAGTTCTGCTTTCCTTTTGTTCTTGCTCAAACTCTTTTTGTAATTAGTCACGAACCTGTCCAGCTCCCAGAGAGTCTCTGCGTCGACACTATCAATGTCAACCTCAATCTCATCATCATGTTGAGACAGGGCAGTATTCCTCTTCTTGATGATCTGAACAATAGAATCAAGCTTCTCAGGAGGCAAGCCCTGAAGATTGGAGCTAAGTCTTTGCTTCTCCTCATAAGTCATGTCCCTTTTATTGGGATCTTTTGCCTTCGGTTTTCTGGCAACTGGAGTCCTTCCACCATGAGGTCGATGAATTTTCGGATCAACCGCCATAAAGGGTGTCACTGGCTCTTGCCTATCAGAAGTTCTTCCTGAAGCATAGAGAGGAAGTGAACCCGCAGAGGTAGGAGTGGAGACAGAAACTGAAGCAGGACCAAAATGAGAGTATGGGACACCCTTTCTAGAAGTAGGAGTAGGCAATCCCCCATCCTGATAAACTGGATATTTCCAATAGGAATTGTACTCAGATTCTATAACGGCCCACCTTTCTTCAAAAATCTGCAACAACAGTTCAGCCATAGTGTGGACATCCTGCCCCTTCGGATTATAAGTCATGGCATTGTGAAAAACAAGCCGCACATCCTCAGCAAAATCCCTAGGAGACTTGTAAA
Organism: Thymus mandschuricus; assembly: GCA_029379335.1. Lineage (NCBI taxonomy): Eukaryota > Viridiplantae > Streptophyta > Magnoliopsida > Lamiales > Lamiaceae > Thymus > Thymus mandschuricus. The sequence continues at coordinate 34,632,859 of CM057081.1, read as the reverse complement.
AATTCTGCGACATTCTAGTCTTGATGGTACCCAAGTCCATAGGATGCTTAATGATGTCATGATAATCAACCAATCCAAGGGCCTTAGCATTTACTGGCTCGTTAAAAACCCAACCATGCTTGTGCTTCATCAACCGCTGAAGTAAGCTGCTACAGTTCTTGAAGGCGTGATTCCTGTTCTTATCATACCCATAACCATAACCCATGGAATGGTCTGTGTCTCCACTGTGTTTCCTCCCATTATTTGTTTTCAACCTCTTATTATTACTTTCAGGAGGCAGTCTATCTTTTCCCAAAAGGAACTCTGAATTTCTATAATACTGATTTGCCTTAGGGGTCCGCTTCTCCTTCTCAACAAAATCATTAGACCGGTTATCCATTACTGCCACACTGAGTTGCCTATTATACACGCGGGGTTCTAGATTCCGTGCAGCGCCCATGTCGGAATTCACCCTTGCTAACCCGATAGGTCTGGTTTCCTGGTGCCCCATTGCACCAATCTCTGAATTCACTCTCACCAACAACCTTCGGTCTGCCGCATTATTTCGAGCAGGGAGGGGTTGAGGATGAATGTACTCATCAGCACTAGCACCTTCAGCACTGATATAGGTACTTATATTACTAAGGTTGCTGTTGCTAATCTGAGTATTTAAAGAAGCAAGCTGGAGCTCTTTGGATTCGAGTTGTTTAACAAGGGTCCTAACCTGATCAAGCTCTAGCTCAAGATTCTTCACGAGTGACCTGATCTCATTTTTGGGCGTTGCTTTACACATTTCAAATCTAATCCTATCATCAATACTGGATATGACCAGTGGCTTCACAACACCATTGAAATTAACTCGACCATTACCTTCGGAGGCTTGTTGAGGTGAACCAGGCATCATTTGCACATCATCTTGTGCGTCGTGTGCCTCATCCCCAATGGCCACCTGCTCTTGGGATACATGAGATGGCTTCACAGCTCCATTGACCGTAATTAGGCCATTGTCTTGGGAAGGTCGAGAGGAATCGAGCACCATCCCATCATTGTGTTCTTCATCTTCAATCGGATGCCGCTCTGAAGAAACATCTTTTCTGTTAGGAAAATCATTTTCAATGATTAGTGCTGGCTCACTCCTCTGCACCAACACATTTTCACCATCAGGTGAAGACGTTTTCTCCGGATTCTTGGCTTCATTTTCACCGCCAGGTGAAGACATTTTCTCTGGACTCCTGGCTTCATTTTCACCACCAGGTGAAGACGTTTTCTCTGGACTCTTGGCTTCATTTTCACCACCAGGTGAAGACGCTTTCTCTAGATTCTTGGCTTCATTTTTACCGTCAGGTGAAGGCGGCCTCTCCAAATCCTTGGCTTCATCAGTGTCGGGCTGTTGAGAATCCTCAGCAGCATGCAGCTCTGTGCTTTGACTAACTCTGCCTTCTTCTACTCTATCATGAGTGTCCTCCGCCACTGAAGGCACGTCTTGACTTTCTTTCTGTTCTAGCAGAGGCACCACCGGGCACAAAGAATCTTCCTTTTCGTCGAGTGCCCCATTTGTGCAACTCTTATCTAGGAGGGGAGAAGGCTCTTCCAAATTTTGGCAGGAATTAACGTCATCCGCCCCTGTGATTCCAACAGAAGAAGCATTACCGTTGGGTATCGCTGTCAATCTAGGCGGTTGGGAGGCAGGGGTAATCTCAGCATCGGCGGAGGTGGCTGCGGTAGCATCAGCGCTCGATGGAGCCTGATTCCCTGCCGGGGAAAGGGTGTCCGATTCGTGTTTCTCGGCAACGGAGGTTGAAGTGGAGGCAGAATCGTCATTGTTGCAGATTTTCTTGGCTTTCTTCTGATTTCTCCGCGTATATACTTTAAAATTTTCCGTCCATCGACCACTCCCTTTCGAATTCAAATCATCATTAGAATTCCCTATAGTCCCCGAAGCCATACATGTAATCCCCAATTCCTCAATCAAAAACCCTTCCTCCCAAATCGAGACTCAAGAACCCTAGAATTGAAAAAATCTAAAAAGATCTAGGGTTTTACAAACCCTAGAATCACAGACCAAACGCCCAATCCAATAGTATAAAAAATCCCAGGAAACGAAAATAAAAATGAAAACAGTAGCTAAATTAAATTAGAACGAAAGAATTTATCGATATATTTACACAGATCTGAATTTCAAAACTACAAACAATAACCCCAGAAAAGAGGATGAAGGGTAAAGATCTGACGCAGGGATAAAATTAGCAGAGATGACAGTAAGAAGCAGATTCAGAGGGAAGAAATAATCAAAACAGCAAACATAAATTAGGAAAATTAGGGTTTCGGGGTAGGCGAAGAAGGGAACCCTCGCGCTTTCTGTTCTTCGATCCGAACTCCCACTCGCTTTCTCTCTCCAGAATTTCGTTTTTCTTTTTTTCTTTTTTTTTTTTTTCCTTTTTTTTGGTTTCTCTCTCTAAACGCTCTGTGAATGGCTAAAATCGGGCCACACGCTGCTTTTAATCACACGCGCGTTGGGTGCCAGTGATCCGAAGGCGGTGATAGACTGCCACGTCACTAGCGAGTGACGGCGCGTGATGCTGCTGATGGGAGCAGTAAAAAGAAGATTGATTCGCTCGTGAAGGCTCACGCGCCGTCAGAGTAACGTACCACGTGTGACTGCTTTTGTGCTGTCGTCCGCTGCCCTCTTTTACTAGTAGTATTTCTGTCTTTTTCCTTTTTTTCATTTCTCATTCATTGTAGGGTTTAGTTGTCGGCGGTTAAGATTTAACGTATACCCAAATTATCATAAAATGAAAATTACTTATTCAAAAATTCAAAATTAATACTATATCACCATTCGAAATAAAAGGTTAGTTAATTACAAATAATATCTAATGTACAATTAGGACAAGAAAGAGGTAAAACATTAAAACAAAAGGGTCCATATTGTATACAAATTTGAAAAACCATACTTTCTTGGTTCCGTTTATTAGTTCTCTTATGCTTGGGTACATTAACAAAAGAAAAAAAACAATAGAGATAGGGGATTTCAACAGCTATGTATATGCAGTAATACATTTCAATTTTCGAAAACGAAACTAATTGACGAGGTAGACGTAGAAGTAAAGTGAGACGAATGCAGTTCAACATAGGGACAAGGAGTACATTAGGAAGGCACAAATGAAAAAAAATCTACAAATATTCATACTTTGATACCATTATCGAATCTTTCAAACCACTACATTATATATGAGCCCAAGATGCAACCTTGCTAAGATGGTCCAGCCCAAATCGAGTAATTTCTTCAAGGGCCCAAAAAAATGAGAAATACCCAATACGAGATAAAAGTAGTTATACAAACAACATTTATTATCTTAATTATTGTTATATTATAAATTAATAATACAAATTTTAAGCAAGAAACTTTCCTTGTGTTTGAAAATGAGAAATATTTACTTCAAAAAAATACCGACAAGCACAAAGAAAAATCTTAGTAAACAAAATCAATAATTATCCTAAAAAAAGAATGAAAATACAAAGATATTTTTTTATTTACGTTTTTTTAACTATTATAAATATAAAAATAATAAAAATATCTCAAATGGGATAGCAAAGAATGAATAAATTTTAATAAGTTGGAGTCAAATTTGGTAGCTCAATATCAAGTGGGTGAAGAATAAATTGAAAATTCTTATGAATTATTGGGAGGAGAAATTGCACAATTGATCTGGAAACAGGAATTCTTGACTGGACATAGTATTTTTAAACAGTCAGCGTCGAATATTTTAAATTATATGAAATCTGGAAGGATTGATTTGACGTGAAATTAAAGTTTCTTTGGCTAAGCACTGACCTCATCCCTTTTTTCTTTCTTTTATTCTTATTTTTTCACTTACTTTTTTTTCCTCAAATATATTTTTATTCTCAATTCTTTCTACAGATATGATTGCTCTAAAAGTGGAATTTTACATACTACCTCCATCTCATATAAGTAGTCCCATTTGGAATGGGCACAATAGTCAATAAAGGAAGCAATGTGTGGTTGTAATTGATTCTGAAGAGAGAGAGTTAATTATAGCCATGTATTCTTTGCCATTTTAGGAAATGAGACTAATAGATGAGACGGACCGAAATGGCAAATGGGACTACTTATATGAGATGGAGGTAGTATTAAAATAAAATAAAATAAATATAGTACTTAAGAAATGTTGCACGAGTCGATGGGTCAGTTTCATGTTATTTATAGTAGTTGAAATAATTGTTTTTATGTTTTCAAATAATACCATATTATTACTTCAAAAATTATAAATTCAAAAAAAATGAAAATATTCGTTCAAAATTCATTTTTTTCATTGTTGAACTTTTGACATTTTAGTTTTTAGTTCACATGTGTCATAGAGGGGTTAAATGGGTGCGAAATGTTACATATTCTTATATCGACGAATTGAGTTTTCTGCGCATCGCATTCGATAGATAAGACTGTTTTTAAGATCGACTTTGAAAACATACCGTCCATCTTGATAAATATCAATGAAAATAAATGATTTTGTGGGAATGTCCAAATCACTTAGATTGGAGGAAAATCTAAGTGAAAATGAAATACATATAATACTAGTATTGTTCTACTAATAATGTGCATCGAGATATTCTTGCTATATTCTCAAATGGTCAATCAAGAATCTTGGCAAAGCTAACAGATAGGAAATGGCCCACCTCCCTAGGCCCAAAGGCCCAAAACAGAGACAAGTCCAGATTGTGAAGCCCAGATCGGTGAAGGCCCAATAGGCCCAGATCGGCAAGCCCAGTCCAATAGTATAAGCCCAGGGAGTTGAGCCCTAAACCCAGAACGTGGGCTGATGGAGGAAAAGCCGGAGCAGGGAAAACCACCCACACCTCCACGATCCCACCTCTGCAACCGCTATGAGTTTTATCTATAAATATGAGAATTGATTGTACTGTACGCACTTACGCTATTTCAAATATAAACAATACTCTTTTCCCCCGTGGACGTAGATCATACCGATCGAACCACGTAAATCCCTCGCGTTCCTCTTTATATTCGCATACAAGCCATATACAAATTTGGGCCGCAAATCGAAGATTCATCACTGGCGCCGTCTGTGGGAACTTTGATTTGTGCTTGAGTTTTCGATTTTTTGCTGCTCAAAATCACCATCCATGCCGCGCAGAGCCACAACGCTATTGGGGACCCCTCGCCGTCGACGGAGCTGACGCCGGCAACCCGACGAACCGACCTCGACGGTGGGTGCAGAACCACCTCACAACAACATCCCGGTGGACGACCAGACCATCACCGAAGAGATCCCGGAGGTCCCAAACTCCGGCCAACAGAATACTGGAGATAACACGGCAGCACACCCGTCCTCACAGCTAACCCAGTCACGCCGAGCTCCTGTGAGTTGGCGCTTAGGGCCACAAGCCACACCAGAAGGCCATGTGGAGGACCTCACAGCGAGCAGGGATCGCGAGCTGTTCGGTCCGGAGGCGATATTACGCCAGTCCCCAGTCATTCGGCCGAGCTTAGCTGCTCGTCTTTCTCCAGTTATCCAGCCGAACTCGGCAGCCGCGCCACCTCCTCCGCTTCCTGGGATCGAGGAGTTGTTAAGGAACTATCTCACCACGGCATCGGGGCGCGAGTTCCTCATCCAATACACCGGTGCGCACGGAGTTCCCCTGTCCGGACAAGGAGTCCCTCAAGTCGGACAGGGAGCCCCTCAGATCGGTCAAGGAATCCCTCAGAGACCTGGACAGGACTTGCGGCACTATCTCCAGCAAGTCCGAGGACAGGTGCAGGGAAGCCAGCAGCCGAACTCCCATATGGTTCAACCGAACTACGCCACTGCTCCACCCTATAATGCACCCAACCAAGGGCACCCAGTTGGAGGAGCGCAGATCTTTGACGCACTTGGAAGGATCATCAGTCCGCTATCGGAGGAGATCCTCAACACACCTATGCCCTTTGGATATACAGTGCCGAAGATCAAGGCGTACAATGGAGTCGGGAATCCGAGTAATTTCCTTAGCCAGTTCAAATACAGCATGCTAAACCAAAATCTGGGGAGTGTTCACATGTGCAAGCTATTCCCTGAGTTGCTCATTGATAATGCACGGGAGTGGTTCGACAGTCTGCCTCCCGGGTCGATCAGATCGTATTCCGATCTGATGAATGTGTTCGCCCGGAGTTTTTCCCAGCGTACTGAAATAAGACACACTTCGGCTCATCTGTTAACCGTGAAGCAGAGCCGATGTGAATCACTGCAAGATTTCATGACCCGGTTCGATAGGGAGTGTTTGTCGACCCGATGCACTAACGATCTCCTTATCATCTCGGCATTCCAAAACGCCATCAGCTCGGACCATCTCTACAGGGAGATTTTGGCAAAGGAGCCCCAGACCACTACCGAACTGTGGGCTATTGCGGACAAGTTCGCTAAGATAGAGGAGGCGACTAGACGTCGAAAGGAGGTTGACCGAGGTGAAACCTCAAAGAAGAAAGATGATGCACCCCGGAAAGGGATAATGGAGCGAATTCAGCGAGGTCCGATTGAGTCTCGTCTCGGACCTCGGCAGAGTCCAGCACAACGAGGTTCGCCAACAACTCAGCCCGCACAGCGGTCAGCTCCGCAGTTTACCCCGTTAAACAAACCAAGGACCGAGATCCTTGAATTGCACGCTAATCTGTTCGAGAGACCAAGGCCGATGCGGGAGGACGGCAAGCCGAGGTCAAAGAACAAATATTGCCAATTCCACGAAGATTATGGACATGAGACGGAGGATTGCAGGAACTTGGCTCAGGACATTGAGAGCTTAGTTCGCAATGGTCCGCTTAAAAAGTATCAAGATCGGAGCACGGGGGTCAATCAAGTAGATGCCCCCCGAAGTCAAAAGAAGAAAAGACAGTATAGAGGAGGAAGTTGCAGCACGGAGGCTGAGAAAAAAGCAAAACACAATGAGGATGATGCCGACGAGGACGGAGATTACCAATACGATGGGGTAGTCGCTACGATCTCCGCTCTCGCCAAAGGACAGACTAAATCGTCCCTCAAAAACGGAGCTCGGAGCTTGCCGAGCAGGGAACCCGCTAACAAGAGGTTCAAGAAGGAGGAAGCCGTGACTTTCTCGGCCGAGGACCGGTGCCCCCCATGGTGCCGCACTCCGATGCCATTGTTGTTGAGGCTGTGGTGGCCAACATGCTGATCAAAAGAATTCACATCGACACCGGGGCATCGGTGAATATCATGTTCAAGCATTGCTTTGATAACATGGAACTGGAAATGTCGAAAGTCATTCCAACCACACGGCCACTGCGGAGTTTCGCACAGGAAGAAACCCATCCCCTAGGGACAATCGAGTTGCCCGTCACAGTAGGGAAAGGGCCGAGAAGCACCACTAACGTGACTGAGTTCATGGTGGTGGAAGCCAAGTCCCCATACAACATAATCCTAGGCCGTACCTGGATGAATACAGTGAGAGCGATCTGCTCCACGTACCATCTAGCTGTGAAGATCCCGACTAAGGGAGGGGTAGCCGTGATCCGTGGTGATCAGAAAATGGCAAGGGAGTGCCTGCATGTGGCGCTCAAGGGGCTAGGGGCAACGCCCGAACTGCCCCAAGCATAGCAATTACTGAACTCCGAAGAGCCGAAGAAGACGTCGCCTGCCGAAGAGAGAGAGGTGGCTTTGTATAAGGACGATCCCGCTAAGGTCGTCAAAGTCGGGCTGACCACCCACCCCCACCTTCGCAAACAGGTTATTCGGCTTCTAAAGGAGTACAGAGACGTCTTCGCGTGGTCCCCTTTGGATATGACAGGGGTATCACCCGATCTGATCACACATCGGCTAAAGATCGACCCCGAAGTGCGACCGATAAAACAAAAGCAGCGCTCCTTCGCAGCGGAGCGAAATCATGTTATAAAGACCGAGGTGGACCAGTTACTGGGGGCCGGGATCCTATTCGAGGTCACCTACCCGACCTGGATAGCAAACCCGGTAATGGTCAAAAAGGCTGGGGGGTGGCGCATGTGCATCGATTATACCGATCTCAACAAGCACTGCCCTAAAGACTGTTATCCCCTGCCCGACATCGACAAAAAGGTGGACTCGCTGGTCGGTCATAGGATATTCAGTTTCCTTGACCTATACAAGGGATACTACCAAGTCCTCATGGATGCCGAGGACGCGGCCAAGACAGCATATATTACGGACTTCGGCATCTTTGCCTACCGCAAAATGCCATTCGGCTTGAAGAATGCAGGAGCTACCTACCAGAGGATGGTAGATAAAATATTTAAAGAGCATATCGGAAAGGAGGTACAGGTCTATGTCGATGACATAGTGGTGAAGAGTAAGAAAAAGAGCACAAGTGTCGCCGATCTCCGAACTGTGTTCTCCATCCTTCGCAAGGTCAACCTGAAACTTAACCCCCAAAAATGTACCTTTGCTGTGACCTCGGGGAAGTTTTTAGGTTGTTGGATTTCCCAGGAAGGGTTGAAGGCAAATCCATCAAAAGTTAAGGCCGTGCTAGACATGGAGGATCCGAAGTCAATCAACGATGTGCACAGGCTTACAGGGTGTCTCGCCGCACTAAGTAGATTTCTATCCAAAGCCGCGGAGAAGCAATTGCCCTTCTTCAAGATCTTGAAGAAGGCGCCCCAGTTCGACTGGAGTTCGGAGCATCATCACGCCCTAAACCAACTAAAGGAGTATCTCAGGGGTCTACCGACCTTGTCAGTACCGAAGGAGGGAGAGGTGCTCTTTTTGTACTTGGCTACTTCTGATGAAGCAATCAGTGCGGTGCTCGCGCGAGAAGAAGCAGGCCGCCAGTTGCCAGTTTACTTCATAAGCCGGTCACTGAAAGGGCCCGAAGTGAGATATCAGCCATTGGAAAAGCTAGCCTTAGCACTTGTCAACGCTGCTAGGCGACTACGCCCATATTTTCACGCGCACTCCATACAAGTCCGAACAGACTCCCCGCTTCGGCAGGTGCTGACGAAGCCCGAAGCATCGGGTCGAATAGCGAAGTGGGCGATAGAACTGGGAGAGCATGACATCTCTTATGTTCCCCGACAAGCCATCAAAGGGCAAGCCTTAGCAGATTTCTTGGTTGAAACCTCAATATCCGAAGTCCCGATCCCGATACGGGAGCCAGTTCGTACAACGGTGGAGGAACCTCAAGACTGTTGGCATATGTACGTAGATGGGGCCTCGGGAAAGACGGGGAGCGGTGCTGGAATCCTCCTTGTCAGCCCAGAAAAGAAAGAGATCACCTACTCACTTCGCTTCCAGTTCGCAACTACCAACAATGAGGTAAGAGTACGAAGCTCTGCTAGCCGGACTCCGGATAGCCACAGATCTGAAGGTCACGGCCATAAAAGTACACAGTGACTCCCAGGTAGTCGTGAATCATATGCTAGGGAAGTACGAGGCTAAGGGAGAAAGAATGAAGAAGTATTTGGCTAAGGCGCGGGGCATGCAGGGCTTTTTCAGATACTTCCAGCTCGAGAATCCCCCGGACCCAGAATTCTCGAGCTGATGCTCTCAGCAAATTGGCCGCAGCACCTGGCACTTCACCAGTGGAAGATATCCAACATAGAAGCATAGACGAAGACGAGGTCAACAATCTAGATGATGAGTCGCAGCCGACGTGGATGACTCCCATTCTAGCCTATCTGGAGAGAGGGGAATTACCTGAAGATAAGACAGAGGCTAGAAGGATACTGTTGAAGTCATTGAGATATGCTATTCTGGACAATGTCCTTTATAAGAAATCGTACCTTCAACCCTTACTCAAATGCGTCGGAACGATCTCAGCAGACTACGTCATGCGAGAAATGCATGAAGGGACATGTGGAAGCCACATCGGACCTCGGGCTTTGGCCAAGAAAATTATGAGATGGGGATACTTTTGGCCCTCGATGCTCAAGGATTGCACCGAACTCGTGCAGAGGTGCGAGAAGTGCCAGTTACACGCGAATGTGACAAGGCTGCCACAGACCGAGCTGACTGCGATGCAGAGTCCTTGGCCGTTCGCGCGTGGGGGATAGATATAGTAGGCCCATTCGAAAAAGCACCAGGTCAGTTGCGACACCTCATAGTTGCAATTGATTACTTTACGAAGTGGGTGGAAGCAGAACCCCTATCCGCGATCACAAGCAAGAATGCCCGGAACTTTGTATGGAAGAACATAGTATGCCGATTCGGCATACCTCATGTCCTGGTGTCCGATAACGGAACCCAGTTCACGGACAGGGTTTTCAGGGAATGGTGTGACGAGCTGCAGATTCAGCAACACTTCACATCGGTAGCCCACCCTCAGGCAAATGGTCAAGCCGAAGTGACGAACCGGACACTCGTCAAAGGCCTCAAGACTCGATTGGAGAAAGCCAAAGGGTTATGGGTGGAGAACCTCCCTAATGTCCTATGGTCCTACAGAACAACGCCGCGAACAGCGAATGGCGAAACACCGTACAGTCTGGCGTACGGAACAGAAGCTGTCATCCCAGTCGAAATCGGACTCCCCAGTCCGCGCACGACTCATTTCATAGCTGAAGTGAATGACGAGAACCGACGTGCGGATCTCGATCTACTGGAAGAAAAGAGGGATACAGCCTACATAAGAGAGGCGCGGTACAAACAACTCATAGCCCGATATTACAATCGGCGAGTTTGAGATCGGCAGTATTGTGTAGGAGACCTAGTTCTCCGAAACAATGAGGTTAGCAAGGCTTGTAAGCTCGGCAAGCTGGAAGCCACATGGGAAGGCCCATACCGAGTGGACGAGGTCCTTGGTAAAGGCGCCTATAGCTTTCCACTATGTCCGGGAGCCCATACAGCGACCTTGGAATGTAATCCATCTGAAAAGGTATTATGCATAGATGTGGAGTATCATGTAGGGTAGTTCTGTCAGTTCAGTCTTCAGTCTTCTGTTCAGTCTTCAGTTCGGTTTATTGTTCAGTCCGGTCTTGTTTTCCAAAAATTATTTCAAGTAATGAAAGTTGGGATTTTCTTTCTTTATCTTTCATTGGGTTATCATTATTTTGCATTACTCCACTTATATGCATGTTACCTCTTCTCCAAACACTATCCTGACGAGGACAATTGTTAGTAAAATAAAATCGTACGAACCAGGGGACCACCCCTACCGACTTAGTCGGCAGAACAGGAACCCGACTAGACCCAAGTGTCACCTCGGCAAGGGATAATAGGCGATATGCCATCCCGAACCGAGGGAAGACCCAAGAGTCACGTCGGAAGCCGAAGTTAGGCTCCCAAGCCACTTCGGAAAATCCAAATTTGACCTATGCGTCAGTTCGGAAATGAATAGAGCAGAAATGCAAATTCGAAACAGGCAATAAGCCAACAATTACACTAACATAGAGTTTATCCAAAAAAATGTTTCTTATTTTGCAGAATTTTACAAGTCATGCATTAGAAGGCTCGCCCTCATCTGGCCTCTTGCTACATTTAAAATAACTAGCCCAACCGCTAGTCGGCGGGTTCAACAAAAAATCAATATTTACATCTTCCTTCTTTCGGGAGCTTTGTCCCGAACTACGCCCACCACCGCGCCCAGCGCCACCTTGGCCTGTCACCCCAGTTCGGCTTGCCACTGCTCGTGAAGAACTCCGACCTCGAGGGACTATAGGAGCTCGGTAATTCCCATCCCCTCGGTTCGGTATCGGTCTGCGGTTCTGCACAGGCATCAGCATGTCCAACCGGTCCTTAACCAGACGGGATGGAACGGTAGGACTCAGGGCACGGAACCGGGAGCATGTTGTTTAGAAGGCTGCACGTCGGGGTACCGGTCAAGCCACTTCTTCATTATTGAGTGGCGAGATAGCACCAACGGGAATAAGTTCGTCAAGTATCGCAGCTCGGATATATAGTCAGCAACTTCCCATGAATCCGAGCCACGATTCTTGACCTCCCGCACCACCCCCCGCACAGCCTCAAACGCATCAGCCTCGACTTCGGATATCGTTTTGCCACCGAGCTCATGTATAACCCTTTCATATTCGGTGTGCTCGTCTGCAATCCTCTTGGCATCCGCATAATCTTCTTTTAGTTGCAAATACCGAGCCTCATTGGAATCAGCCTTGATTTGCATAGCGTTATATTTGGCTTCAAATTCATTTCGAAGGTGTTCAGAAAGTTTGTCGAGGCGACCGATCTCACCATCCTTAAGATCAATAAGGATTTTCAGTCGCTTAATTTCGTCGCAGTCTTATCTGTTTCGAATTCATTCTACAGAAAGTAAGAGAATGATAAGCAACAGAACCGAACTTTCATTAATGAGAAAGTGAATACATCTTACAGATCCAGTACGGAAAATTACAAAAGTAAGAGAAAGTTTAACAGGGGGATCGACTGACCCCGACAGGAGCATTGGCCTCGGTGTTCGGTGCCTGAACTTCGGCAGTTTCATCCACCCCGGCGTCATTAGCCCCATCGCGATCAGCATTGAGCCCTTGCTCAAACTCCTCTTCAGTCACGGGAGGAGGGGTATTTGGAGAGAGCGGGCGACTTGCCAGCTCGTCGCGGAAAGAAATGCAGTGTTCTTCAAAATCGGCATCCCTGTCAAACTGACAGGCCTCAACATCAGAAGCCGTCAGCAAGGACCGCCCTTCCGCAAGATACCCCACAACGGGGAACGGAGAAGCCTTCTTCAAAAGCTGGCGAAAGTATATGCGCAGCACCTCTTCGTCCTCGATCGGCTCATACCCAAAATTCCCCTTGTCAAGTTCGGGGAAGTGGACAGCCACCCGATCTAGCGCCTCGGCCACCGCCCGCTTCTCCATCGTCTTGGTCAAAGACGACACCAACTTACCAAAGCCCTTGCTGTATATTATTCTTTCAGCAAGGGCATGGAAGACGTCGCCCTGGGCGGCGGCAATCTCAGCCTCCCGAACTCGGGCAGCTGCAGCCTCCTCCTCGCTCTTCGCCACTTTCTCCTTGGTGGCATTGAGCTCGGCAGAGACACGGTTGAGCTGCTCCTGCAGTGCGGCTTCCCGAGCTGTAGCTTCGGCGAACGCCTTTGAAATCTTGGCCTTATCATTGGCCAAGACCTTGTTCTTTTCCAAAATACGGTGGTATTTCGCCACCGATCCCTTGAGGAGACTCCTGACCGCGCCATTCACACGGTCGTACTCCTCAAGAGTAGGATCCACACCCTGCATTGGATTACTATCATCAGCAAAAAAAAAAAAAAAAAAAAAAAAAAAAAAAAAAAAAAAAAAAAAAAAAAAAAAAACAGGTGAAGATCGAAAAGAGTTGAATTTACCTCTGGGAATACCGGGGCAGAAGTGCGGACCTCAGTTATTGCCAGATCGGGTTCGGACGACGCCGAACCCATAACCAACTTACCTGCAGCCGCCGCGTCAACCTCAGCGGCTACAACAACATTACCCCGAGATCGGGGAGTAGGAATACCGGACCGAGTCTGTTCGGAAGACTCGGTCGCCTGCCTCTTCTGCCCGGACGGGGAGCTAGTGGAATCACCCTTCCTCTTCTGGGGGGCCACCTTCTTACCTCTCACCAAATCCACTGCAAGCAGACAGAACGTTAATACCGATGTCAAAAAAGAAAACAAATACATAAAACTGAAGGGGAAGGGACCTCACCCCTCCCCGGATCCACCGAAGTGGAAGGTTCATTGGGGCTCGGTACCGCCGTCCTGAGAGCGGCAAGCGACATCAGCATTCTGCCCAAACTGGCAAAACGCCTAACCACTTTGCCAAATTTTTTTGGCTTCGGCAGCAGTACGACGGGACCGGAGTGTCATCCCAACTCAGTGGCACCCTCGAACTGGTAGTAAAAAAACTTCTTCTGCCAGTCTTGCACTTTCGAGGGCACCTTGACAGAGAATCCCTTCTGCCGATATGAGGAGTAGTACCACCCTTCAGTCCTAGACTTAAAAGATACCATTCCACCAAGGGTACCTATCGAATAGAGAATACCCAGCCGAGAGCAGGCAATACCCATCCCGGTTATTTGGCTAATGCTATTCGGGGTGATTTGGGCAGGAGAGAGATCGAAGACACGGTAAATTTCGGCATAAATGGCCGGAAATGGTATACGCAGACCAGCCTTGAACTGGTCCTCGTAGACGGTGACACACCCACGAGGGGGGCGATAAGCCACATCGTAGGCATTCGGCCGGAGAAGAAGAACAGAAGGGGGAAATTTGAATTTTACAGCAATATCGTAGAGGGTGGAGGTAGAAATAATGGATTCTAGACAACCCACGCTCCCAGCTACTCCGGGAGACTCGGAAAACTCAACTTCGTGCCCATACGGCTCCTTACAGTCGGACCGTACGCAAGCACGCCTATCTTCCGGGAAAATAACCGGAAGAGAGTTGGACGAAGAAGCGGCGGCGACTTCTTCCGCCGCCACCGGAGAATGTGAAGGAGCGGGGGAATGATCATCCCCGACAGAAGAGTCGGAAATAGAAGTAGAAATCGACATCAAAGAAGACATAACTTACTCTCAGTTCTTGAGGATTCCGAGAAATGTAGGGTTGGTGGAGATGAACAGTGAAGAGGATTTGCAGATTAGGGTTTCTTTTGTGCAAGTGAGAAGAAATGAGCAATTATTTTCAATCATAGGACATTAAGAGGGAAGAATTAACGCGTATTGAATACGCCTTCTATGTGACGGCGTTTCAAACCCGTCCAATCGATGTTTTATCGGTACCCCAAGCGTCGCATTAAATGCGACTGACAACTTTATGGTTGGGCGGGAACGAGCTCGGAATTCCCCGACCTCCGACATCCTCACAAATTTCAGAGAGAGTACGACAGTTCAGTTTGGCCTTCCTCACACATCTCAGAGGGGGTACCAAGTTCAGTTCGGCCTTCCTCACACATCTCAGAGGGGGTACCAAGTTCAGTTCGGCCTTTCCTCACACATTTCAGAGGGGGTACCAAGTTCAGTTCGGCCTTCCTCACACATCTCAGAGGGGGTACCAAGTTCAGTTCGGCCTTTCCTCACACATTTCAGAGGGGGTACCAAGTTCAGTTCGGCCTTCCTCACACAGCTCAGAGGGGGTACCAAGTTCAGTTCGGCCTACCTCACACATTTCAAGGGGGTACGTTACTACGATTCAAGCCACTACTCACCAAACACAACGGAAGGAAACATCAACTCCATCACCCCACGCTTTTTGGGGGGGGATGTGATAGGAAATGGCCCACCTCCCTAGGCCCAAAGGCCCAAAACAGAGACAAGCCCAGATCGTGAAGCCCAGATCGGTGAAGGCCCAATAGGCCCAGATCGGCAAGCCCAGTCCATGCCAAGTACAAGCCCAGAGAGTTGAGCCCTAAACCCAGAACGTGGGCTGATGGAGGAAAAGCCAGAGCAGGGAAAACCACCCACACCTCCACGATCCCACCTCTGCAACCGCTATGAGTTTTATCTATAAATATGAGAATTGATTGTACTGTACGCACTTACGCTATTTCAAATATAAACAATACTCTTTTCTCCCGTGGACGTAGATCATACCGATCGAACCACGTAAATCCCTCGCGTTCCTCTTTATATTCGCATACAAGCCATATACAAATTTGGGCCGCAAATCGAAGATTCATCACTAACTAAACTCACCTCCACCTCAATCAAACGCAATCAAACCGTCCCACTTTCTCTTCAAATCAACATCTCTCTCTCTCTAACCCATGATGATAGATTGAGTAGAATAATGAGAGTGCAAGTGAGGCAAAGGGTAGAGCGTGGAGTAATTCCTAACATCATGCCTTCAAATTAGAGGTGTCAAAAGGCCAGATTGGCTCGGACTTACGAGTCAGACGAATATTCTGTACCTAATATATCAATCGGGTCATGTTTGAAGTTAAATCGACCTATTAAATCAGACCAGTCGGGTTCGAACATCTCTAATGGTAAAGCACTGATGAAGGGGATAGATTAGTTCGGATCATATTTTCAAACACCACAAAACACACACACATGACAAAGGGGTCCATTCCATTCCAACACACACACAAACACACACATGCATGAAGAAGACAAGTCATGAGGAGCATGCCCTTACAAAACAAGCACTCCAAAAAGCAAGAAAACTATTGCATGCGTGCTTTTAGTTTTAGCTCCTTCCCCTCTTCTTCACTCTCCCTCTCTCTCTCTATGCACCGCCCCTACCGACCTCGCATTCTCATTTCTCCCTCCCCTATTCCATTCAAAACCCATCTAAAAATAAGACTAATTCCACTTTAATATACCATAGTGTTCTCAATTAATAAAATATGCATACTCAGCTCACACGAGGGTGTAGATAAGTATAGTAACGTTCGATAAAATATGCAATCTTTGATATATACCCGTGAATGTTGAAATTATGCAGTCAGTCCATTCCGTTGCACTAGTCTCGTGTCTTGATATGTTATGTTGCAATGAGACTACTCCAACTAAACAAAGGGAGTATTAACGAAATAAATATAATTCGTACATAAACATACGTAATCAAAGGAGCAATTGGGGTTGGATTATTGCATTTAAAAAGGAGAAAGCAGGACAATTTTTTGTTGTTTAGCAAATCATCATGGCACGTACGGTAGTGGTTTCCAAAACTATTTAATATAGGCAATAATTTTTGGAGATAACTTACAAAAATTAATGAAATGCGTTACGACAAAAATACATATATTTACATAAAAATACCAGTAATAATAATACTATTGCAAATTAATGATACGAATGTTTGATAAACTGCAAAACATTGGGAGGGGGATCCTTTGTACATAAATTTGAATTTCAATTGTAACTTGATTATACGATCGTAATATAAATTTGGGACAGAGGATCTCGTCTGCGTTCGTTTCACAAAATTCATTTTATCACCACAGAGACTTGCAAATACCACTGTAACATTCCATCAAAATTGAGCGACGAACTATTGTAAAAATGCAAAATTTGATGGTGACAGCAGCCTCAAAATGGTGGAAGTAGATGATCAAATTTAAATATTACTACACCACACAGTAACAGTATATGTTTACTTACTTTATTAACGACCAAAGTACATTTAATCAATTAATAAATAATAATTCCTTTTGGCTTTTGTTGCTAATCCAATGATATTGAATTAGTAGTATTAATTAATCTAAACTGATATGGGAGTTTATGATTAATATATAATTAATCATAAATCTTGAATCAAATCTTTCACTGTCGTCCTTTAAAGACTCTTATATTTGCAAGTTCAGATTTCGTTGTCACACATAAATAATAAAATGCTCAAAACAAGAATGTCATTTTCCCAACATATATATGCATAGTGGATTTTATTTAATCACTTACATGTAGTATGTTTTTCCATACTATAAGTATTTGAATAATTACAAGGAAAATAGAAGGAAGAACAGGAGGAGGCTATATATAATTAGGAAGATCTAAGTTTAAGTATTATTATTGTTTTCTTTTTTTTAGTTTAAATGAACTTTCGGTGTCTAGAAGTAACTCTAAGAGAAACACTGTACGTATTTTTTATAGTGTAATCGTAGATTTGTCCTTTTGTTACAAAGTAAATTTATTATGAGGAATGTGCTTCCATACTTCTCGTGGGCATAGTTAATATGTATGAGAATAACATGACGGTGAGTTGGTGATATAATTCAGAAAAACTATAGGTATAATCAACCGTGCACATGTTAATTATGCATCCAATGAGTTTCCAAATTAACTGCAGAGTACTCTCTTTGTTCTTTGCAAGAATATGCGCTTTTTTTTTTCAGACACGAGAATTGAAAAAGGGTAAGTTTGTATATTAAGGTGAGAGTTCACACGCAAAAAGTGTTTTTTTCTTCAGTATTTTTATCCAATAAACAAACTCATAATTTCACTAAGGACGTACCAAAAAGAAAGAACGTATTTTCTTACTACGGACGGAGGGAGTATATGATATAATTGCATGTACCTATACAAAAATAGTTTTTAACTCATGATCCAACCCATGTTCCAATAAAGGAAAATAAAAAGAAATACTAAATCTTAGAGAATGTTTGTGGATCCAACTTTAGTGCAATGCTCAAAAACATGGAAATCCTCAATGGTTTGAAGTTCGATGTTTGAATAATGAATAAATTAAGTTGAGTATGCAAATTCAAGATAAGATATGGAGGTTGATTGTCTCCTCATTCACATTTTTCTTGCATACCTCTAAAGAAAACTGACTGCTATTTGCTAGACAAAATTTAATTTAGTTATGGGGAAATGTTTCCATATTTATATCAATTTTTTGATTTTATCATTATAAAGAAAGTAGTCACAATTTTCAACAATATATCAAAAAATTTACAATGCTTTGGTATATGTTGTTTATTATATTTATTAGGTGCCCTCAAATTGAATATATGAATGGAGTTTATTTTTGGTGCTTCAAAGTTCAGACAATGAAGGTTGGAAAAGAAGTTAGGAAGAAATTAGTGTCTACAAAGAAATGTTAAATAATAGTAAATGAGAAGAGATATTCAATTTGCATTTACAGCAGCTGCAGATTGTTCTAATTCTCATCTCTATATTTATTTCCTCAATTAATTTTGTACCTTCCACACTAGTAGCATTTGTTGTTTTAAAAAAAAAAATCAAATTAAATTCAAGCATTAATAGAAAAATTTTAAGTTCGGTAACATTGAGGATTCGAATTTGTGATCTTTGGACCCCAAAACTTAACCTACTATTGTTAGGCTACACATGCAAATTGATTTTTCAGATTTGTTTACATATCCTACCAAATGCTAGTAGTATTTTATTTTTATTTTTTATATATATAGTAGTAGTAATAAGTAATAGCTACTATTCCATCTGGTCTTTCCTAGTTGAGTCATTTCTTTTTGTGATTTTCGGCACGCTTTTCCACGCCTCTAGATGATGAATTTTAAAACGGATTTTTGAAGAATTTTTTCTTTTACGGGATTGTACAACACTTGTAGTATCCCGTAAAAGAAAAAAAAATTCAAAAATCCGTTTTAAAATTCATCATCTAGAGGCGTGGAAAAGCGTGCCAAAAATCACAAAAAGAAATGACTCAACTAGGAAAGACCGGAGGGAGTATTTGATAAGAAATTAATAACTTATGTTGCGTTCTATTTGATGGGAAAGAAAATAAATATTTACCTTTTAAATCTTTCTTATTTCTCATATTTTTTCACATTTGATCCTTTTCCCCCTTCATTTACACTACAATGGATATAAAAATATTTTCTTTAATTTAAGGAGTAAAATTTCTTCTCGTTGATAAAAGGTGACGAAAAAAATAATTTTCTCTGATCTCTCGTTTTTTCCGCGTAAAAGAGAACGCAACTCTAATGAAAAATATGGAATTGGTTTGTACTACTAATACTTAAGTATACTCCATTTTGGATTCAGGTACAGTGGTACAAGTTGTAAGAGAAAATCATTACTACATGTGGGATGCATGTAATTGGAAAATATAATTCGTCTTAAATTACTGCTAAAAAGAGAAGAAAATTAAAACTAATATTTTCTTCAAAAGATATTTTTTTTCTTCTTGGGCAAAAAATTAAAAGAAAATTTAGCAAAAAATAAGTACACTGGAAAATGATTGTACAGTGACTAAAAGAAGTAGACATGCAATAGACTTGTCCAAGATCCAATCAATAAAGTCAAGAGATGCTAATTAATAATCTAACAACACAGCATAATAAATTTTACAATTTGATTTTTTTTATACTCTCTCGTCTACAGATGAATATAAAAGGAGTCATTTAAAAGAAGACGGAGGTAATAAAATTCAATGCATGCTATGCTAGAGTTACCAAAGTAATGGTTGCATTTGTGAAAAAAATTTACTCAGTTTGTAAACATTAAATGGAATTGGTATTAAATTGAAAGTGTTGTAGTATAAGATGAAAGATCTGGGCAGAAGACAGTAATCATGGAATTGTTTTTTCTTGATCAATTATAGAAAGGAAAAGGAAAAAGTGAGACCAAATTAAAGGGGGGGATGGATGCCAATATGCCATGTTGGGGGAAAGATATTTGAGGGGAAAGGAAATGGTGTTGTTTCTTTTAAGTGAAGCAAGAGAGAGAGAGAGAGATGGTAGAGAATTGAAGGGTTTTCAAGGAGATTAAAGAAAAACCAAAAAAGTTGTAAGAGGTCACTTTCAAAAAGGGTGGTGGTGGTGCTATCTTGGAGGATCTATCATCTATCCCTTCACACACATACACACAATACAATTAGGGTTCTACAAAAAAACCCAATTAGTAAAACTAGAGGAAAAGGAAAAATAAAGAAAATGAGGAAAAGAAAAGGGGGGAAAATCTTGGAAACCACCCAATAGTATGGGACAGAGTGGAATTGAGGAGGGGGGGAGAGAGAAGGTGAGATTTTGAAACACAAGTAGGCAAGTATGGCCATGAAATTGAATGAATGAATAAAAATGAGTGTATTTTAATTTTCTTGAAAATTGGTTGTTGAGTTGGTATTTGTGTTTGTGTAGGCTGTACAAAAACAGAAGAAGCAGTGTTGATATCACAGAGAGAGAGAGAGATCTTTAATCTCCTTTCTGACCCAAACACTGCCACCCTCATCACTGCCATCCAGCCCTCTTATAGTCTTATAGTAGTAGTAGTAGTAGGAGAGAGAGAGAGAGAGAGAGAGAGAGGAGGTGTTATTGTTGAAGGCAAATTTTCATTTGTTCTCTGTATTTCCTCACTTTGCACATCCCACCACTTCCATCTATAGAGAAGAAGAAAGGTTTTCAAGAATTAGAGTTTTGATTCTTGAATAATAGTGTAGTTGAAGTAGAAACAAATTGCAGTGTTAGAAAAGAAGGGGGTATGGTACTCTTCATGAAAAGGTGTGTAAGAAAGTTTGAATCTTGAGGATGGGTTAGGCTTTTAGAGAGAGAGAGAGAGAGAGAGTATGAATTTGGAGGGTTGTGATGGAATTCCATGGCAGAAAAGCTGAGATTTTGCAGAAGGAGGAATTGCAGGAGGAAGAAGAGAAAGTTTAGTAGCTGCAAATCAAAAGCTGGAAGAAGAGGAAAATCATCACAAGGCTCTGAGTCTGGATCCTCAGAGGAATCATCCTCATCACCACCACCTTCATCTCTATCAGAATCAGAATCAAGAAATTCAAGATTATGTAGCAGAATCGGAGCAGCAGCAGCAGCATCAGCATTCAGCTTCAGCCCATGTGCCTTTCCACCAGCTCTTCCACCAGAACCACCTCCTCTACGGCGCTCCGCTAGATTCCGACCCCCCTCCGCCGCCGCCTCAGCCGCAGCCGAAGAAGCGGGCGGCGGCCACTGAACATGCAAGATTGCGGGATAAGATGGCGGAGAGCAGCCAGAGAGTAGCCGTGGGGGAGGTGGTGGAGGTGCAGGGCGGCCACATTGTGCGCGCCACCGGCCGGAAAGACCGCCACAGCAAAGTCTGCACCGCCAAGGGCCCCAGAGACCGCCGCGTCCGCCTCGCCGCCCACACCGCCATTCAGTTCTACGACGTTCAAGACCGCCTCGGCTACGACCGCCCTAGCAAGGCCGTCGATTGGCTGATTAAGAAGGCCAAATCCTCCATTGATGAGCTCGCTCAGCTCCCCGCATGGCACCCCACCGCCACCACCGCCGCCGCTGCCGCCGCGGCGGAAGAGTTGGAGCAGAAGCAGAATGCTCCGGTAGTTTCCAACATTCCCGGCTCTCCGAGCAAGAGGGCGGCGACAATGGTGGGAGGCGAAGACGACCGCCATAGAAACATCTCCTCGCACAATCCAAACACGCAAATTTCGAGCTTTCTACCTCCATCCATGGATTCCGACGCAATTGCAGATACTATAAAATCCTTCTTCCCTGTCGGCGCTTCCGGCGAGTCCACCTCCTCCGCTATGCAGTTCCACAGCTTCAATTCCTCCGATTTAATATCGAGAAGCGGCAGCCATAGCCAAGATTTGCGCCTTTCTCTGCACTCGCTTCAAGATCCAATCTTGCTTCAGCATCAGAGCCCAACGGTGACCCATCACCACTCTCAGCCGCCGCGCCTCCATGGCCAAGTCTTGCTCAGCGGCACTCCTTTGGGGTTCGACGGCGGCTGGGCCGACAACAACAACCACCAGCAATCGTCGGAGCTCAGCCGCTTGCAGAGATTCGCCGACGCCGCTCCCGCAGCATACTTCTTCAACCCGCCTCCAGCTCAGCCGGCGCCACCGCCGCCGCTGCTGCAGCAGCTGTTAGGCCATAACCAGTTTATGTCACAGAGGGGACCCCTTCAGTCCAGTAACCCACCTTCAGTTCGTGCTTGGTTCGACCCGCCGCCCTCCGCCGCCGCCTCTTCCGGCGGCTTTGATCACAGCCACCACCATCAACAGCAAGGACCCGCTCCTTTCTACCCTTCATCCGGATTCGCCTCCGGCTACGGCGGATTCCCCGGCTTCCACATCCCTGCACGAATTCAAGGTGATGAAGAGGAGCACGACGGCTACTCCGACAAACCGTCCTCTGCTTCCTCTGACTCCCGCCATTGAGTTCCACTCACCAAACTAGTTGGTCTCCCTTCCTTCCATTGACAGGTGAATTTCTTCAGTCGATCAACTTTCGATCTACATTTGTATTAGCAATGATAAAACTGAATTGGTCTTGTTTGCAGGAAAGTTTGAGTGAGTTCTACTCGTTGGCAGCTGCCGTTGAAGCGAAGAAATTCTGATTCTTGCATCAGGTTCTTCGTTTCTGGTTTGCTAATCTATGTTAGTTGCTTAATTTGTTTTCCAGTATCACTATTTTCATGTACCATGCTTGAATGAGCTGGTTGATCCCGTACCTTGTTTCCCTTTACTTGCTTCGTTTCGTGTTCGATCATATGCCTAAACGAGCAACTATTAGCTCCCGACTCTGTTTTGATCTGAATGTATTATGCATTTTAGCAAATATGTGTTCTGCTGTTTAGTTTCTCAAAACCGAACTGAGAATTGGGCATGTTTGTATGAAATTACTACTTTGGTAATGTCAAAATCAGACCATTTTTGCATGTTATATAGCTGTTTGAGAGGAACAATACACAATACCTGTTTGATAATGTGTCTCAGTAGCTTCTAATTCATGACATAGTAGCCATTCTTAGGCCGTTAAGAAGCTACAAACGAGCGTGACTTAGCTGCTAACGGAGTTTCAATACCAGAACCCCTTCAACCAAGAAACACTTGTATGTCAACGATACACATAAGGCATACATTAGTGAAACGAGGGTCGAGACCAAGACCTTTGGATTCGAGTAGTAAGACGTCGTGTCAGCGAATTAGCCAAATGTCTTAAATTCAACTATGGAAAAGAAAACAGCCTTTGGATCTAACCAAAAATTGGCTACTTAGGCATTATCATCAATTCTTGGTCCCCCCTCTCTCTCCCTCTCTCTCTCCCTCTCTTCTTACAAATGCCTCTGCCTCTTAACAATCCCCTAAATCTAGCTGGAATATATTCTTCCACATTAGGCACAGATGCAATAAAAGGAAAAAAAGGGAAGAAAAATTAAATTTTCTTCTATCAAGATGGTGACAACTGCTTCATGGTTGTTGGTACTTCTTTATGGCTGATTACTGATTAGTACACTTCAACAACAACACTGTAAAATACCAGCCCAAGATTTTCTTACACCATAATTTCATTTTCCATTAAAATAATAATAATAATAATAATAATAATAATAATAATAATAATAATAATAATAATAATAATAATAATAATAATAATATTGTCCTGTCACTATATCTGATATTTAGGGGTCTCTGAGGAAGTTACATTACATATTTATACTATTGTTTTAAGTTCTTGAGACGTGGACAGATTCGTCGAGACACAAGTTGGAGGAGAGGAAATATGTCAGCTTTCTTGTTTGTTAGATGTTTTGAGATATGAATTTTGATTAAATATTAGAGTGGAGATTGAGATTTTTGTGAAGCAACCAATCATATATCAAGGCTTATAATCATACTATAATTAAGACACCTTAGGCCATAAACATAGCAACAAGCTAATAGTCCAACCAACATATTGCATGACTTCCCATCACCATCACTTTAGTCATCACAAAACTTTACTCAAATCACAAGTGGAGAACCCACATAAAACGACGAAGAAGATGTATCTTCGTATTATTATCTTATACGAAGTATAGTATAGGGGTAGACCGCCTTTTTCCCCTTCTGGCAAGTAGTTATTCTACTCATGAGAAACTTTAGACGATTTTCTTGCAAGAGGCAGTGCTTTTCCATTAGGTTTCGTGGTGGGTAGACTTGTGATTTCAGTAGTCTTTCGTTTAGTCTCGACCTTTTTGATTGTGTTCATGGAGTTTGGTTTCTCCCATGGCCTAGCAGCCACCCACCTCTCCTTCCAGCTCCAGCCCCAGCTTTCTTTCCCTAGATCGTAGTAAGACTGCCCGAAATACTGATTCGAACTTGCCCTCCACTGCATAAACATACCACCCACCCAACTCTTAGTTTCGAGAAAACTTTGAAAAAACGAAAAACTTGTGTTAGAACTTAGAATCAAGATAATTTTGCCTGATGGGAGAAAGCATAAGCCATTGTTCTCTCTCTTTTAGCTGCTGCTGTTTCTCTCTGTTGGATTCTGGTAAGAATCTCATCCATGGTTTCAGGGCCTCCACTCCACTCCACCTATTATTAACACACAATTTCAAGATTCAGACCAGTTTGAAGAAAAATAGGAATCTTTTGAATTTACTGTGTCAGTACAATAATAGGAGTATACTCATACTGGTGGGAATTCAATTCAGTGATGGGTTTCCAGTTGTCTCCTCAATAATGGCAAACAACTTTTTATTGGTGAAAATGGGTCTTGTTTCTCCACTGTGGATTTATTACCTCTAGTTCATGGAGTTTGGCGTCGAGTTTGAGCTGATTTTCGAGCTTTCTCTGACTCGCTCGGCTCTCGACCACCATGTGCAGCCATCGAGCTCTGATCTCCGACTGGATTCGGCTCCAGAAATGGATGTGATTCAGAGCTGACATGGCTTGGTTCTTCTTGGAATATTCGCCTTCTTCTATAACTCCTCGGAATCTGTCGAACCCTTTTAGCCCCTGCAGTTTCTTCCTCGCCTGCATGGCCCGGATACTTCGACTTTAGCTATCGAATAATAACTGGCTTTTGGTATCGGGATTCTGAACTCTAACCTTGTACGATCGGAAGGCAGACTGGATTCTTGTAGCAGCAGCATCTTGAGTTAGGAATTTGTCGTTTTTCCTCTGATTACCGTTGCTAAGGATGCCACCTTCTTCGCTTTTCGACGCGATCGACTTCCTGCTAGATCTCTGCAAGACAATCACAACATGAGCACCTACAATTTAGATGAATGAGAATGTTGGTGGTGTCTACCTTTGATCTCTTGAGGATAAGTATGTTCTTGAAGCAGTAACCTGAACCCATCTCCCTTGTTTTTATGTCGATTTGCTACCTGCATTATAACCTGCAACGTATGCACTAATTGCAGATTATTTTGTTTGTAAAAGAACACATTTCATAGTGAAAATTCATTACAAACATTACAAATTAACCTCAATAAAATGCGCTTTAAGTCGGATTACACTTTAATAAACGGGCCAAATGAAATAGGACATATGAGAGGAAACACAAAAGGGCCCATCATGATTTCATCATATGCACATGCAATTTAGTGATCAAGAACCATGAAATTAAAGTTGGATATTAATATGGGCAAAATTTCCTTACCTCATGAGGCTATGGACGCCAATAATGCATCATTCCTTCCAATCTCCTCCATGAGAGAGAGAGAGAGAGAGAGTAGAGAGAGAGATAGGAAGATTGATGTTAAAAAAGGAGAGTAGGGAGGAAGGAGAGGTGGTATTGACAAACCAACTGAAGAGAAGGTAAGATGGTGGGAGTGTGATATTTCAGCAAACTGCAAATAACACTACAACTATCCTTATCCTTGTTTCTTCAAAATCAAGCAAATATAATGTAAAAAAATCTAAACAAAAGTATCAAAAACATATTACAAAACAAAATTAATTATTTAAACGGATATATATGAGCAAATGGTCCCGGCGGGGCTCGAACCCGCGACCTTCGGCTCATAAGACCAACGCTCTAACCAACTGAGCTACGGGACCCTTATTATTGCTAGTTATTTGTATACCAAAATTTCTCTATTTTAATAAGCGTATATGCAATTATTTATAACCTCCTCAGTTATCGGGCTATTCAGTTCGAGCCAATTAAACTTGTTACGTCAACCATTTCTACATGCAAATAATGATTCACGTAATATCAAACGACTCAATATCAATTGCTTGTTACGTAGGGGCGGAGCCACCCATATACCATGCAAATGTAAAGAAAAATGAATAACTCTCGTCTCGTCCATACAACCAACCGATCGAGCAGCTCATATGAGACTCCTAGCTCCGCCACCGGTGTTACGCATATATCCGTACACTCGACATTTCCGCAAATCCAACAAGAACTCATCATGCAAATTGTAAAGGCAAACTGATACGAGGATGGGGCGAATTCCTCGATCAAGAAACAAACGAAACGGAAATAAACGAAAGGATACAAAGGTAGTCGCGGGCTCTCCCCGACGATCACACCGAAACGGAATATTAAACGAAAAGATAAACGGCGAGAATTAGGGTTTGATTATTCATTGATTGATTGAATCACGGCAATACAATCCCTCACCTTATATAGACCTAAACCCTAGGGTTGGTTCGACTTACGGGCCGGGAAAGAACCAACAAGAAAACCCGGAACGGACTCGATAAAATAAACACACGGGCCAAGCCCAACAAATAATTAAATCTACTAAACTCGTAACAACTCCCCCACCCTTGAGAATCACCTTGTCCTCAAGGTGGAGATACAAAAATCCTTATATACTTCCTCAAGCGCGTAGAGACCGAAAATAACCAAGCGTCGGAAAGCTTCTCGCGATTTCAGCCCTTTTCTTCCTGAACCTTCACTCCCTTTTTTTGGTATAGCCCCCAACGGATCAGCCTCTTGAGCTTTGTACAACCATGTATGCATTATGAGTAAAGTTGCATGGCCATATTTATAATAAGCAGCCGCACCAAAAACACATTTGGAAGAAGCAAATTCACCAAACTCATCAACCTTGATTTCTAGGCCACGGGTGTAGCTTCCAGTAGCTTCACTATAATCACCATCCTTTGCAGCTTTAGAGCCATTGCTATCATTCGAAAGTTGTACCCCAACTTCCAAATCATTGGTCACGAAATCGCACTCCTCTTCTTCAACTTCATCCATCTCGGGATTCAGTGCATCACCTTCCTCACTCCCAACCGATTCATCAGACACCGGCGCAGCCACTCCATCAACAACCCCCGTCTCACTCTCGGCACAAGCCACCTGGTTAACTCCTTCCTCCTCCGTCGCCACGATCGTGCCACGAGCATGCGTAGAGGATTGATCCCAAGTGGATAGGGTGTGGAAAGAGTCGGGAGCGGTTCGAGACCATGGCGATTCCCATGGCTGCTGAGGGTGAGTATACGATGGCGGATTCGATTGAGGAGCCGGCACGCAATAACCGTCCCGCGGAGGAGGAAGTGGCGGCGCGTAGGGGATATGCTCGTTTGCATAACTACCTCCAGAGTATCCGCCATAGTGCGAGTACGGCTCGTAGCTTTCGCCTCCGTAGCTCTCAGGATAGTTCCAATATGAGTTGTTGTTGCACAGTTCCGGAGCAATACGAGGCCTTGGAAGATCCCACGAAGTGCGAGGCCTGCCCAATATCGGATCGAATTCATACGAAGATGAAGGTGTTGAAGGTCCCCTCGTTCCCATCCAAGTCGCCGGAGGATCCCCTGACGACGGGAAGGCTGCCGTAGTGTTCCACGAGGAGCGATGACCTTGAAACTCCTCTATTCTACTCCTTGGTGGGTCCCAAGAATTATGGGGAGGTAGGCCCGACGTGTGGAGGCCCATTCCACTACTAGGCTCATGAAAACCCTGGCGGAAGGATTCGGTTTGCGGCCATGAAGATGCAGGCAACGTAGAAGAAGTCCACGGCGGTACCGAAGCCTCCATCGAATGTGTGGCTAGGCTCGCCGGCGTCCAGGAAGGCGACGACCACTCCCAAGACAACCCATATGGTGGGTCGGGGTCAGGAGGCAGTTGAAATGCCGATGGACGAGGATCGAAGACGTCTAGCTTCGCCTCAAGGCGCTGCAGTACCGAAACCAGCGTATCCATCGGTATGGAGTTCGACGAAATCGACAACAAATCAATGCTCTTTCTCCGTAGATCCGCACACCAAATCAATTATACACCAAATTGCAAAGCATGAATCAATGAATTTAGATCAATTCTCCGAAGTGAAAGAATTCAGCGTACCGATCGAATCGCCTAACTCCACTTTGAACCCAATTCATGAACCAACCAAATTGAAGCAACGACCCAAACAATCACCAACTCCACTTCTAGCGCCAATTGATGGAAAACGTCAATTGATAGACTCCAATTGATATTCTCCAATTGATAGATCCCCCTCCTTCTAGCGCCGTCGTTAATTGAAGTCGGCGACGCCGAAATAACCAATTTTTTTCGCCCCCTCAAAGAGACTCCACTTTGGAAGCTCTCAATGAAAGCACCAATTGATACGAGGATGGGGCGAATTCCTCGATCAAGAAACAAACGAAACGGAAATAAACGAAAGGATACAAAGGTAGTCGCGGGCTCTCCCCGACGATCACACCGAAACGGAATATTAAACGAAAAGATAAACGGCGAGAATTAGGGTTTGATTATTCATTGATTGATTGAATCACGGCAATACAATCCCTCACCTTATATAGACCTAAACCCTAGGGTTGGTTCGACTTACGGGCCGGGAAAGAACCAACAAGAAAACCCGGAACGGACTCGATAAAATAAACACACGGGCCAAGCCCAACAAATAATTAAATCTACTAAACTCGTAACACAAACCCGGTGGCGTCACGGGGGCTCCACCGTCCTTGTGGTGGCGCTATGGTTGCCCCCCCATGCAGACAAAAGCTGCGTGGGTTGTGAGAGGGCTTTGTTAGGGCGAAAGTGGGGCCAATCTTGAAAGCCAAATCCATTGCCATAACATTTGAAAGATTTGGTTTCAATTTTTTCCAAAATTTCTTACTCGCTTTCGGTTTAGTTGGATCAAAGCCTTCCATTTTAGGCTTTTAAATGTTTTATCGAACAAATTTTGTAATTGTGGTCCAAATCCAATATTTCCAAAGATTTCACAATTTAATACTTCGTTTCACACCATGCATATTATTACATATCAGATTCGGTTGCCTCTCATGCTTTACACATAGATTTTTTTGTTCATACAATATCTCTACTATTATCTTTCATGATCATTTGCTTTTATTACTACTTCACAATACTAGTATTATTTTCCCCGTAACATTGCTCGTAGTACGTGACGCTAGCTAAGGTGCACGATCCTCCACGTAGATCATAAATACGAGAACGTAACATTTCTAGAATATAATTACGATATAAACCATATTTATAACACAAAATACGATAGATTTTAGTAACCGTTAGCATAATTATAATCTCTCGCTATAGTACGTGACGTCAGCTAAGATGTGCGATCCTCCGGATATTTCGTAAATACGAAATACATTAAATGCACATCATTGTTGTAATATAAATACGATACGAACCATATTTATAACACAAGATACGATAAATTTAATAATTGGTAACAAAATTATAATCTCTCGGTATAGTAGGTGACGTCAGCCAAGACGCACGATCCTCCAGATATATCGTGGATACGAAATACCATTAAATGCACTTCATTTCTAGAATGTAAATACGATACGAACCATATTTATAACACGAAATACTCCAAATTCTGACACTATTTGGTAACCGAATGATTTCTCGCTATAGTACGTGACGTCAGCCAAGGTGCACACGATCCTCCAGATATATCGTAAATACAAAATACATTAAACGCACAATATTTCCCGTAGCGTAAACGCGATATAAGCCATATTCATACTTCATAGCATGTAATGTATTTTTCAAATACAATATTGTTCCGATATATCTCATATATATTTAAGAAACGTGTATTATAAGTAAAATATAAAAATAATACTAGTATTTGTACATGCATGGCATTAATGTACATGCATGGACATGCAATGCACGGTGAGGGGACCTCAAATGCAGCCAGAAAATATATCCTTAAAAGCTACAAACATGCACAATCAAACCTTGCCTTACTCCACTGACATTTTCCTCCTTTTGGAGTATCACATTTTTACTGTATGTTACTATTAAATTAAAATCAAAGTACTAGAACAAAAACAAGAAATTCAAAACTATAAATAAAGTGAATTGAATTGAAGAAGTGCAGAATATTCAAATTTAAATCAGAAAATATATATGTATATGTATAGAGAGATCCGGTCAGGATGGGAAAGAGGAGTGGAGCGAGGATTTGGGCGATAAATTAGATTGAGATAGAGGGGCAAAGCATTCAAATAGCATGCCTTAGATTTGCATTATGAAGTTTCAAATTTCTGGAATTATAAAGGTAAATAAAGAATTTGTAATTATATTCGACTACTACTTTCCTTATATTTCGATTTCATGTAGTAAGTGATCTGATCTGGCTCTCTACTCAGGACACCCTCGAGTGAAAATCTCTCTCTCTCTCTCCCATTTATTTCTGAGCTGTGTGTGGAAGCGGAAAATAAAAATAAAATCTTTGGTTGGAAATTATTATGAGAGGGTGTGCTGTATGTGTTTATGTTTATGTTTCCATATAATGAAAAAAGGTGCAATCTTGAGGTGATGAGTGCGGAGATTTTGCATAATCTAAATGATGGAAATCTGGGTTGTTTAAATTCTTTCAGATTTTCCATTTGGGGTTACTATTTCTCAAACCCCTCCTCAGATTTTGTGTTTTCCAGATTTTGGGTATCTCGAGAATTTGATAGGGGATATGGAGGCTGACTTACCATCTATGATCCTCACTTCTCTCCTTTAAATCCCAACATTTACCCTTCATTTTGATGGATACAAGGGAGGATGGCTCAAGAAGAGAGTGTTTTTGGGTGTAGTAGCTATAGTGGTGGCGGAGGCGGAGGTGGCGGCCGCGGTGGTGGCAACGGCGGAGGTGGGGGTGGGAGTTGTAGGTCTAAAAAGATTAAGCCAAAGAAAGTCCCTCAGAGAGGTTTAGGTGTGGCTCAGCTAGAAAAGATTAGGATAGAGGAAGAACAAAAGAGGGAGTCTTTAGCCAAAAATGCCATCCCTTCTTCACCTAGTGATGGTGGTGCTTCCTTTTTGGGTGTTCAGAAATTTAGGCCTAATAGTATTCCCCCCTTCCATAACTCACCACCTCCACCTTCTTCTTCATCCAATCTTTCTTCACCAAATGCAGTTTTTAGGCATTCACAGTCAGTCCCAAACATTGAAATCCTTCAAGAAAATTGCTCTGTTTCGAAGCCTACTTCGAGTCCTAGATTGTGGGGTGGTGACTATAGTCTTGCTATTGAGAAGCAGATGTTGGATCATCAACATCTTGCCTTTGCATTTGATCCACATGGGAACCTTCCTCCTCCTCCCCCTCCTTCAATGGTATTTTCTAGATATACTGTAAATAAATCTTGAAATGGTGCATAAGTAGTTTGGTGTTCATCATTTTTTGTTCTTTTGATTTGTTTCAGGTGCAGCAGGCCAACTCCTCTTCTGGGATTTCACCATCATCAGTTCTAACTTCTCATTTGGAGCCCCCTTCAAACCAAAGTTCGCGGCACCACAACTACGCATCTCACTCGACTGAGGAAGATAAGGTAGCATTACTCCTCTTCATTGCAAGATTATGTTAGTATTTTAAAGTTTGGTTGGTCTCTTTTGATGATCTAGATCAAAATCAAGAATTTCTTTTTCCAATTTGGTAATGTTTGTTATGCTGATTGTAGATCATTGGAACAAAGAGGCCCTACCCCTTCTCCTTAGAAAGTCCACCACCCCATTCTTTGCACTGCGATTTTCGTCCCAGTTATGCTTCTTCCTCGTCCAGACCAGACGTGTTAGCTTTATGTAGCGGTGGATACACACCCGTTGCAGAATCAAGAAACAAATGCATCAGGTTCAAATGAACTATCATTCTTTCATGTTATAAGAAGATTATCAACACTTATTTCATAATTCTTGAGTGGTTTTGATGGTTTTTCTGTCACAACTTCTCAGACTAAGTCCCCTCTTTGAGCAAAAGCCAGATGAAGTGATAGACGACGAGAGGCTAAACGGAGACTTTCTATCGTTGGCTCCTCCATCCTTGAATTCCAAGCACATCCATCAATCTGAATATGGATGTAGATCAAGCCAGGTGGCTTTAATATACATTCTTATATAGTTGTTGCATTTTGATGGTCTTGACTCAAAACCTTTCCTTTCTGCACTTGATAGGAGTACGGTAGGAGCGAATTCGAAGAGCCCGAATCAACGAGCGGAACGGTGAGAGAGTCATATAACTTCTTCTCCAATCAAAGGAGCAATGATGCAAGGAATGGCAATGGAGAAGAGGGTGATACAATTGATCTTGATCTAAAGCTGTAGAAAGCAAGCTTTCATCAAATTCTTGATTGGAATCAGGGGCAAAATTGTGATTTCAATTGTTGTAATTGAACCTTGTATTGGGTACCCCTTGTACTCCATTATTTTTTAGTAATATTTAATTTTGCTTCTCTTTCTAATGAAAAAACCAATCTTGGTTGTGTGTGAATAGTAATATTCTACAATAGTGCTAGTTTTCCAATGTCAAAATCACATTTTAATTATAAAATAAGTGGTCCAAAGAAAAGATTGGTGTACTTAAATTGGATAATCTTTGGTGCATTACTTTTTGGGCTAAAGCCACTTTGGTGGTTGCAACCAACCATGCTTTTGGTGTTTGTTTGGGCTTTAATTAGATACATATCATATATTCATATCTCTCTCCTTGCAAAAATAATACTAACATGTCTAATTCAATTCTACTCATTAATCAATTCCTCAATTACAAATAAATTGCATTCCATATTTTTTTTTATTATAAAAAAATCAAATTTCAATTTATGATTTGTTAATTAAAAAAAAAAAAAACTAAAATAATAAATCTGAAATAGTAGTAGTAGTGACTAGTGAGTCTCTTTCAATTCAGAATCCTAAACCTCGAGAAGTCGCTTTTAACACAAATCAAAAACAGACGGAGACAATAAACGGATTCTCTCTCTCTCTCCTGAGAAACCAGCAATGGCCTCAGCTGCTCACTGTTCCTCCACTCTCATAAAATCCATCGCCATTCACCCCCACCGTTGTAATTTCTTCAAATCGATAAACCCTATTAAAATCTCGCTGCTGGTGAGCCGTCTAAAAGTAAAACCCCTGAGGACGGCGGCGGCGGCGGCGGCAGCCGTGAGGGCGGAATTCGACATGTCGATCTTCGGCGGCGATTCAGGCGCGCCGCCGCCGATCGATATCGCGCCGGGATTCGACGATCTAGAGAGCAAGGAGGAGCCCGAGTGCCCGCCGGGACTCCGCCAGTACGAGACAATGGTGATATTACGCCCCAACATTTCTGAGGATGAGCGCATTGCCTTCATTACCAAGTACGAAGAGGTAATTCCTCGATCTTCTTCCCTTTTTGCTGAGAATGTGTATACTTTAGTGTTTGTTTCAAGTCCTCATTATTCAGCTTATGCTCTTCGATGAGCTGCAGCTGCTGCTCAGTCGAAATTCCAGTTTTAGATAGTTTGTTTTAATTTGTGCTTTTGATTTTCTTCGATTTTGGTTATCGATAAGCTTGATTTTCTGCAATGAATCTTCATATTATGCATGTGGATCTAGGGATCATATGTAGTTAGTTTTAGTGTTTAACAAGATCCTCTTCTAGTTTAGTGTTCTAATCTACTCTGCAATGGCTGCCATCTTCATGAGAGATGTGTTTTGAGGAAGAACTAGTGGTTTATTATGACTCTTAACTGATCGGAAGGAGAATCGAGTGGCGGCTTCTAAAAAGCAGTTTAATGATAATTGGATTAGCCGTCTTCGAAGAACAGTGATTTATCGAGTAGCATCACTATCACTATCACTGTTCTTCGAAGACTCTAACACGAGTGACTGCTTTTTAGAAGGGAACTGAACTATTGTCTAATCTTACGCAGTTGTTGATCAATGGCGGTGCGATGTTTGTGGAAGTGTTGAACAAAGGAGTACGGCCGCTTGCTTACAGCATCAAGAAGAGAAACAAAGCCGGAGAAACCAATACTTACTTAGACAGTATACAGATTCTGTTCACGTATTTCACCAAGCCAGAGTCAATCTCGATCATCGGAGAAACCCTACAAAGAAACGACGATGTTATCAGATCTTCCACTTTCAAGATAAGAAAAAGGAAGTACTAGTGAAGAGCATCTAGTATAGCACTCATTTTTCCAATAGGATAATACATAGTGAGATGTTTGAGTTGTTTTTTGTTGTTCAATGCACAAAATATGAGGGAAGCAAGGGGCAAGCTCGTACTGAACTTTCAACTTTGATTAGCAGTCTTCGAAGAACAGTGATAGTGATGCTTAATTCTCAAAGAAAGCAAGTATGAGCGTGTTCGTGTAAAGAGAACGAAAACCATGCGCCTCATGAGATTTATTACCGAAAACATCAAAGTGCTCTACTAATACACATCCGCGATGGATCAATACAAAATAAAAGAGTAACATGATCTGTTCTACACCCCCAAGAAGATGAACTTTGCACACAAATGGTGCAATTATGTCTGGTAGGTACTGACACTGTCATTCATCACCGGTCGATCTATGACCAGCCGAAGACGTAGTCGAGAATGTATACAATTGCCAAGGAGATAGGATAGAGCAAGAAAGCAACGAGAGATGTCCAGAGTGGGAAAGTTGTGCGAGTGCTGGCGAAGACCCCCATAACAATGCACACGAATAAGATTACCAGAACTTCTGAGGAGAAGTTCCACTCCAGTCCTCTTACATAAACGAGGGCCAAAAACACCGACAGACACAGCACGTTGTTCATCGTAACTGCTCCATATAACTGAAAGAATAAACCGTATAAGATTGAATATTTAATGGATACATGATCTAAAATGCTCAAAATTGCACAATCTACTCAAGTATATGATAGATAAGCTAGTATTATTTCTATATATCAAACCTATCACCCAAAGTAAACACCATGGATCAGAAAATGATTCCATGTCGGAGGCACACAACACACACACACATACGCACGGAGAGAAAAGGTAAAGGGAATGAGAAAGCAGCGCACCTCTGAGAATGTCAAGGAGGCAGATCTCACTTTTTTTCTGCTAGCAAATATAATGGCAGACACGGCTTCGCTTGAGTTGGTAGCCAATGGCAGCGCAATGAATGAGATGAAGAAGGTAGGAATGCTAGTGGCTGCAGAAAAGCCATTCACAGCATCCACCAGAGGATCGGCAGTTGCAGCTGCAATAACAGATCCCAGAAGCAACAGAAGTGCAGCTTTTATTGAGTTCCATCGAACATTCTCATCTCCCTCACCACTCTCCTCACTTACGTTCCCCACTAGATTATGTTCTATCCTTGTTTCCTTCAAAATAAGAAAATGGTACGTGAGATTACAATCTATAGAATTATCACAACGATCATAAACATGAATTGGATGACCCCGTACCTCGTGAAAATCGTCTATTGCGTTTCTGGCCTCTTCCAGCCATCTCCCAACTCCAGCCATAAACTCGTTGAATTC
This sequence comes from Thymus mandschuricus, assembly GCA_029379335.1. Classification (NCBI taxonomy): domain Eukaryota; kingdom Viridiplantae; phylum Streptophyta; class Magnoliopsida; order Lamiales; family Lamiaceae; genus Thymus; species Thymus mandschuricus. The sequence continues at coordinate 34,597,116 of CM057081.1, read as the reverse complement.
AACTTTCGAGTCGAGCGATGTATCGAAATCCTTGAGAACTTTCTCCACTACTTCATTCTCATCTACACTTATCTCATTAAAATGGATTCCAACAATTAGAGCCTTTAGTTCTGCGTGCGAAAGGTGTCCATCCCCATTCCCATCAATTGATTTAAAGATCCTAAAACAGATCATAGATATTAGTAAAAGAAGAAGCAGCACGATGACAAATTGATGACTAACGCTGAATCTTACTTAGTCAATACTTCTGTATTAGGTTTCCCATCAGGTGAGCTAAGCTTTCCCAGAGCACTATTATTGAAATGCTTTAAGAGTCCTGCCATGACATGCTTGTGCTTTACGAAAGAAAGCCTCCGCTTCTGAACCCAGGGCTGGAATACCTGCAAAACAAGTATAAATGAATGACGGCTGATTTTTGGAACAACCATTCAGTCCAGGTAGAAAACTAAAATAATGTTGATTTAGGAGCTTAGCCTTTCAACCTAGATTAATGCTCTTGCTAAAGTGGCTGCCAAACTGTACACTATCAAAATGCTATGAGGATGCAATAAACAATATACCTGGTAAAGGCAATAGGAGAGTAGCAGCGAAACAGAAACAATGAGGGCAATCAAAACAACCAAGTGCCTTCCAGACTCTATGTTCAAAACTTGCGGCAGTTGGACAACCACGAAGGGAATAACGGAAATAGCCATGATAATGCCTGCATAACTTGTCCATATATCCGTGCTAACGCCAGATTCTGTATGTACCAATAAACAAACACATACAGATTGTGTAAGATGCATGATAATAAGAAATCGCTCACAAATTAAACAAGCACTAAAATCACAACTCTAGTGTTGACTAGCGTAGTTGTTAATACCTTACCCTTACATATAAGGGCTGGGTAGCCACACTACTGCAGTATATGTGAGCCAAAAAAGTAATAGAGAGAGACAAACCAGTTAAGCTGAAGCGTTTCGTGTCTTTGCATTCGACGGCAAGAGAATTCTCTATATCACACTTTCCAACAATAACACAGGTACCCCAAGCTAGAGTAAGAAGCATGACCGTTGAGCCAGCTAGCAGCCCCATTCCAACTGATACCTGGCTCTGAGCCTCTTCAGGGGTTCCAGAAATTCCAGAAACTGAACAAGCGACACTATAAGTGAGTACTAAACTTCTCATATATGTTCATTGATCTGTTATAATGCAGAGTTTGCATAAAACTGATATTTCAGCGGCATATATTTTTTCTCACATACTGTTCTAACAAGTGATCTGAAAATAAAGTTTCTACAATTAACACACACTAAGTACTGCTCAAGTATAATAATGCAGTTGTATTTATCTATGTTTATCTTTCAGCATCGAGATGAGGATACCTAGATTTGAAGTAGATCCGCCCTAATTTTAATTTTCAACAAGTGGATGCGCTTGAATCGTCAAAAAAAATGCACTGGACCCCTACTACCGGAAGCAGACAGATAACTGTTTCTCATGAAAATGATTCGTTCACTAAGAATTTCAAAATCATCAAATCGAATTTCATGAACCTACTTTTGTGAAATTCAAGCAACAGGATCATATCACTTTAGTCGAAACAGCATACTAGCACGGCAGAAAACGCATTAAATCTAGGGGAAAAAAAAAAACATAAACAAACACTAAAAAGAACGATTAATCACCGAAAATCAGCAGTGCATCTGGAAGCGCCCCGAGAATCGGAAGGAACAGACCGCCGACGATTCCAGGTCCAAGGATCTCGAGCAACAGCTCACTCCCGGCGGTGAGATACGTCGCGGCGAGGAACATGAGGTAGCCGTACAGCAGGATGAGGAAGAGATTCCCGAGGCCAGAGTTAGTGCACGGAAGGAAGCCGTAGGTCTCCTCACAGGCCTCCTCCTCCGCGTGGAGTCGCAGGAACGGCGGCAGCTCCGCGGCGGCGACGCCGTCGGACACGAGATCCGCCCGATCGGAGATGACGCGAGCATAGCCGCAGCCGCAGAAGAAGATGAGGGAGAAGAGGAGGAAGGCGATGATAAGATTTGGCCTGAGCTCGAGCTTGAGTGGTGTAGCCATGGCGGAAGGGGCTGTTTGGACCGTAGTGTGTGCGTTGAATGTGTGTAGCTGAAAAAAGGTGATGAATATTTTCAGCCGTGCTGTTGAATTAATATAAGGCGTTTGATTATAAAAAAATCAAAGCTTCGGACGCGCGTAAAATCCACAGTTAACACTCCAATTTATTACTAGTATTTTTATTCTTTATTAAGTGATTAATTAATCACATTAATTAATCAGGTCGGTAGCCTATATGCTACCACTTGGGGCATTGCCTCCCACCACTAATATGATGCCATGTGGCTTAGCTTCTTCTATTTTAACACCACTTTATATTATTTCCAGAAAATATGTATTAAAATTTTAAAAATTGATAGCTAATTTTATATTTATATTATATTGTTTTTTTTTTGTGAATAGGAATATAAATGTAGAAAATTATGAAATTCAAATTTTAAAACATTTATTTTTTAATATTTTATTACATTTAATTTTTTTAATATGAAATTCAATTTTAGAAAATATTATTATTACCAAGGGGTACCATTTAAAAAATGAATGAAACAAAATACCCCTTCGTCCCATTGATATGCGTTGAATTTAAGACTTAACACTTATAAATAAATAAAACAAAAAATAAAATTACATTTAAATAAATATGTTTAACGAAAAGAGGAGAAAATAAATGAAAATAAAATACATTGTTTTTTTTTTTCAATAGCCAAAACAGAAGTTGAAATAGAAAAGAAGAGGGTGACGTGGCGGTGGGAGGCAATGCCCCAGGGCAGCATATACACTAACAATGAGGTCGGCCAATCTCAAGAGTCAAATCACAAAACCTCAATTGAGGAAATGCTGACGTGGAGGATGATTTCACATTTGCTTTTTAGTTACCTTTTCTTTTCTCCCCCTTTTTCCTATTTGATGTTGAATCGAAAGTGCCACGCTCAATTAGGAGATCACTAGCCGGATATGATCCTCTGTCCCCAAATTGATGTATCAATGGTGTACCTGATACAAATTAGAAGTTTTGACATACACTAATAATCAAACTTAAAATGACAATTAAGAGAGAGAATTCAAAACTTCCTAATTTTGTATCGAGTACACCAATTTGGGGACAGAAGATCTCATCCGATCCCTAGCTTCTTTGCATCATTCCTTTTGTAGGCAAGTTTATGTGTACTTTCGAAGTAAAAATCGTAGAACAAACGAAAACTCAGGAGCTCCGAAATAACAAATCCTCGAAAATATTAAGGAGCTTGTGCAAGAATTTAGTGTCTAAAACTATCACTATTTTTACCACCACTATTATTATGGATGATAGTCGACGGTTAATTAAAAATATATATATATATATATATATATATATATATATATATATATATATATATATCTCAAGAAAAATATCCAAAATTTGTTCATCAATCACTATCAAAATCCTCATCCTCAACCAACCAATCAAAAAATGCAACACGTATCTCATCCTCATCCCCATAAATAAATAAAATAAAAGAATATAGTAGTATAGTATATAGTATGATAAAAGAAGAAATTAATTTAGTACAACCACTCAAATTTGCCAAGGAAATAGACAAGGATGAGAGAGAGAGGGTAGAGCAAATAGGCGAAGAAAGCAGTCCAAACTGGGAACACAACACTGAAGCTCCCCAACAATCCCATCACGCCGGAGACGGCCAAAACCATCACCACCTCCGTCGAGAAATCCCAGTTTATGCCGCGAAAGCTGATGAGAGAGAGAAGAACGATCAGTCCCAGCACGTTGTTCATGAACGCCGTCCCGTATATCTGCACCACGTACGAGTTAATTTAATCACGACGTCGTTTACACATTCAAAGAGTGTTATATATCGTAAGTTACTAACTAACGTACCTCGGATAGCGTGAGAGAATTGGTGTGGAGTTTCTTCTTGCGAGCTTCGCTAATGGCGGAAAATGCTAGCCTTGCGTTAGTGGCTAGGGGGACGAAGACGAAGGCGACGTAGAAGGAGGGGAGATTCGAAGCGGACGAAAAATCGCGGACGCTACGGGTGAGAGGCTCGGCTAGTAGGCCAAGCATGACGATCCCGACTGTGACTAGGGCTATAGCTTTTCCCCATGCTAATGGCGATTTGTCGACGAACTTGTCCTCGATCAGCTTATCGGTTTGCTCCCATGTTTTCTGTTCAAGTAATTATATTAAGGAGTGTTTCGACTGAGCTGATAAGTACTAAGAGCTTATACGATACGATATTGGAAGCTTATAAGCTGTCGAAGAGTTTATAAGGTCGTAAATGTACACAACTTATAGTTGCATGACCTTCTTTGCTTACTTGATAGTCGTCGTCGCCGCCGCCTTCACTTTCTTGCGGCTTGTGCTTGTTGTACATCGTGCCTAGCCACTTGGACAACCCGGCGACGAACTCCTCCTCGGTGATGAGGTGGTCGGAGTTGATATCGAGCTCCTCCATTATTTTGGCGGCGGCCGTGTTGGAGTCGTACGGAATTATGCCCATCTTCATGCTGGATATCAGCTCCTTCACTTCGGAGAACGATAAGTAGTTGTCCTTATCGAGATCGACGTCATTGAACAACCTAAGCCGCGCATCATGCAACAAGACATTTTAAACGAAACAGTTTTAAAAAAACGAACATTTTGAATGAGACGGAGAGAATAATAGTACCGTTTTATAGCAGGTAAGTCGGGAGCCCCGTCCGGAGTGAGGAGGCTTCCGTAGGCGGAATCCTGGAGGTGTTGTAGGAGATCCGGGATGAGACGCCTCATCATTTCTCTCTCCTCTCTCTTCTTCTCAATCCATGGCCGGAGAACCTCGTACATGTCCTTGAGGGACTTGACGGAGTGGAGGCGTTTGCTCATGGCGTCCTTGGTGTCGTCGAGCCATTTCGTCATGCCGGTGACGAACTCGTCCATCGTTATCTTGTCGTCGCTGTCGACGTCGAAGTCCGCCATCATCTGTGCCGTCGTCGCCTCGTCGTCGGAGCTGGCCGCTTGCCGGAATTTGATCTCCTTGAGGAACTGTTTGAGCTCGTGGAAGGAGATCACCTTGTCTCTGTCTTCATCCCTCTCGTCAAACAGCCTAACAATTAAAGCCATCATAATTAATCAACCATCTGCATGTTCAAGAAACGCATCTCTTTCGACGGGACGGAGGGACTATATCTATACCTTTTGATCGTTGAAACATTTGGTGAGCCGTTGTCGGTTAAGAGGGTTCCTTGGGTCTGATTTTGCACGTGTTTTAATACATCAATGACTAAATGCTCGTGCTTTATATACAGCAACCGCCGCTTCTGAATCCATGGCTCAAAGAACTGTATACATATGGTAATTAATTAATTAATTAATTAAAATTATGATTATGGTGGTTGTGAATTAATTCAAATATTAATAATATTATTACCTGATAAAAGAAGTAAGAGAGAAGGAAAAGGATGGAGACAATAAGAACAGCAAGCAAAAAGTGGCGTTTAGCAGCAGGGGAGAATCCCAGAATTCCAGGTACTTGGACTAATGCGAGAGGTACAACCGAGAGAAGCATGATCCGGGCAGTATAACTTGTGCCACAATCTGTTAACACACCATACCCTACAACATACATGCATGTAACAATTAAAACAATATATATCAAGATTAATTTATGATGAACATTATATAGTAGAAATCAATAACAATGCACGTGATCTGTGATCATATATATATATATATATACCTGGCCACGTGGAAAAGAAAACGTTTTCGAGAGGGTTTAGTTTTTTCTGAGAGTCGAGCTCGAGGTGGGCAGTCGAGGGAAACTTTTGGGTGCCGAGAAGAACGCAAGTGCCCCAAATGAGGGTGAGGAGCAAGATTGTGGAACCGGCAAGTAGCCCGATTCCGGTCACCATGCATTCTTGAGCGGTTTCGTCGCTGCTCCACAGCCCCGAAGCTACACACGAAACGAATCATACACATTTTTCGAACTATATAGTACATGACTCCACATCGATCGATGAAATGATTTTACATAGAATATAGTTAGATTATTAGGAAAATGAATATAATATGTATAAATTTAAAATAAAAAAAAAAAATTGCGAAAATTCAAATGAATTACTCATACGCCATTACAACTGGTTTGGCTTCTACACGAAGATATATAGAACTGTATAATTTTGTAGCGTGCACATTATTGGGTGACACCTAATTAATTAGTTATGTCACTAATTATTGAAATGATCAGGTGACACCTAATTAATTTTGTACTTGTGAAATTAATTAATTAGTTAATCATTTTCTTAATATGTTTCGTATAATGCAATAATGCATGATGTAATACAAACTAATCCACTAAAAGATAAACTCAAAAGCACAAGGAAAAAGAAGATAACTAATGTATATATATATATGTTAATAAAATACGAAATTGAAACACGACATCACGTACCGAGAAGAATTAGGGCTTCCGGTAACGATCCGATGACCTGAAAGGCACTGGCACCGAACGCTCCCGGCCCCAAAATCTTGAAAATCCTCTCTCCGCCCGAAGCAACGTAGGACTCTCCATGGAAGAGCAAATACTCATACACCAAGATCAAGAAAAGATGCCCTCCCAAGCTCTCCGAGCACGGCAAAAACCCGTATAACTGCTCGCAGACCGTCCCCACATCCCCCGTCTTCATCCGTATGATTGAAGAAGACGAGGAATCCTCTCCTCCATCGGATATGAGAGCCGGGGAGGAATGATCAGTCAGCTGCCGGGATCGGGTCCCAGCAGCTGAGAGGATTAGTGGGAGGAGGAGGAGGTATGGAAGAAAATGATGACTAGTTGTCATGGTGGAGTGTTGGTGATGGGAATTGGATGAAGAATATATATATGGAGAAGGGGATCGGAATTTCGGGGTTAACTTGTGGAGTGAAACTTGATAATTTAGCAGCCATGGAAGTTTCCTGCTTATGCCTAATGAAGTTCTTTGACTACTTCTCGTGGAGACTTTGAGCAGCTGCGTACATGATGTTATTTTTGTTTTTATATATTGCTCAAAATTGACCACTTGCTACCTTTTTCTATTTATTTTATAGGAAAATATATGATATAATATTGGTTTTTCTTAAATTACCACCTATATTTTGTAACTACTTGATAATTTAGCAGCCATGAGCTGAGTCCTCCTCTCTGCTGGAACATCTGCCACTTTTCCCATCTCCTTCTTCTTCTGTTTTTTGAGAAAGTTTGCTCAGTTTTGTTGGTGTTTCAATTCAAATGATGGAAACTGATGGATATAGATGTTGTATGATGTGATTTGTGTTAAATTTCCCCCCTAAGATGAACCGATCTATTTAGCACTTTCTTTTTTTTTTATTTAATTTTTTATTCGGTGAACAGTAAAATGATCTACAGTAACTCCGTTACAGTGTATTTTTGAACAGTAAATGATATCCCTAATTTTTTCCTAATGTTGTACTTAATTCATGAGATGGAGGTAGTAGTATGTTCCCCCCCCTTATGGTATTTTCGAAATAAATTTTTTTACGGGCCTGGGCCTGGGCCTGGGCCTTCCCCTCTACTATTTTCTTCAAACATAAAACCCCCCAAAACTCTTTCTTGAAGATACTTCTCTCACTGCTTCCATGGCGGAATAGCGGTTTTAGCATCTCCCGCTCGAAATTACTCAAGAAATTCAGCTATGGAGTCCTCCGCCTCATTGCTCTGTTCAAAGGTAACCCCTTTCAGATCTGCTTTTTCGCGAAGCACCCACTTGATTTCACTCAGGCCTTTCAACAAACACTTCCCGTGCAAGAATCTCGCTCTCGGAATCTCCTCCCCTTCGTTTCCCCCAAATACCCTCAACCTATCGAACTGCAATTCCATTTCTTCATCACTCCCAGCTTTGAATTCGAGAATCACCCGCCCTCCTCGCTCGCTCATATGCTCCTATTCGACTTCCCCGCCGGCGGCGGATTCCGGTTGGCCGAACCCGTTCCCGAAAATGCTCGGAGCTTTCTCCCTCGAATCCCTAAAATCATCCCTCCTCCAATTGACCCCCGTCGACATCTTCAAGTGGTGCTTGGCTCTCTCCGTCGCGATCGCCGCCACAAAATGGGCGGCGAACCTCCTCTTCAGCCCGTTCTTCTGGATGTACTTCAGCTGGACGTGGCTGTTCTGGCCGTGGATGGCGGCGGTCGCCGTCGCCGCCTACGGCGTCTACAGCCTCACTAGGCACCTTAAGGGCGAAGCCACCTTGCTCGAGCAGCTCGCCATTGTCACTTCCACCTTCACCTGGCTGACTCTGGTCCCTCCAGCTCATTTCAATGGCTTCCTCGAAGGCTGGCCCTTCGTCTTCTTCTTCATCTACCACTACTTCTTCTTCCTCCACGTCACCGTGCGGAAGCGCCTCTACGGCGACTACTTCCCGCGCGAGCACGATGCCAAGTGGGACATCAGCCTGCCAAGCTGGCAGAAGCTCCTATTCGCCGCCGGGGTCACGGCGGCGCACTGGGCGGCGGCGTTCGAAGGGATCGAGCTCCATCTGATCCCCGGCGGGTGGAGCAACGCCGCCATTTGGGGCTTGATCGTTCTGACCGTGTTCATGCAGTACAACTCGACGCTGTACTTGGCCAAGTACTCCGAGAAGGTGGTGGTGCCGACCGCAGTGGTGCAGTTCGGGCCTTACAGAATCGTCCGGCACCCCATCTACACATCGACAATGCTGCTCTTCGTGAGTTATTTCGCAGCGCTGAGGGCTCCGCTGAGTGCCGCGTTTGTGGTGGCTGTGTGCTTGGCGTACTACGGGCAGAAGGCAGCGGCGGAGGAGGCAGTGATGGTGGAGGAGTTTGGGCAGAGGTATACGGAATACGCGAGCAAAGTTCGTTATAAGTTGATCCCTTTTGTTTATTAGCTTTGGAGAAAGGATGGTTGTATTTTTGTTGCATGAGTTGTTGCCTTCTCGATGTTACTGGATTCCAAACTCATTTATTTCATGGTACATTTTCCGATCAACAGGCTCGTTAGGAGTGGGATGGAAGGAGCTATATACCTTTGTGACATACACTCATTCTATCCCAACGAAAATGAATCGTCTCTTAAACATATGTAAAGTACTACATATAAAATAATGAAACTACCTAGCTTCGTTGGGACGGAAAATACTACTATGCACAATGTCGATTTGTAGAAGAAATCATAAAAATCAAAGGACGATGCATGTGTCAAACATAGTTATGAGGAGGCTGACTAGAACTTGTCAAACAAATAATGTGGTCATAAAGCAAGATCAGTGATACTACAAAGACCTAAGCTAAACTCCAGAGTGTACAACAATGAAATAAATACTTGTTAATAGTATGCCCTTCCTCTACCTCCTCCTCCTCCTCGGCCGCGTCCCCTCCAACCTCTACCTCCTCTTCCACCACCGCCGCCTCTTCCTTCATTCAACCCCTTGAAAGCTCTGTTCACGAGTTGGTTGTTTTGTACACCTCCTGCTCCTCTACCCTTCTTCGATGCGTTCATGCCAGATCCATTACCGGTATTAGCAGGTCTCTTTTGACTGAAATCACAAATTCCTAATTAGCTCAAACCATAAAATAACGGGCAGTAATGAAGGAAAAGTCTGCAAGGAAGAATTCTTGGATATATACCCAGCCACAGCAGGTGTCGATGCAGCTTTACTCGCCTCTTTCCAAGATAAGTTAATCTTCTGGTCCCCAATAAACGAAGGTGCTTTTGAGTGCAAAGTCTGCATCAGTTTACAAGAAACACTTAGAATTATAAAGACTTCTTCGGCTGAATATGCATTCGATTTTGTGTTCTTATCTTAAAAATCCCTGTCCAAGTTGTACCATACATAAACTCATTCCACGGATCAATCACATACCGAGGATCCTTCCTCATATTATATAAATTCAATTTTGACTGACAAGTCAACCACTTCTAGATTGCCAACAACATATATTTAACACTTATCATGAAGAAATGTGTTTGTGTAGAAAGAAAGTGTCTTCCCTTTTCTGATAATTGGAGCAAACTGTGGGCATAACAGTGTGATTAATCCATTCTAGTAATCACAAGATTTTTATAGCAACAATAGTGATTTTCTCGTGAAACCAAACCCAGTCATGTGATTTCCATAATCATGTCAAAAAGCGTAGGGGAAAATCACTCACCTGCGTCATTGATAGTATATTGTTGCAGGTACGAAGACCGGCAGTAGCATTCTGCTTCTGTTTCTTCTGTAGGATAAGTGAAGAAAAAGAAGTAATGAGTTAATATACTTGAGTGATAAATCCTAAGACAGTACTCTATCAGAGCAGAAGGAAAGTGGCAAAGGAAAAACCCACAATTGTTTCTTTTTCCTCTTCCGTCTTTGCAGCTGCCATTGCTTTATTGTGCTCAGCCATACCCTGTGTCAACTTCTTATTCATAGCCTTAGCTAAATCTTCAGTAGTTTTCAATCTATTTCATCAAACAAGTCAACATCATTTCATCAAATTCCACAACAAAAACCAGTTATGGATGAACACGGACAATATACGGAATCGCAAGTAAAAATATACTACTACTATTGATGTCACAAACTACCTCTCAGAAAAATCCTTGTTTTGTTCCGTAAAATCTTCACCAAGCCTGTCTGAAGGTTGTCCTGTGACAATCTTGTAGCCACAAAGGCTATTCGTGGTATTGGGAGTCTACAAAATTCACAAGTATTAATACCTGGTTGAACAATACTAAAATATATAGCTGTAACCAATAACCAATATTAGTGAACAGAACATAATTCTTACCTTGTGGGCTAAATGGTGAAATGCATATAGCAAGCACTCGATGCTTGTAAAACTTATCTCTTCGATTTTTCTCCGGACCATGTATTTCTGTGAGATGTACGAAGAGCATCAGTAAGATATAACAGGTACTGAAAATGTTCCGTCAGAAAACGATCACAATTAGAATCATTCCTTGCCCTGATTAGGGCAAAAGAGGCATTCTGTTTACATTAGAAAGACGGAACTCCGAATTTTCTTTCTGATTCACTGTAACAAGCCACATAATACAACATCATAGATTAAGTTGCCTACTCCAAGGTCAAATTATGTCCATGGAAACACCAGTACCTTGACTTTATGAAAATATAAGTTAATGTATAAATTGGTCAATTTAGAAATAGGATCTACAAACAAAGCATACTGCAAAACCCTTTGGAGGACAAAAAACAAGTGTGAAACTTTAATCTACTTCATACCTTTAAAAGTTGCACAACAGATGGAAGAAGCTGCCTTGCATCTTGTGGTTTAGCATACAATGAACATTCAGCAAGATTCTTGAGCAAGTCCAATTTTCTTTCTTCTGGAAGCTGATGTAAGAAAGGTAAAAAGTTACAAGAGAAACCTAAATTAGATTTCAAAGTCAACAAGAGATACTGAACTTATTGAGAACAATATAATGAGAGTCTGAGATGTGCAACTAAATGACTTCCCTATTGTCAGTAAATGTATGCTGTGTCATTTTCTAATGAAAGCTGAAATAGAAGTCAGAGAAGATATTTTTATTTTAATTTTTAGATTAGAAACGAAGCTGAAATGAAACTAAAATAGATAAAAAGCCTAGATATCCAATATCCTAATTTTTAGTATGTTCCTCATTAAGAGAGTGACAGAGCTTTCTCAAAGAGGCTTGAGCAAACCTTACAGATTACAAAATTTGTGGTGCATGAAGCATGAATTAGTGAGAGAGAGAGAGAGAGAGAGAGAGAGAGAGAGAGAGAGAGAGAGAGTTCCTTGTAATACAGAAACTGGGGATAATCAAGGTGATTTTGGAAAATAATGGATCAGAAATCATGATAAATGTTACCTTGTCAAATACAGGGATGATTTGCTTAGTCAGATAATTGAAGAACTTGCTACTTGACGCACCCCGCTGAAATCACAATATCACATACACGCATGAGTCAACAATTGTGGATAGAATCTAGAAATTTTCGATTATCAGAGTTGGGAGTACCATAAAAAACGGAAGGGCCATTTGTAAGCAGGATATGAAACGATCAATGTGTTCACTGTCTGAAACCTGTGGACAAACAGGGAGAAGGCAGAATATAACATTAGAATATACTTTTTCAAAACTACTTTTCCAATTATATAACCACCTTTTACATGAAATATCAATAGATACTAGGAAGATATATGCATGGGATGTTGAAACAAATTTGAAAAGCGATCACAGACCATATCCAGCACAATAGAAACAAATATGAAGTTACTGAACTAGTTTATGACACAGTAACACTTGAAATTATTAAAATGACTATTGAGAAATAGAATTCTGAAAGTGTGCCCCTTTGGTTCTGTAAACAGAAAAGTAGACCCATGCTCTGCTAAAAGGGGTCAATATTGCTTTTCTGTCTCAAAATTGCTCCTCAGACTCCAAATTGTTCCTATAAGGCAGACACCAACTGGGGAAGAGAAGAATATAAGGGGTTCTCATTTGCATCCCACCACAACTAGGCAACTTACCCAAAATAAACAAAGAAGCACCAAAAAATATGCAAGATAACAACTTTTCCTTACATAGAAGCCTTCAGCGGAAAAGCTAATACAGAATCAACAAAAGAAAACATATAAAGGCTATACATACATTAAATTGAGCATCAAGATCAGCCTGGCCTTCAATAATCTCAACAAGTTCTTGAACACGCTCTACAGGAGCATTCTTCCCGAATAAGGTCAAGCTTTTCAGGAAGTCGATGAACAATTTAAACTCGGCGGCTGTAACATCTTGCAGATTCTGAAACAGGAACATATCAGAAATATCAGATTTCTCGTAAATCTCATTTCAGATGTATTGTGGTCTACACAGTATGGACATTTGAGAAATTCGAATTTGATCAAGCATCAAAAGATATAAATGTCTACCTGCTTCACCAAATTAGTTATATGCCTCTCCATTTCTTCTTGTGGTTTCAACAACTCTTCTTTCAGAGAGAACACCTGAAAAGTGGACACTACAATTAGTGACTAGCTCCTTAAATTACCTAAAACAAAAACTCGCTCAAATCAAGAAATAGCTTACCTTATCTCTAATGAAACAGAGAACCTTCTCACGGATGGTCTCCCAAGCATTGAGATCCTCAGCAGTTCGATCGTCAGTGCTTCCAATGTGCTTGAACAAAGCTGTCAAAGAAGCTGCAACAAATATACTCCACAGTTACAGACTTTGCAGCATGTATGTAAGCACACCAATTGTGGACACAACAAAATTCATCAAATCGATCCATGACATTAGTGTCTAGTTTGCTAGAGAATACTTCCAAAGGTTAAATTTGTAAGAAGTCGATGTTATATTGTAAAGCTTGAATGATTCAGCCAAAATATGAAGAACTAAAAGACAAACATATAAGCAAAACTTTATTTAGAATAATAAGTAATTAATCAATACTCACTCTTGACATCTTGTCGCAACAGAGACATGAGAGCTTTGTGTACTGCATCACGCTCCACATTATCTCCTACTCATGTACAACAAAGATACGTTTACGAAAGATAAACAAGCAGAAAAACTCTATAACAAAATGCATCAATGACCAGAATTACCAGCAATGAGGAGTTGGCCAAGGATGTCAACAATTTTCGCCAAATGTTCGGGTGTGTCCTTGCAGAAAAGAGGAAGCCCACGAATAGCTTGTACACGCACCTTCAGCAATAAAAAGGAAACCCCAAATATCTTTCATATACATGTCGAGTGCCTAGAGGATGTATAGTATCCGACTAAACAGACTCAGCATATGCAAGGTGTGCTAAAGCAAAAAAACTAGAGTGCTCCTAACATGATAGTGGCAAGATATCCAGAAAAATAAGAAGAAAGGGAGAAATCCAGTATGTGTGAGATTTCCATTCTAGGTTTAAAGGTATATTCTATTAATTACAACATCAAGGATTCTCTTTGGCAGAGCATTTTCTTGAAGAAATAATTCATATCCATTCCCTCACAAGACTCAAAACTCATCAGGATTTGGTAAATGCATCATAAAATGAACAGAAAATATTCACTCCTGAACAAATTTGGAAACATCTGTAGCTCAATTCATAAACCACTGATCAAATTAGCTGTTTCTCTAAACATCCAGCCTTTCCCATTCCAAATTTTGAAGATGCAGCTGAGCCAATATATGGATGATATTTATTTTGTAACAGGAATTTCAGTGTTCGCAACAGGTACACATATATGGCCCTAGATAACTGAGCAAAATTCTTCAGAAAAACGTAAAATCACTTACACCAAGCTCTTCATCCTCGCACAAATACAGATGCTGATCCAGAGCTTGCTCGGCGAGCTCGGGGAAAAACTTAAAAAACTTGGGTATCATTTGCGCGGACAGCTGCTTCGCCTTCACGCTGCCATTCGCAGCAGCAATTATCCCCTCGTAATCCTTCCGATTCTGCTCCCGCAGTAGAAACAAACACACAATAAACACAAAATTTTCCCATTACCACCCCCATAGCAACCAACCAAAGCTCGAAACCACGGAAAACTCAAAATACGCCGACTAACCTGAGACTTATCCTTGGCTTCATTTAGAGTTTCACAATACTCGTACAGCTTCTCGATGTCCCCAACGTCCACGGTCGCTTCCGCCATGATTTTGAATCGAATGCTGCAGTACGCGAGTGTGGTGTTTGGGGAGAGAAAGGGATTAGGGTTTTGATGAGGAAGGAGGGAACTGGGTAGTGTGATTTTAGTTTTTGAAGATTGAAAGAAAACGCTCGAAATTTTGTCACAATTTATACCCTCCTCCTATTTTAAACTATATAGAAATTCACAAAAATAAATTGGAAAAAATGCATTTAAAATCGTGAACTTTATCTGACATACCGTTTTAACCGGTAACTTTTAATTTTTTCCCTAAAATCACAAACTTTTTAATTTGTCCAATTTTCCCTTAATTTCTAATTTTCCCCAAATCAAAGCTGATGTGTCATTGATGTGTCAGTTGGAAATTGACATGTCATCGACATAGCTTCCACGTAGATTTTATAAGACACGTATACATCCACGTAATTAATTTTATTTAAATAATATATGCAATTAATTTTATTTTTTCTAGATTTATCTCCTCCCTAGCTAAATTACGGCCCTCCGATCAGTTCCAGGTGCAGATCTACTTCCCTGGCCAAACATCTATGTCGGAGGCGATGCAGTAGTTGTTATACAAATATGATGTTAGGCCTTTTCGGGGGACTTTATTAATTGCATATACTATGATTTAAATAAAAATAATTATGTGGATATATATGTGTCTTATAAAATCTACGTGGATGCTATGTGGATGACATGTCAATTTCCAAAATGACACATCAACGCCACGTCAGCTTTGATTTGGGGAAATTTAGAAATTAAGGGAAAATTGGACAAATTAAAAAGTTTGTGATTTTATAGAAAAAAATTGAAAGTTAACGGTTAAAACGGTATGACAGGTAAAGTTTACGATTTTAAATGCATTTTTTCCAAATAAATTTAACTACTATATTAGATAAATTTAACTGAAATAGTAATAAAAAATATGATTAAATTCCTCTAATTTTCAGCTGAAAAAGGAATAATAATACTTTAATTAACATTAACAATATTATTAACAATAGGAAAAGGAATCGAATTTTACAATTCTTTTAACTGGAGCGATTAATGAATTTGGATTGGGTTTTTTCTTTTAACCTACACAAACCAGAATTCCCCGCCTTTCTTCCGCCGCCGGCAGCTCGGCCGCGCCGCCGTGAAGCCGTTCGCCACATCTCTTCCACATGGAGGAAGAGCTTATACACAAGAACGAACTCGATAACCAGGATGCGGCGACGCCGCCGATAGTCAACCGGAAACCGCCGAGAAAACTCCACGAGTTCGAAGGGCACAGTGCCGACAATCCTTCATCGCGAGCGAAGAGATACAAAGGAGCATTTTTGGCTGTGCAAAAGCCGAGCTACTGCCTGAAGAGGGACATCGGGAGCTTGCAATGTGGGGGCGGCGAAAGCCTCCGGTTTCAGCACCGGACGCGGCTGTTCCGGCTCCTCAACCAGCTACTCCGGCAGCACAATTGGGAGGAGGCCAGCGGCGTGCTCAGCGTCTTGCTCCAAGGGACCGTCAAGGATCCATCTCCCTCAGGAAACCGGCTCAAGTTTACGGTAAAAATGCCTTTTTTTTTATCTGATCGAATGAGTGAAATTATGTAGCTGCCCCTGTCTCTGACTTTGTTTGGATGCATTCTTTACAATTTCCAAACCTTTTACTCCATTTTTGCCATGTTCCTGTGTTTTTGGTATTGTGCAGTGATGATTCTTTGTGGCATAACTATAAGCTGTAGACACAAACGTGCTAACTATCTTTTTATCTTGAATTTCCATAGGCTGCATTGGATCTTCTTAGTGTTATCAGAGGCGAAAGTTTCAGCTCCAGAAGAATCCAGAGTGTCTATGAACTATGGATGAAAAAGATCGGGCCTCTGAGGTTTTGGGCAACAAAGGTACCGGACAGAAATATTACATAGTTAGATCATTGTCACCCCAGCATGATATCCCCGAGAACTTCTTACATGATTTACGTCTTATTAGATCATATAAAAATGTTACTCCTTTTGTCTATAGAGTGAATGAGGGGGGGAAATCAAAAAAATCTGCCTTTTCAAAATTGGCTATGCATGTCTGCTATGACTCCACTATATGTTTGGCTAGAGTAAAAAGTCTCAATATTCTCGGTGTCTCTATGCACACTGCGGAAATCTACTTCTAATCTGATACAATAGTATCTAATTATAATGACAGGTTAGGTTTGCTGTGCAATTGGAGTTTATTCTTACTTGTCTGCAACGTGGGAGCACGGAAGATGCTTATCAAGCTGCTCTCTGGTAAGTTACTTATAGATGTTGGGGTTTGTATTAGGTTCGAAAGCACTGGTATTCCTTCCTAACTGTTAGGAAAATCACATACCTTTCCTTAGCTATTTAGGGAATTAATAGACATATTTACTAAATATTGGTACAGTATGTGTATGCAGTTGATCTCTGAGGTCTCAAATTCCCCAGTCATCCTAATATGGTTGCAAGATTTTATTGGCAGTTCTCTACTTTGCTTGTCTAAGTTGTTCTTCAGTCTTATGCAGGAGCGTGGTTTTAATCATGACCCTGCTGCGAATTTGGTTGTTGGCTTGACATTTTCTCAGCTGTGGTACTCTGGCATTCCAAAAGAACTACAGCTGACAGAACTTGATTCATCCGACTCCTATATGCAGTCAGAACATCCCATTGATGCCATGCACCAGCCGATTGATTATTCAATGGAAGACAATCCTCATGAAGTAGGAGGAGCCAATTCTGCCATACGACATTGTTCAAACACTTCTGTGGCTAAAGACAAAGAAGTAGCAGAAGATGATAGTGATCAAGATACAAACTCAATGGCTACTGAGACCAATGTCAAAAAGGAAACTTCTTATTCTAGCCATGAGCGGCAAGACTCATTTGAGAAACCAGAGGCAGTTGGAGTTAGCGGTTCTTCCCTCTCCAACAATAGTAATGATGTTCCGCGCGTCTCTATTTACCAAACCCAAGGTAAGTTGCAGTGCCCTTCTTTCTCTTATATTTGTCAATAAAGTGTAGAAAGATGTATTACTTTGAAGCATCAGGATTATATTTGAAGAAATCGACAAAATAAAGGTCATGAAGATCTCAGCCATCTTCCTTTTGTTTCTCTCAATATAGGCCTACCTCCATGGTTATTGCCCATGAAGTTACTCGTTTCTGATGAAAGTTTGGAGGATGCAGTATATAAGCACAGAAAATTGCTCAACAGCTACCATAAGAGTGCGGTAAAACACTTACATGTTGCTCTTCACTCAACACCACCAGTGATTGAGGCCCTTCACCCTCTAATACAGGTACTAACTGTTGGTATGAAAATCAGATATTATCCGTCTTATGGGAATTCTTTTGTACAACTTTATAAGTCAAAATATATATCATATGCTGATATTTTTGGCTAACCTTTTTTTTGTTTATAAACATATGCTAGATGCTTATTCTTGGAGATCAAGTTGATGAAGCCCTTGACGAACTTGAAACTTTATCCCAAAGCATGGATACGATACTCCAACTGAGGTAACTATTTTGTTTCATGATCTTGGTTGCAAGTCCTTGCCAAATTAATAAAACATTTCAATCTAATGTTGAGTGCATTGTATATGGTACTGCTCTTACTGTATTATTCTAAAATTGGTAGCATTTTACATAACAGTGCAATTTCTTATAGTCCACAATCTTTAATTTATATTCTTGCTGTCGTGTTTATTATAAAGGGCAATGACTATTCTATGATTGCCTCGCTAAGTCTAAGTACGTTGGTCCGGAGGTTGCTCATATAAACCTCTGCATGATGTTTGTGTTGTGTGCATTTACAGGTTGCAAGCAAGTCTACTGGAGCATTTTGATAGTGGAAATTATGTGAAGCTCTATACATGCTTTGAGGACATATTGAAGAAGGATCCAACATGCAGTGACTCCTTGTCAAGACTTGTGCTCATGCATCGACGTGGTACGAAATCAGTTATCTTTTTAATGTGCTTGGTTAACGTATGTTGGTCTTCAATATTAGGTATATGTATCCAGGGCTTAGTTACGATTGAAGATACCATGATAGCTAACTATTTTCATTTATAAGTTCTTCTTCAAGTGGTGATTTTATATAAGGTCCTCGAGATGAGGGCTAGGGCTCGAGATGAATCAAATATATTGACCAGTCATCAATATGACCAATGCTTTCCAATTGCTACACTCTCCATCGAGTTCTTAATGTTTACTTTTTTAAAATTTAGTTTATGTTCTGTGTGACAGGAGACTATGACACAGAGAGTTTAGTGGAGATGATAGCTCTACATTTAGATGCTTCATACGGGACATGCGACACGTGGCAGGAATTAGCATCTTGCTTGTTGAAACTCTCTCAATGTGAAGGGGATAGAGAGTCCGCATGCTATAGTGGCAGTGATCCGGACAGTCAAAATTGTTTGGATGATTCTTACAGAATTCCAGAACTATTCATCTGTGGTGAATCTCGAAAAAGTTGGAGATTACGTTCTAAATGGTGGATGAATCGCCACTTCCACCCCCGGATCCTGATGTCTGATATTTCCTCAGATATGAAGCTCTTGGCGTACAAAGCAGCTGCAGCTTCGCACATTTATGGACGACATTTTGAGTACGTTTTGAAGACAACCGAAACTCTAGAGAAAGAAAACGAAATGAAGCTCTATTCTTTCTTACAGACTCACCTTCTCAATTCCGTTGGCTTTTGTACTGTTGAAGGAAGAAGTTGATAGTATTTTTTTATTTTTTTGATTAGATTTCATTACACAAAGCACTCCTATATTAGGCTGTCATTAGCTAGCGATGTGCAAACTTGAAAAGGAAAAAGGTATAGAAAAATTTGTTGATTATTTCAATTGTTCCCTTTAGTATTATCAATTGTTGATCGTGCAGCCAACTATGAACTTTCAATGTTTAAGAAAATATAAGTGGAATATAATCGAGCTCGGACCTCCGACATTCTAAATCGAAGGAAAGTATCTTACCAACTAAGCATTAATTCATGGTCAATTTAATCTTCGTACTCATAATCTTTTAATTAGAAGAAAAACGTCTTACTAATTTTGATTTGGAAATTGGAATTTTAATAGATAAAGCAGCCGTTAGAATTAGATCACAATTTAAACCACAAAACAACTTTAATTAGTAATATATTTAATTTAATACTAATAATCAATAAACGCAAAGCAAAGCGGCAGCTGGTAACGCAAACCATATTACTCACCGCGTTTTCGCCTTTTTGTCTTCCCATTCGCCGCCCCACCGCCGCCGTCAGCACCGCCGTGAAAGTGAAACTATCTTCCTCCAGCTCCTCTCCTCGCATGACGGCGGTACAGAAGGCTTGAGAATCTCGCTCCGGATCAGGCGCCTCGGACACACGCGCACGCACACATTAGCTCTGTACCGGTAGTATTGAGCTGCGATGGCCGGCGGATACAGGGCGGAAGACGACTACGACTACCTCTTCAAGCTGGTGCTGATCGGAGATTCCGGCGTCGGGAAATCGAATCTGCTGTCGCGATTCACGCGGAACGAGTTCAACCTGGAGTCAAAGTCCACCATAGGTGTCGAATTCGCCACGCGGAGTATCCGCGTCGACGATAAGATTATCAAGGCTCAGATTTGGGATACTGCTGGCCAGGAACGGTAAGCTTCTGACCTTTCCTTTTGTATTTTTCAATTCTCCGGTTTCTTCGTTGGCGAGTGCCATGGTAGTAGATGCGATGAATAGGCCCAATTTAAGAGCTTTTGCTGTGTTTAAATACGACTCGATTGAAGAAGATTATTAAGGAGAGGTTAGTAATTGCATAGTAACACCAGATCCAATCGAGGCATATTGGAAGTCTTTTGTTGATTAGAGGGACAGAATTAAGCTGCTAGTTTGAGATTTTTGATACAGCTCGATTCATTTCCTTGATCTGGATACTACTGGTTAGGCTTGCTTGATGCAATGAGTTTGAATTGTTTTTAGAGGTAATGGATAATTTTTTCATAGTTTACTCGGGTTAAATATGAGGATTATAACTATTGTGAGATAGATTCGATTGATAAAGCATATGATTTGAGTATTTGAAGAGTTGGATGATCAAACAAGTCCAGAATTAGTGAATCCATCAATGGCCTTTACTATATTTGTCGATCTCTTCGATCACCCAAAGTATTTGTTTGGGTTGCAGCAGTTGTTTGAACACTTGCATTTCTTTTGTCCCTTTAGATACCGTGCAATCACGAGTGCCTACTACCGAGGGGCCGTTGGAGCATTGCTCGTCTACGATGTTACCCGGCATGTCACGTTTGAGAATGTTGAGAGATGGTTGAAAGAGCTTCGGGACCACACGGATCAGAACATCGTGATCATGCTCGTGGGCAACAAGGCAGATCTGCGTCACCTGAGGGCCGTTTCCACTGAGGACGCCATGGCCTTTGCTGAGAGGGAAAAGGCGTATTTCATGGAGACGTCCGCCCTCGAGTCTTTGAACGTGGAGAATGCTTTCACAGAGGCACTCACACAGATTTACCACGTGGTCAGCCGAAAAGCACTTGAAATCGGTGACGACCCTTCCGCCTTGCCCAAGGGTCAAAATATCGACATTGGAGACGACGTCTCAGCCGTGAAAAAGGTAAGCTGTTGCTCCGTATGATCCCAACTTCTGCTGCCCAACTTGGGTGCCTTTTACAGTTCTTGAATCTTGGAAGAACACCACTTTGCTATCGGTTCGTTTGTAATCGTGTCGATCTCTCGGCTTTAGTGACTATATAATCTCCAAAGAAATGCCAGGTCTTATAGGTTTTTTGTTGTATTGTGCTGCGTTATATAGTTTTTGTTTTGTAATCGAGATTGTTAACTTCACTGGATTTTTACCTTGCTTATGGAGTTTGTGAGTTTTGCCGAAGTTTATGATTCTTGATTTGAGTTCATTCTCATTTGCACAATTAGTATCGACTCCGACGTTTCAAGTCGATTCGACAGTCGAAGCAACGATAAAAACAGGAAAATGATCATCAAGACATGAATACATATGTGAGTAGAAGCTGATACAGCATTCATCCAATTTTTTATAACAGAACAAACAAATCAAAGAGTCTGTACAGTTTTCAGAGACCAATCACATCTCTCAGCAAGTATATACATAAATATAATACATCGAAGAGAAACGTTCTTTTGTTTCTTCTGGATTTTATAAAAATTAATTAGAGAGAGGCAGTTCTTCATAGACAGGTCTTCTGACAACAAATACACATACACAGCCCCCTCTTCTCTATTCACAAATCCCTCTTGCCCTATAGTTCAAGGCAGTCGATTTGCATACGGGGCAACTATTCTTCGTTACCAGCCACTTCTTTATGCACTCGCTGTGGTATTCGTGACCACAATCCACGCCACCGATTTCTTCTCCATCATCGTAGTTAGTCTGCACAAGCACGTAGGCATCAGAGAAGATCGAGATGAAGTGACTCGACTTTTTGCAGCTTCTTTGATAGTTCATGCGTTTAATTATACAACACTCCCAAGATATTTTTGTTAAACAGAAACAAATTACAATTTAAATTGTGATTTACCCTAGATTCTATGCCAAATAATAGTAATTAATAAAGATCAAACTATGTAATCCAGTGCGTTGGGTTGGTTTTACATTTATATGTATCAGACAAAAGAACGGGGGATCACAAAGTAGCATGAGAACGACGAATTAAGGCAGCTAGCTTACGTATCATGGAATACAAAGCAACCATATATTAAAAAAAGTAATAAATGTTTACCTGGCATATGACACAGAAATTTATCTGTTGATCCAGGCAAGCTGCCTCTTCAAGGTTGATGCAAGAAGTCGAGGAAGAAAAAGTTCTCAGTTTCAAATGATTTCGCACAAAATCCTCAGACATTCCAGTGCCAACACTACCAATTTGCTCTCCTAATGCAAGAAGCTCCTAATCATGCAGAGTGAACAACGTTTAGGATTCCACTTCTTTTTCATCAATGAGAAAAACGCACAATCTTTATTTTTGGGTGCATTTGGAGATAACTTCGTATATTCACACAAAACAGAAAATTCTATATCTGACATTCAGAAATAAAAGAATATCACACAACGAGGGCAAGTAAGAGGAAATATGGTTATTACCTCATATGACATGTGATCTATGTCCAAGCGCATATCTCTGTGATGATCAATAGTTTCTCCTCCTTCGTGATAGCCAGGAATGCCTAGCATGGCAACTTCCTACACAGCACCAGAAACTAGTTAAGCGATCACAACCTGCAAATGATCAAATAACCAGGGGAAATGTCCATATTTTGTAACAATGTTAAGTGACATTTTTGTTTAATAATGTTGCGCTTTTTAATTATTGGCAAACTGGTACACAACGTTTCAATATTGTGTACTGGTTTGCCAAAAATAAAAAATGCACAGCATGTTTGAAGAAAAGTCATATGTTGTGACAAAATATGGTATTTCCCCGACAACCACTGGCGTAAATCAAAGGTCTCAAATGAATGAGATAAGATATAGTAGAGATGTTACATCTTCCGGAAGAACTCTCATGTGAGGAAGAGCTTGGTGCCTTGCATCGAGCATGATTTCCCTCCGATGAGGCCGATATGACCGAAAACTTATTGGAGGAATAGGCCCCACAAAAGATGACCCGCCATCTAAAATATCTTGAAAATGATTGATTCCTGTATTTGAAGCGCTAATAGTCGAGATTTGATGGCCGGATGCAGCCACTTGTGATGGGAGGTTAACATTGTATCCTCTCGCGCCTTGCATAGAAGGGGGTGGATTATGAACACCAGGATGGCCTTGGGGAATGGGAGGAGGAAGAAAGCCAGTGCCACTTCTATTACTCGCTCCATTCACACTAGCCGACATATCAGGAACTAACAAGAGGAGAGAGAGAAGGGGGAAGTTCCATCAAAATATAGAAAAAAATCCACATCAATTAATAATAATGTTGAAAAGTGTATGTATATCTAGGTTTCCTTGTATATCTATACTTATTTCAGGATCAAATTACAACCTAGTTTCTTCTCCCTACATATACGAAGGTCCCTCTACTTGTTAACAAACAATAAATTCATGCCTATCGACACAACAAAGAACTCAAAAACAGGATATAAGCTTAACACAACAATTTACCGTGCGCATAATGTATAGGAGCGTGAGCCCATGCAAAAGTGCCAATTTCACCATTGTTTGCACCATAGTGTATATCCAACCAAGGATGCCCAGGCAACTGAACAGGTGGAGCAGCGAAATTCCCTTGGATCAAAGGGCCATTGTTATGCGTCACAAGCCTATTTCTCGCACTTCTTTGAGAGCCACTTTCAACGATTAAACTCGGGTCATTACCACCATAATCAGGCGGTAGAAACGAATTCGGCTCACTAATTTCGGATTCTGTATTCAACAGAGCCAAAGGAGCAACGGAAGAACTTGGACCTGCAGAAGCATTATGATACTGAAAACTTCCGGAAGCTCCCTCTGCATTTTTTCTCTTGAACGAAGCTCGGATACTATCCATGTAGGGTATGCTCCTAGTGTAGGCGTCTGTTGGAATTCCAACCACTCTCGAAAGCGACATCTGATCATGGGCCCCATGATTTACTTGGACAGGGAAATCTCGAATAGCCGAAGGTGGGGCCATGTAAGGATTATAATGGCCTGAAGGTGCAGCAATGGCTAAATCGAGATTTGGACCCGGATTATGCGGATGCTGGGGCGCGTTCAACTGCGGCATTCCATAGAATAGAGTAGTGTCGTGGCGTTCTTGCATGGGGTGGAAGTTGTAACTACCCTGGTTTGGAGGGACCATCGAGTGAAAACTAGGATGAGGAAAGGTGGCTATACTTCCATAAAAGATGCAAGGTTCGGGATGGAGATGGTTGTGGCCTTGTTGATCGGTTTCCATATCAGTCATATGATTAGTGAACTGAGTGTTTCGATGCCCCATGTTCGATGAGCTGCCTGCATAATATGTTCATACACATTAATTAAAGAAATGGAGAACATTAATGCTTAAATCAAATTATGTACAAAAAAAGAAGTTTGTTGCTCACAAAAGCCATACCATTGAGACAGTAAAAGTGACACGTACTCAACATTAATGAATGCAACTTCAAAGCAGAATAGCTACAAAACTGACCAAGAACAGCGCCTAATTACTGCCTTACCATATAAGTTTTATTTTTTCAGATGTGTCCTGCCTACGTTCGAAGTGCTCTGATTAATGGGTGGTTAGATAATCTTTTCATCATGTCTTGTTAGAAAAATATGATAACGATAAAGTTATATACGTCTTACTCTTAAGGGTGGATTTAATAACTTAACCAACATACATATTATTTGTCTTGGATTTGGCTCTCTAAAATTAGGTCAAAAGATTCGAACAGAATAGGAAGTTCGACTATCTTGAGATTTCCTTATACCATAACTCACACCAAGCCAAGATAAGACCAGACTCCTAACTCCACTAACGCGAGGAGCTTGAGCTGCCACATCAGCAGTCGGAAAAAACCAGGCAAAAGAATGTAGCCACTGGTCTTGAAAATAAAGTACTGATTTTACGCGTAAATGCAGTGGAACAATTATTACAACCATTAATTTCATGCCAAACAGGAAAGAGCTTAAAGGCTTATAAACGACAAACAGACTACATAGTTATCGCATTGCCAAGTAACCAAACCATTAAATCCCTGAGTCTAAAAGTAGAATATGGAAACATATGTCCTTCTTATTGGCACACGCGGCACCCAAACATGCCTAGCGAAATCAGGACCCACCAAATCATTTTCCATTATCAGCGAGGAGCTCCAATCACACTTTCTCACTCACACGAACTAAAACTGATTACAATAACTCCAATAATACATTAATGTTCGACAAGCATAGTATTAGATTCTGACAACACCTGAAATGATCAAAGCTTCGAAACCACATATACGATCAAAGCTTCAAAATCAAACATATCTTCTCAAACAAATGATTTATGTTACATTAAGATGAAATCCAAAAGAACCTTTCCCTTCCCTTCAAGAAATGATACAATTTTCCAAGTTTATCATAATCAAAAATTTTCAACTAATATTGAATCAAGTAAATACGCATTTCCCAGCAACATATAACTCATCAAACCAAAAAAAAAATTAGCTGCACTAAGATTCACCAAACATGCAATCGATAATCTGAAAAGCCCAAGCAATCATCTAATTCTGGGAAAATAAAGGCAAAAAGTCCCAACCTTTTTTAACATGAAAAAGTTTCGAGCTTTCGTAAGTTCCACCTTTGATAATCACCAGCAACAAATTCTAGGGAATTACTTGTAACTCCTGCAAAAATAACATCAAAAAATCGGCAAAAACCCTAACCTCAAAGCCAGGTATCAAAAGTGATCAACGATCATCGGAACTTCAATTAAATCGAAAACCCACAAAAATCATTCCCTTAATCACCAAATGCGTGCATTGCATGTTAATTTTTCGTTTGTTCCAATAATCAAGCCTCAAAAACATCATAATTTTGGTAAAGCCAAATTTTCCAGAAATTATTCAGAAATGAAAACAAAAACTGCAAAAACTCATGGAATTATCTGGGCAAAACTAACCAAATTGTTGAACAATGGTGAAAATACAAAGGTCGAGAGATCTGAATGAAGAAGAACAGGGAAAAATTCCCTTGCAAATTTTTTTTTTTTTAGAGAGAGAAAGAGAGAATTCTTATGGGAAAATCACCTATAAATGTTCTCTCCCAAAATTCTTGTAATAGAGTTAAATTTCTATGCCTATTTATCCCAACTAAACTATTAACCTTGATTCCCAAAAATACCCTTATCCGTTCAAGAAAATTGAGGGTGACTGCCAACACCATATACGTAATTTGCAATCAAAACAAAATTTAATTATTAATTTTGATTTATTTCTTTGTAATAAGCATTAGCTGTTAACCTCTATTATTAACATCACATGTTAAGATGCACAAGAAAGCCACTATTAAAAATAGTGTTTTCTCAAAACATTACTAATTATTTAATTATCATCTATGTTGATAAATTAACTAATCTCAAGATTGATAAATTATCAATCATGTTATAATTTGTATGATCAACTTGTATTCGTTTATATTACTACGATCTTACTCTTTTAAGTGTATCGTTTCAAGCATCTCGTTTCAAATTCGACAGCAAAATAGTTAAAACGGACTATCATTATGTCCCGTAACCAATGTTGTGGGTAGATTAGCTTAAAAAGTGATAAATGTAAATCTATAGTATTTTTTTTATGTGTAATGTGATTGTGAAAATGCATTTATAAAAAGAAGGATTATGTGCATCAGCATGCATTATATGCTGACTATATGAATTAATTACAATAATCCTAATTTAGTAAGTTAATTATTATTCAACCTCCACCTAATCCTTCAAAATACATTAATATGGGCACAATTATTTTAAAATTTTAATGGAAAATAATGTTTTTAATGGATAGTATTTAGTGCTTTTATTATTTTGTTTAAAAATAAAAATTAGCTTTACTTAATGATTATATTTAGTGAAAAAGAGGAGAAAAATATTATTAGCCGCCAAAATGGGGTAAAGGTGGGCCCATTTCTTCGTGGCTATGGGCTGCTCATTTTCCTCTGTTTCCTCAACCTTAAAGAATATTCTGCTGGAGCCATTTAGCCCACTTCGATTATCCTTTTTTTTTTTTTTTTTTTTTTTTTTTTTTTTTTTTTTAAATTTAATTAGTATTTATTATTGTCCTAATATTGTCTTAAATATTCTTTAAAATAAAAAATGGGAAAGGGTTAAGGAGTCGAGACAAGAAATATAAATTGATTATCACAATTGATGCAAAATAATTATTATTAAAAGAAGTTGTGTGACATAATTGATGTGGAATGTTTCCTTTACACATTTATTTGAATATGATTTTTGAGAGTTTGATGTAAATAATTTTCTCAAACACGAATGAATTTGTGGCACTAATGAGTGTAGAGTTATTTGGGACTTTGGTCAACTTGTTATAACACTATTAAATCGATGCACAATTGATATACTAGCAATTAAATGTTATTAATACACCAAGATGTGAAATTATAATAGTATGAGTTTGTGAAAAATTGATGGCTACTTTGGATTAAATTATTTACATTGTGTTTGACTCGATTTGGACCACCCTTAATCGAGACATTCACGTGTCACATTTTTACATTATAGTTTGTGTTATTGCTGAATTCACGTCGTCTTATTTTACTCAATATGACGAGTTAAGCTGAATGAAAAGAAATGTTATCATTGATTGGAATTAACAAATTTTTTTTGAATTCTTGCTAATGAATTGAGGTATCCATAGAAAATAAATTATTTATGCAATTGTTAGAAAAAGAATGGATAAAGTATTTATTTATTCCAACGGAAAAAACGAAAAAAGTAACAATAATCGAACAAAACCCTCCCTCTCTCTCTCTCGCTCTAAAGGGGGAAAAAGGCGGGTTGAGGGTTCTTGCATGTATTGTGCTGTTGCCCGGATTTCTCTAATTCACCGGCGAATACTATCGACCAGTTGACGGCGGACTCCGATGGGTCGACCTCCGAGCAACGGCGGCCCCTCCTTCCGGTTTAATCCGGTCGAGGTTACTCGTTAAACCCTCACTCTGATTATTAATTTTGAAACACCTGCATCAACTGATCGCCGTATTTTTATTTTTTTCCGGCTAGTAGCTTCGTATGATTTTGTTTTTGTGTGTTTATTCCAACGGCATTATCTCATATTTTGTGAAGGTTTTGTGTAATGTTGCTTCGAGGCCTTTTTTTGTGGTAGATTTCAAGATTACATCCAGTTAGGTATTCAAATTTTAGTGTCCGAACGTTTGGAATACCTCAAGATAGAAACAATGCAGCCGAGTTCTTGTTTAGTATGTGGCTGAAATAGTAGGTTTGAGTTTTCAAAGGTACAATCTCCGGCAGTTTTGGTGAAAATTAGTAGAATTCGGTTTCACAAAATGCTCGGGTTGCTGATGTTTTAAATGTGTGCTGCGATTTTCTTTTGTGGAATCGGTTTAGCTGGGAAAGGGGCAACTAGGTACCATTGATGGAAATGAAGAATAATTTGTGAGATTGTGTGGTTCAACTTCAATTAACTATGAAAATGAATAAAATGGTGGACTATGGGATATTCCTTTTGTCTCTTCTCCCTGCATCAAGATACACAGCATGCATCGTTGCACTTTAGTTTTATGTATTTGACGCGAATCTTTCTGGGGTACATGCCTGTGGTCTAATTATTCTTATGGTAAAAGGTTGGAGAAATGGAGGCTATTTTGCAAGCACACAACTATACAGTACCTTCACGTGAGATACTTGAGGCTCTTGCTCAACGGTTTAGGTGAGAAGATATAATACTGCTGATGATTCAAATAATGTATCTATGTTGACTACATTAGCTACTCAAAAACTGAGAGAATTTATTTGACAGTATCTCGGCTGAAAGATCTGGAAAGGTGGAAGTTTCAGGAAAGCAGGTAACTGAGTTTTCCGTTGTGCAAATGCTTATAGTATCAGTAAGAAAGGTTCACTAAGTATGATTTATATGCAACAGGTCTGGAATTGGTTCCAGAATAGGAGATATGCTCTCCGAGCAAAGGCAGCTAGAACTTCTGTTCCTGGGCAAATGAACATGCAGGCTATGCCTATGCCCCGAGATGATCAATCAGTAGTAAGAAATGTGCCTCAGGCTCCTCAGGCTCAAGTCTCTCAACCAGCGCCTGCTCCTCCAAGTAATATCTAATTCATATCTAATACCTATGTTATGATATGAAATTTTAGTATTGTGGTTTTAAAAGTACTTGTTCAGTTATCTCCCTGTATATGGCTCTTATTAGTATCATTTATCCGTTCAGATGTGGTGAGAAGCATGCCTCAGGTTCCTCAACCTCTTCCTGCTCCATCAGGTAAGCTACCAATGTTGTGAGTTGATGCTCTTATTTTCTTTCCACAGCAATTTTTAATGTGATAGTATCATTTTTCCCCTCTCTATTCACGTTTTCGTATACCATTGGCAAATATTTGACGTTGGAACTATCTGCAATTCAGCACAAAATGCCAGCAGGAATGCATCGGAGAATTCTGTGATGGAATTTGAAGCCAAATCTGCCAGGGATGGTGCATGGTAAGACGTTTGATGCATTACCAATTATTGTTTTAAATATTCCATTTTGTAAAAGTGATACTTATCGGCTCCTTAGAATGAAGATCAGTAATGCTTGATGTGTGTTTCCATGATTCAGGTATGATGTTGCAGCTTTCTTATCAACCAGATCACTAGATAGTCCAGAGCCGGTAATTGTTCAAGCTCTTATCAGCCTCTTTGAATTCAAATATTTGATTGTTCTATTTTAGTTAATTGTTGCTAGGTTTATGGCTTTATTCTGAGCTAGGTACATGAATATATCAGCTAGTGCCTGGTTTTTTGCTCATCAGCATTTGGATGTTTTTTCATCTGATTCTCCTTCTATAATGGATCTCGTAGTCAAACCAACTCCATTACATGTATTTACCACTCAACCTTGTGGCTAGAAATCTGTGCCAACACGGTTGGAACTTGGCAACAAATAATTTCTTTCATCATTGACATGGGTAGCTTCATAATATTTTCAGACTTTAGGACTGTCAACTAAGTTGAGTAGGGTAGGGTCAGTTCACTTTATTTCCCACTACGCTCGAACGTTCTTCCACGGGCTAGAATGTGAAGATTATTGTTTTATGAAACTAAGGCCCAGCATGAAACTAAACTAAATAAAGCCAAGATTATTGGGTGGGGGTGATGGTTCTGACCTTTGGCTTGGCTCAGTTTGCTCCAAATATTAGTAGCCTTGGCTTGAAAATTCATTAAATGATCATGGATCACCAAGAAATGGCTAAAATCCTTGATATATTTGTGAGCATTTACTGATTGGGATCATGGATCCAGGAAGCCTTGGTTCGTTTTGCTGGTTTTGGAGCAGAGGAGGATGAATGGGTAATTATCCGCAGGCACATCCGACAACGGTCACTCCCATGTGAATCATCAGAATGTGTAGCAGTTCTGCCTGGGGATTTGATACTGTGCTTTCAGGTGCATCTTCTCGGCTGTAGCAACAATCAAATTTTAGACTCAAGTCTGAAGATTTGATACTCATGAGAGACATTGGTTTTTCCGCATCTTCTTTGTTTCCAGGAAGGCAAAGAACAGGCCCTATATTTCGATGCTCATGTTCTTGATGCACAAAGGCGGAGGCATGATGTAAGAGGATGCCGTTGCAGGTTTCTGGTGCGATATGATCATGATCAATCTGAGGTACAGCTATATCTTACCTTTTCTTCTTGTTTGATCATCTAATCCTCCATGTATGCTCTATCAATCAATTTATATCAACCAAAGTAAACACAGTCTGAATCTGTACATGCAGTTTCATTTTCCCGAGCTGTAAAATTTTCTCGTTTTCTCATACTTTCGGTTACCCTGGTTTTGCATGTTCAGGAAATAGTTCCACTGAGGAAGATCTGTCGCAGGCCTGAAACTGACCACAGGCTACAGCAACTCCATGCTATGCCAATGAACATGAATCCACAGAAAACCGGTGTCAATGTTCAAGTAGGGAACACCTTGAAACTCGAAACTGCTGAATCAGCAACACAAAAACAGCTGAAGCAGGAGCCAAAGACCTCAGCAAATCCAACTCCCGAGTCTAAACTGCAACCATCCAAGGCTGTCGACGCTGGAAACGCAACTGCTGAAGCAAACGCCGTTCCGTCTAACACTGTCACAGCAAACACAGCTGCTAGTGATGCTCCCCCTCCACCCCTGCCTCAAGTAGAGAAGACAGTAGTAGCAAAGGTTTCAACCTCCTTATAATTAGATCAACTGTAGAATTGGAGCGTTGTTTTCTCGTTTGGGTTTTTGCTCAAGAAATGTGAATGAAATGTTTAACAAATCCTGTTTTAAAATTAGTTTCTGTCGTGCCTAGTCAGCATTTTGTACTAATATTTTGTAGTATAATTCTTCTTCTATACCTTCGTTACTAAAATATTATGATGAAACTTTGTACTTTCCCATTATTTCCCCCCTTAAATTTAAACAAGAGACATCTTTATTTAAACCAAGATATCTGGCACCGATAATTTTACGAAATATTATCGAACTATACTGGCTAATACAAAATTAATTAAGAGGTGCGGAAATCGTTATTTTGTAATTGGAAATAATAATAGTGGAGTATTGATTATTGAATTGAGGATGAGTGAAGTATAAGTAGCCACCACAACACAAAACCGATCGTTTTTGCGGTTAAAATGGCGTCTACGAATTAGACTACGATTCCTATAAAAGGCAAAACCCTCCCTCCGACACCCCCTCAATCTTCACTCCACCGTTTCCTTTTCTCTCAATCTGTAATAAAATCTCCTTCACCAGCTGCCGGAAATGGAGTTTTGCTAGCATTTTTGCGCTCGGCTGTATGCTTACACTCCTAAATTGTGATCACTTGATTCGCATTTCGTCCAATTTATAGATTAATCGATCATGAGGTGGCTATTGCGGCGGAGCGGCGGCGGGACGTCGAAATTAGGGTTCAATGAGTTCCGGAGGACGGTGGTTTCGACCTGTAGAGCGGTGCTGCTGCCGCGGTTTGGCGGTCCGGAGGCGTTGGAGCTCCGGGAGGATGTGAAGATTCCCGATCTTAATCCGAATGAGGTCCTTGTCCGCTCGCGCGCTGTCTCCATCAATCCGCTTGACTGTAGGGTCAGTTCTCGACACCTCGTTATTTGCATGCACGTTTTCTGGAATGCTTTTTGGTTTTCTTATTTCTTATTTACGAGTGAATTTGAATGAATTTATTAGGATGTTACACCGGGGAGGTGGGTTCTTCTGTGAATTTTCTGGAATTAAATGTTGAAGAATCCTTTTATTTTTGTTTTAAAATCAGCATGAAGTAATTAGCTCGGCTGCTGAACATCTTTTGGGAAGTGTAGTTTTTGATTAATTGGAACTATGTATTGAAATGTGAAAATTGGTACACTATTCGGATATCGAGATGGCTTTCGTGTAGTCAAGTGTAGAAAGAGGCGTTTAGAAAGCTGATTTCCGTAGCATCCAAGTATGTAATTGTATAATGTGGTTTGGTGGAACTTGTAAGTAGAATCTGTTGAATGAATATAGAAATGATCAGAAAGCACATAAGCCCCTTTGGGATTTTATGAATGATATGGTTGTAAGGATTCTTTTTGTGAACTGATTTTGTTCATTCTCAAGTGAAATATTGCTCAGAGCAATCCTTAATAAATGGAATTTGATGTTTTCCAGATTCGTGCGGGCTATGGTCGATCATTGTATGAACCGCTCCTTCCTTTGATATTAGGCCGTGATGTTAGCGGTGAAGTTGCAGCTGTTGGCAATTCTGTGCGCTCACTCATTCTTGGGCAGGAAGTGTTTGGTGCTCTTCATCCAACAGCTGTGAGGGGTACTTATACTGATTATGCAATTCTTGCGGAAGATGAACTTATCCCAAAGCCAGACACAATTTCACATGTGGTAGGTCTACAGTGTGCAACTATTTTAATATCATCTATAGGAAAAATTCTCTATATTTAGGCTGCTCTGTGAAGGCTGGTATTGCATTACTCTTTCTTTCTGTTGCTGAATTTGGCTTCTTGATCCCTGGTAGGCCATTATAAGTCACTCTGCATTTTCCATGAGCTAGATAACACTCAACTGTCAATTATTTTTTTATTGACAGGAAGCTAGTGCTATC
Organism: Thymus mandschuricus; assembly: GCA_029379335.1. Lineage (NCBI taxonomy): Eukaryota > Viridiplantae > Streptophyta > Magnoliopsida > Lamiales > Lamiaceae > Thymus > Thymus mandschuricus. The sequence goes on along the minus strand of CM057081.1, from coordinate 34,563,676 downwards.
CCTTTCGCTGCCCTGACTGCTTGGCGTGCACTTAGAAGTATAGCACGAATTAAGAAGGGGTATGTAGACATCGTGATGCAATAATATCACATCTCAACTGGGCATGTATATTTCTGGGCTTTACTGCTTATCATCTGTACTTGGATTCTTTGTCATCCATTCTAACATATTCTCGTGCTTTTAAACATGAAAAGATCAAGCAAGAATGGCCTCAAATTTATCGTATATACGTATCCCAAACAAAACTCCCAAATCTGCTACCTCTACAATTCATTCAATTTGCTTTATGTTAGGTTGCTTCATCCATTGCATTCAGTTAATCAGATTAAATAGTTTACGGTATTATGATTATGTCCAGTGATGCAATTCGTACTCGTTCTTATTTACTATCTCTATTACATCGTCACAGACAAAGAGTGTTAGTGGTGGGCGGAGGAGGAGCAGTGGGCTTTTCTGCAGTTCAGCTGGCAGTGGCCGCAGGATGTCATGTTTCGACAACTTGTGGAGCTGAAAGTATAGAGCGTATATTGGCCGCTGGTGCTGAGCAAGCTATTGACTATACCACCGAGGTGACGTGACTCAAATCTATATACGTAATATGAGAGATACAGCTAGATTACTGATTAGTGTCGATTAGTGTTGTCTGTCTTGAATAATGGTCCCTCAACGGTGTCACCTGCTTCGAATCTTTAGGACCATGAGCGAGCAGTAAAGGGTTATTTTGATGCTGTACTGGACACAATTGGCATACCCGAGACCGAAAAAATGGGTATCAACCTTTTGAAGAGAGGTGGGCATTATATGACATTACAGGTATCGAGGGATTAGATGCTAGGCATCTTTTGTCAGTTCCATTCTTTTCCAAGTGAATAGATGTTTGAGGTGTTCGTCTATTTTTGATAGGGAGAAGCTGCGTCCTATGCTGATAGGTATGGACTAGCAGTTGGTCTTGCTATGGCTACAACAGTTCTTGTGAAGAAGCAACTTCAGTATCGTATTTCTCAAGGAATAGGTGTGTGAAACGCTACTCTCTCTAAGTTCTTCCCAAAGTAGTCGCATTTTGATATGGAATTGTCACATCAAATTGCCCATGTTTACACATGTTTGTACCCAATTTTTGCTTTTGCTCTTGAATGACTGCTATATTCACATACATGCCGAGGGAGAAGGTGATTTTGGGTTTCAGACGATCGAAACAGAAACATCCTATTAATATCTGCTTACATATGATGCAGACTATCAATGGGCTTACATGAGGGCCGATGCTGAAGGTTTAGATGAAATCCAACGGCTATCAGCCAGTGGCAAGCTGAAAGTACCTGTTGAAAAGACATATCCATTTGCAGAGGTTAGAGAGGCTCACGAGGCCAAGGACAAGAGGATCATCACCGGTAAAGTTGTTCTAGAACTTGACTAGAGAGTGGAGAAACGATCCTTCCTACAAGCGATAGATCGTGATCAAAGGTTACAAAAGAGAAAGTAGCAATCTCAATCTGTACATCTTCAGCTGTAGTAGCTCTCTGAGTTCGATCCTAGACACAATAAAATGCTATGAGTGGTCAATAACAGTTGGTTTTGACATCCACTTTTTTTTTTTTTTCTCAAGTGCAGTTTTTAGCATAATAGTGTCGTCATCGGCTCAGCTGCAGCATGAAGCGCTGCATTCGGCCTAAATAAGGTACCAACTGATAACTAAGTAAAATGAATCCCTCTTTAAAATCTTGCTACTTCTAGCTAGGAAATCTTTATTATATTTATTGATGATCGATTCAGCGGACTTTATTGTTCCCGAGACTTGGATTTTCGTAGGCTCTCCAAGTCCAAACTCTGTACACGACTCTCTGCTTGGCAAGAACCTCTAGTTGTTCCAATCTTTGCCTCAAATGCTTCACATCAGCTTCTAGAGCTTCGTTCCTTCGATTCATCATCTGCAGAAAAAGAAAATATAAACATCAAAACCAGGTGAATATGCAAATACATAATGCAGTTGCTTCAAACCTAGGAATTCAGATTATAGAAAAATTGATCATACACCTCTATCTGCTGCTTTCTCATTTCCTCTTTCTTTGTCTCGGCTCTCGTAGTTCTCTGAACTTCGTACAGTATAGCGAATCCTGCAACCTGTATTTCGATTGTGTTGCATGATGCCATACAACCACATATACTACTATATGATACAGTAGTAGTTACTTACTGAGAATACAAATAACTCCCGAAGAAGGTCAGTAGCAGCCTCGACAGCCCTTTCCTCGTTGAGAGGTCGAATCCCCAATGCGGGCGAACGGCCGAGGGTATGTCTTTGCATTAGGGTGGTTAATCGATGGTAGCCCTAGTAGTGTTAATTGGTGTCAAAATTTTAGTAGTATTTTGTTAATTACTAGTTAGTGTTGAATAATAATATAGCACCTGACCTGAGCGAGGTCGACGATGAGGCGGCGGAAGCTAGGGTGGTAGACGGCGGCTCTCTTGAGGCGGACGGAGATGGGCTTGGAAATAGTTCTGACGAGCAGTGATCCGAGTTTGATGACAGGCAGAACCATTTGGAATGGGTAAATTCTCCACCGGTAATTCTGGAGATTTACTGCGTTTGGTTTGGTTTGGTTTGGTTTAGTTGCGTGAGTGACAAGTTTGATTGAGATCGCCACATAAATATAATCTTTGGGCCGATTAAAGAGTTTTCTACTCTTTGGTTTGGGCTCTAATAATACAAACAATTACTGTAATCAATAATAAAAAAATAAAAAAAAAAGGGGGGGGGGGGGGGGAGAGGGGGGGGAGAGTGATGGGTGAGATGAGGTGAGATTGCGTGGAATTTTGAAATAAAAGTCTGGTGCTGCATTGCATGGCATGGTATGGTATGGCAGGGTGTGCGGTTGTCACGTGCACTCTTTCTGTTTCCATGTGAATATTATATTATATTATATTATATGCCTCCTCTCCTCCTCCTTTCATTCAACGTTACAATGCCATGCCCCATTATTTTCTACAATGTTCCTCCTCCTCATTCAATCATTTTCATATCCATACTCCCTCCGTCCTCCATTTAGTGACGGAGTGAGTTTGGGCACGCGTTTTTTCGCATTTTATGGTATAATAATAAATTAATTTGTTAAAGTGTTAAAGTGGAATAATTGTGGGTCCATTTGAATTGTTTAATAGTATTAAAATGTTAAAATAATAAAAAGTAGATGTATAAAGTGTTAAAGTGATTGTGGGGTCTACGTCCAAAAATGGAAATTGTCAGTAAATGGAGGACGTCCCAATATAGTATTAACGTCACTAAATGGAGGACGGAGGGAGTACAAATATTCATTATAATTTGATTTCCAGCTGAAAAAAAGGTGAAAAGAGAAAATAATCAAATGAACATGATGGTAGCAAAAGGATGGAAGTGAGCGCAAATTAATAGAGGATGATAAATAACGCCTGTAATTGGGGTGGGTGGGCCCCACTCAACAAGCCATACCATACCACACCATACGGAAAAATTGAAATTCCGAAGACCAGACCACTCTCATATCATACTAGTATTTTGCTTCTAAAATCTAAATAATTTTCCTCACTTTTCTACTATATATACTGCTTGTTGGTTCTAGTACAAATAAATCACAAATATCAATAATCAAAAATAAAATATATGATTGATGAGCATAAGAAATGAAGACAACAAACTCAACAAATTATGTGCATTTTGTTAAATCATGTTGGATATTCTTTTAATGAGATTCTTCTTCTTTTGCCCTTTTAAATAAAATAAAATAAAAGCCCAAAAGGCTGTGTACGGAATTTTAATCCGGCCCATTTAACTTTTTTTTACGTTATGTAAAAAACCAAAAAGCAGAGTTAAAATTGAGCCGGGTACTTGTTTAGATAATTACATAGGCCTATTGGCCTAGCACTCAATCATAGTGCAGTAGACTAGTAGACTGAACTTGAACGTGTGGAGAAATACTCTAAGAATTTACTTTTACTGTTACTGTTACTGCGCATCACCATCAATCAATCTTGGCCCTCCCCTCACCCTACCTCTCTACCTCGAGCAGTAAAAAACTGCAGTGCACCCAAATATTTAAATAATTAATACTCAAATTCAATGCTCACTTCTTTCTCTACCACCATCCCTTCCCTTCCTACTGCACCGCAACCACCGCCCAATGAAGCTCGTCAGATCGCTCCTCCGCCTCCGCCGCCGCCGCGCCTCCCCCTTCTTCACCCGGAGGAGGAGGGGCTCCGCCGCCGCCGACAACAACCCTGAGCCGTCGTCTCCCAAGGTCACCTGCATCGGCCAGGTGCGGGTCAAGTCGCAGAAGAGGGTCAAGCAGTACCGCCGCCGGATCAGCGGCGGCGAAGCCAGCTTCCGCAGCGCCGAGCCGTCGTTCCAGCACCAGCAGCGCCGCTCGCAGCGGGATCAGAGGTGGGTGCACCTCCCCAGCATCTCCGTACTCCTCCGCGCCGTGGGCCATGAGTTCTGCTGCTTCTTCCGCTGCTGCCGTTGGTGCAGCTGCTCCTGCCCCGAGAGGAGGGAGAGGGAGAGGGAGAAGGCGACGGTGGGGAGGAGCGGGAGCGGCGGATGCGAGGACGGCCGCGGGGAGCTGTTCGGGAGGTGGCTGGTGGCGGTTCACGGCGGCGGCGGGAGCAGGAACGAGATCGAGGTTGTCGTCGACGAGGCGGAGGAGGAGGAGATGGGGAAGTCGAGGAGGCATGTGTTCGATGATATTGAGGTTGTCGGAGACAGAGTAGAGGTGAAGGGGGGGAGCTTCGTCAATGGCGGAGGAGGAGTCAGCATTTGCATACCTCCCAGGAATGCTCTACTGCTGATGAGGTGCAGATCTGATCCCCTCAAAATGGCCGCCATCGCCAACCGTATAAGCTCCGATGCGCTCAGATACGAAAACGATGAAGAAGAAGATGAAGTAGTAGAAGACGATGGGCGCAAGATTTTCGTTATTCAACTTGTCGAGAAAGAGATGCTTAATAATGCCGAAAATGACAAGTCGTTGATTATTCGCAGTGAAGAAAAAATCGAAGAAGAAGAAGAGGAGGAGGAGGAGGTGGAATCTAATATGTCTTCATTTGAAGCTCTTTTAGAGCAAGAAAACACAGAGAATTATCAAGATTCCGCCATTAAAGACGGCGAAACTCGAGTCGAAGAAGAAATCTTAAAATCAGATGCAGAAAAACCAACTTCAAACGGTGATGATAATCAGAATGCTGCGAAAACAGTTGACGAAAATGAAGAGCAAGACAATGCTGCAGTGGCATTGCCGGAAAGTACTGAAACGGTGGGGGCGACGGCGGAGGTGCTGCCGGAATGCTTGCTATTAATGATGCGGGAGCCGAAGCTCTCAATGGAGGTCTCCAAGGAAACATGGGTTTGCGCCACAGACTTCATCAGGCTTCTGCCGGAGCGGCCACGGAGGGCCGCCGCGAAAGCCGCCGCCGCCCCGGCGGAACCGGTCAAGAGGAGGGCCGCCGTCGAGAAGTCCAAACCAAGAGTCCCCCCGCTTCCTAGCAAGAAGAATGACGTGCAGCCGGCGCGGTCGTCTTGCTCGCTGCCGGCGGCGGCCGCAGCGAAGGAGCGGAAGCGGGTCAGCGGCGGCGGCGCGTGCGAGCCACTGGCGCTGACAAGGTGTAAGTCAGAGCCGATGAGCACAGCGGCGGCTAAGCTGATGCCGGAGCCGGGTTGCTGGAAGGAGAACGTTGGGATGAAGATGGAGCCGCACAGGCAAGCCGCGCTTGGGGTCGGCGCGGCTGAAGTCGGCGTCTGAGGTTAGGTGCAGGCGAGAAAATTAAAATAATTATTAGTTCTATTATTACAGTTAATTAGTGTATAGTTTTAAGTATTTCTGTAAAATGTAAATCATTTTTGTTTAGTTTAAATCTCCTACTGTATTTTTTTTGTTTTAAAAATAAATAATTAATGGTAATGTAGAGACAAATAGACAAGGTACAATAAAACCTGAGACCGTGCTACAAAACCAGAAACCACGTGATAAGATTTCAAAATAATAGGAATACTAGTATAATTTTAATTAATATAGGTACAGGTCAACAGACAGCCTAGCCTGTGCCTGTTTAATTAAAATCATGTGTTAGTATTAAACTTAGGATACCGGTATCTAATGTAAATACTACTATTGTGTAACGGTAGAATGCAATATTTTTACTACTATTATATTCTCTCCGTCTCTTATGCATGACATAATGAAATGTGTCAAATAAAATCGATAGTAGCAGTGTTATTAAAATTTGATCCATAATTACTACCTAAAAGCGTAATGAATTACCATAATTGTATTTGTGTAACAAGGTACGAATAAAAAATGAGGCATGGGCATTGAAAATTGAAAGAGGGCACGTGGGGGAATTCAGAGGTTTGGAGCGGTCATTTTCGAAAATAAGTGCACTTGCTCACCATTTGTCCTTTCCAATTCCAATATTATTACTCCAATCATATTTCAACAGCCCGGCCCACTTCGTACTCCACTGGCCCATATACCTTTGGGCCCAGCCCGGACCACATCCAAACATATAGAAATGGGCCCAGCCATTTCTTGATATATATATACAACACTATATATTATACGATAGAAGAACATCTACGAAATACTCCTAGGTACTTGAATGATGATGGATCCATTACTTTTGTACATTGCTGTCTGAATTTTGATCCTCGGACTCGGAGCTGTCTTCAATTTTCGACTGTGCTTTATCCTCACTCGCACGAACATCAACATCAACGTACGAGTTCATGGCAAGTTGGCCTGTGTAGAGGAACAAGCCCAACGAGTTGAACCCAAAAACGAACGTAGCCAAGTAACACAGCCCATTTATTATTGTCCTGCATTTCAATTACAAAACAAAAAGCCTAAGCCTAAGCCTAATTTGTTGCCCAAATTTTGAACATTTATATTGTATTCAAATTCAAGCACAATCTAATTACCTAATAGTTATGGTGATCTGTCGCACCTGAGAATATTTAGATGAATGAATCAGAGCAATTTCACATTTTAATTGCAAAAGTAATCGAGGAGAGAGAGAGAGAGAGAGAACCGAGTAGTTGGGGGAGAGAGGTTGGCTGTTGAGAGTGTGTTCGACGGAGATGGTGAAATTGTAAAGCAATAAACCAAATGCAGCGCCGATCAAAGCTCCGAACAGAGTCTCGTATGGCGAGGGAGGGCTCCTCTTCTTCTTCTTGCCTTTCAATTTCAGCTCTACATTCTTCAGGCTCTCTAACGCCGACGACCTCAATTTCTGAATTCATTTCGCAATTGAGCTTCGGAATCGAAGCAATTTAACGAAAAGGAAAAATTATTGGTGAGAAATTTACGCACTCTTTCTCTGGCGCGCCTAGCGCCGCGTCGGATCGTGCGTAGGAGGTAGAGAGAGAAAGCGCCGGTGATGAGAAAACTGGCGGCAGTTTGGAGGCTCGACACGTCGTCGGAGGCGGAGATGAGATTGGAAATGAAGGAACGGACGTCGATGGGGCCCTCCGACGGCGGGACGGCGGTGGTGAGCTCTTCGGAAAGCTGGGCAAGCCATGCTCCGTGGGCAGAGCAGAGAGAGCAGCGGTTGGTAGGTCGGCCGGAAATGTAAAGATTGCGGGAAAAGGGTGGCGGCGGAAGTGAGGGGGAGAGAAAGCTAGCGGCGGAGAGGTGGAGGAGCTGCCGTTGAGTTTGCATCGTTTAATTTGTATGGTAATGGCAGTAGTAGCGCAAGATATTCAAACAAGATTAGTATTTTATTTTATTTTTTGAAAAATGAAATAATTAGTAATGAAATATGGCCAAAATATCTTTGATGGATTGCTAATATAGGCCTCAATTGTAAATAAAATTAAAAGTTTTAGGGCCTTAACTATTGGGCCAGAATTAACGAAGCCTCAAATTGGGCCGTACCTGGAGCCATATATACCGGATATATAACCTCTCGTAGATAATAAACTAACTTAAGAATATTCGATTGAAACAGGACGGAGACAGTATATACCAACCGGATTAACAAGACCAAAAAAAAGGAAGGAAAAGGTAAATGTATATAACGTATTTGATTCATTATTTGTACAAAGTCCACTAAACACTAAAAGAATGCTTGTGTTTTCCAAAAAATGGTTAGAAAACTTTTACAACAGTGAATACATAATTCACAATTTTCTCTTTCTCTTTCTTTTTTTCTTTTTCTTTATATTTTTATTAATGATGGAATGGAAGGGAGAATAGATGCATTCTTTTTCTCCAACCCAACCAAATGATTAGGACGAGTGCGTGTCAAAATTGGATGACTTATTTTTATTATTATTAACTAGTTTACAACCCGTCGAAAATCGACGGGTGTCAATTATTTCTAATGTTTAGATATTTTATTAGTGAAATTTATTTTAAAATATTTTAGACTATGATTCTCGATTTTTATGTACTTAAAAACAATAAAATAATTTAAGAATGATGAAAAACTAATTCAATGATGATTCATATTATATTTAAATCTTCGACGTTTAAAGACTTATAACTCAATTTGGTGCCAAAAACGACAAAGCCAAGTTCCTCGCGAAAGATAAAAATATATTTAAAAGTAATACAAAATACTAAAAGTAAGTAAACAATATGAAAATTATATAAGAAATATGGAGCAAAATAATATGCTCGGCTCCTCTTCTACAAAACTATTGAAGTTTGAGCGTAGTCTCCCGTTACTCACGTTTATAAAAAAATAGGTTTAAAGGGGAATATTTTGATGATTGGTGCATTTGTATCTCGTTAAGCCACCCGTTGTTTATGTTAATAAACATAAAATCTCAAACAAAGTCTCCCGTAGCCTGTTGTTTATTGTAATAAAACAAAATGTCAATATAAAGTCACTCGTTTCCCGTGTTTATAAGAAAATAGGTTTAAATGAGAATATTTTGATGATAAGCGCGTTTATATCTCGTTCCAAATTCGATACAATCACTTTATAACGTTATTTTTAAGTAAAGTATAAATGAAAAATAAGAAAATATGTCAAGTCACCCGTTATTTTTTTTTTTTAATAAAAAAAATGTCGTTATATTAAAATAAGTTAAGATGTCCGTTTCGAACCACCACGTTGATCGACATGCATACGTGTCAATTCCTACATCCGCAATTCTTATTTTTCTAAAATACATATATTTGTAAATATTGAAGTATGATATATTTCAATCTCACACAATATCTATCTTATATTTATATAGTTTTATATTGTATACTACTATGTTTGCTTATCATATAAGTATTCACGTAGCCCGATGTTTATTGTAATAAAAACAAAATGCCATTACATTAAAATAAATCAAGCCATAATGCCGATTCTTGCTACATTTAAATCTTCGACGTTTAAAGACTTATAAATGAAATTGGTGCCAAAATCAACAAAGCCAAGTTTCCCGTGAAATACAAAAAATAAAATAAAAAATAATGTAATACAAAAAGTACTTAATAATTTACTACCCGTCGAAAATAGTTTACATTAATCAAAATCTGCCTCTTTTGCAATCTAACCTGTAACTTAATTTGATATAATTTTAGTAGAAACGTATATAATTATATAAAGTCACCCGTTACTCATGTTTATAAGAAAATAGGTTTAAAGGGGAATATGTTGATGGTAGGTGCATTTGTATTCTGTCAAAATTCGATACGAATCACTTTATAACGTTATTTTAAAGTAAAATATAAATGAAAATTATTAAAATGTCAAGTTGCCCGTTATTTATTATAATCAAATATAAAGGAAAAATATTAAAATAAGTTCAAGTCGTCCGTTGTTTATTTTAATAAAAAGAAAATGTCAATGAGGGGTCTCAAATAGTTATATTGATTTCATCTCGCCATGTCGTTATTTCAAGCCGCTAGTTAATTGTGATAATAAAAGTAGGTTTATTAGAGTAATATTTTGATAAGAAGTATAGTGTACCTCGTCAAAATTCAACATAAAAAAATTAATTTATATAAAGCATTCGGTTAAATACTTATTAATCATTGCATAATACTACAAATAAATGTTAATCATATTTGCATAATTATTTGCATGTCGATTCTATTATTTTTTCTATTATATAGAATTGTAATTGTTATTGTTATTTTATTATAAATAATTAAATAAATAAATAATATATTAAAATCTTTTTTTTTTATCGAAATAATATATTAAAATCTATTCATGTATGAATAGAATAATATTGAAGATAACTATTAAAAATATAATAATAATATTATTAGTAATGATAATTATAAAATAATTAGATAATATTTTCTATTATAAAAAATTGAATTTTTAGATAAATAGGAACGGAGAGCATAGGAAGCGCCACGTAGGCACGTGAATTAACGTGGTGCTCCGAATCCGCTTTGCTATTATATATAAAAGGATTTGCGGAATTTAATCATACTATCGTTAACACTCCTGGCGCACGTTAGACGCCACCGCCCTTGCCCAGAACTTAATCTGCGCCTTCATGTCCTCCGTCGATCTCTTCCCGCCCCACCGCGGCACCGGCGGCGCTGAGCTGTGCGCCATCCACGCCTCGGATAGGTACGGCCTCCGTTCTTCGTATTCCTCGACTCTCTTCTTCTCTTGGAGTGCCGGAACGATGCTCGCCACTTTCGAGCTCAAGTCCTTGTCGTCGAAATCGAATCCCAAGTCCTTGAACCCCTGCAGTTCTTCGATCTCCAGATCCTTCAAGCTCTTCTGCGTTCTCAGCTGATTCGAACGCGTCTCTTCCGGCGCCGAATTCCTCCTCGATTTCTGCCGCGTCAAGCTCGTGCTCGCCGCATAACTCTGCAAATAATCAAACACTCGTCAAATCCAATCCCGATTCAACTCCTCGAGCTAATTAATAACCAGGCATAAACGAAGACGCGAACATACCTTAGAAGCAGCTTTCCGAGGAGGTCGATTATCGGAGTGGTTTAACGAAGCTTGCCTGATCAATTTCCCCATGGAGAACTCGATCTCCTCCTCTTCAGTACTCTCCAAACTAGCCGGCAGCGAAGGCGCGCGATCTAATCCTCCGCCCTTCGACGCAGCCTTCCGATTCGATCTCCTTCCTTTCGCCGCCGCCGCCGTCCGATCTAGCTGAGGCAGGGGAAGCTTCTCGATCGATTCGAACGTCTCCTCGTAGGAATTTCCCGGGAAATTCGAGGAGGAGCAAGGATCGGAGTAGCTCCTGAGCATTCTCGAATTAGGTTTGGTGTGGAGCGAGTTGCCGAAGAACCAGCAGTCCTCGAGCAACTGCACATCTTCACTCTGTAAATTGTTGGGATCCATTGAGGGAGGAGGAAGAAGAAGAAGAAATTTGGGAGAAATTAGTGAATATTGTGGGGTGCAAATGTTTTGCTTTTATACGGTGATGATGGTAGTAGTAGATAGGTATGAAGGAAGAAGGGGCAAGTGCCAAAAAGAAATATATTTACAATTTTTTTTTTTTGGAAGAAAAAATGAAAAAAGTTGTCACGGTTTTGAAATTGATTGAGAGAGGGAGGGGAGGCATGTGGGGGTGGGTAGAGGGTGATTATTAATTGGTGGACACAAAATTATGAGGTGTTTTTTTTTTTTTTAATTATTAATTATTAATAATTCAATACTATGTGGACATAGAATTGTGTGAGGTGTTTCAATCATTAAGCATATATCAATGGCTTGTGTAGAGAAAAAGGGAGAGAGACAAAGCAACCCCCCCTTTTTTTTTTTGAGCTTACATGTGGAATCTATTACATGTATACATAAGAACATGACTTCACACATAGATGAGAACACTACACCACCAGATATATAGGTGGAACTACTCCACACATAGATGGGAACACTACACCACCAGATATCAGATATATAGGTGGAACTACTCCACACATAGATGGGAACACTACACCACCAGATATATAGGTGGAATTATACCACACACAAAGGGTGGAACTATATCCACACAAAGGTGGGAAAATCAACTCCACACGCCACATGTCGGCGGTGGGAGTTGAACCCAGGACCTCTCCATTGGAGAGATTCTGGGGCCTCTACCTTTGCCACTCGGCCAAGGCTTCATCGGCGACAAAGCAACCCCTTTTGCCATCATATTTGTTACTACTATAGTATGTTATACAGCCGGTTCATTATCAACGAGACCAAACAGTTAAAAGTAAGAAAGGTAAAAGATTGAAATTATAGTTTTTTAAATATATAGTTGATTCACATGGTTTGGAATAATAGAGAAAATATAAAGTGGTTAGTGAGTAATACAAGCAAGGGTTGAAAATGAGAGGAGTGGTTAGTAAGTAGTACAAGGCATTATTTGAAAAGACTCATAACCAATAATGTCATAATCCACCCTTAATCATAACCATAACTCTTAGTATAAGCTATTATTTTAAATCCACAAAATAAAGAATGAGGTAACTATTCTCATCACTTTAAGGGCCTCCCCATGAAAGCTTAGCTAATAATTCAATTCTAGCACATTCCCCACATAATTCCTAATTATAATCTTCTAATTTCCCATTGCATAAAACTATATATTTCGTCCGCCTCATTGATATATGGTTAACTTTTTTTCAGTACCAAAACTAAGTCGAGAAAATGACTAGAAATAGTAAAGATTGTGTATACATAGGTGGGTGCATTTATTTAGTAGAGACAACTAAGGAGAATATGGGGGTAGATTGGTATAAATAAATAGAGTAGAAATACATGCCAGCAAAGCCATGTGCTTGGCCATATTGTTATGTGTATATATGTATTGTTCCAAGTATGTGACAGCTACAAGATACGATGCTTCAATAATAGTAATATAGTATTATATGGTGTTGGATAATACAATAATAATTGGGCCAAATCTAATCCCATTTTAGTCTGACAATAGTAATTGAGTTGTTTTTTAACTAGAAAAAGTTGAGATAAAATTTGGGTTTGTTGTTCAGGTGGATTGCTGCTATTTGCTCTATCTAAATGAAGCACAAATTGTCTCTATCTAAGATTAAAAAAGGGGATTTACATGTGAGTTGTTTTGGTATATATGAAAGTGATGATAAGAGCCACATCTTATTCTCAGCTTCTGTAGTTATCATATGTCCACTCTCACACCCCTCACATGTCTCTAATTTTCTGTGGTCGTTCCTTCGTATTTCTCGAACCGGACCTCAAAAAAATAATATACTTCCATTGATGAATACTTTGAATGCCGTGGTTTGAAAGGACTATACTGCCCCTACTAATGACACGTTAAGGAGTTGCGTTGTACTTACACGAACACGAGCAAGGCAGTATCATCGCCTAACTCTATTTATGGCCGAATTAGGAAACTTTTGCATCACTCTTTCTTCATATAAATGAACTTGTCTCTTTTAACTTAAGCATACGTGCAAGAAACCTCAATACGTACTAGTATTACAATAGCACATGATCCATGTGTATAAATCAACTTACATAAATAAAATCAAACTTCTCACTCAAATTAGACTGCTTTTTGGGTAAACAAAATGAGAGTTGGAAATAGGGGTAAAAAAGAAAGAAAAAATCAAGAAAATGAGATTAGTTTCAACTTATGCATTAATTCCAATCTTATCCCAACTCAAAATAAAAACAAACAAATAAATAAATCTCACCAAAAGGTTGGTGTGTGGAGCAACAACCCATGTGTCACACAATTATGAAGTGCATATAAAAACAGAAGAAAACAAAACATAGTGGAAAAGGGAAAGAAAAATAAATCAATAATTTCCAACTATGAAGCACAAAATTTTTTCCAAGAGTTTTACAAAGAGAGAGAGAGAGAGCGAGAGTGTATGTAATTGTAGTTTCACACAGTTAATAATATACCGCAATTGCATCAAAATTTGCGGAATTAACAACTGTTGAAGCATATAATAATAGGGGAGTAATATATGGTGTCAATGTAAACCCTTGCTTGTTACCAACCACTCTATAAGGAAACAAAGGCATAATTTCTCATATTTACAGTGATAAGAAACTTCAGTACCTGTTGTGTCTAAATTAGCAGCCATCATCAGCACTCCGTCCTTGAAAACGAATCTACGAGATGTCTCGGAGGTCTTTTCGTGACAATCGCAATCCATCATCATCAAGGGTGGTTTCTCCGAATTGTCGAGATCTGGCATTTTTGCGGTTTTGGATTTCTGGCACGTGCACTGTTGTGCGCATGGAGTTTCACCTTGGAATGATTTGCTTAGGGATAGATGGAGGTTTGCGGAAAGAGATGCAACAAAATCGTGGACATCCTCAACCGTTGATTCACTTCCTTTACTTTTCCACTCGGTGTTGATGATTCTGAGTAGTTTATCGTTGAGGGTGACAAAGCAGTCCGAGCAACACTGGTAGGAGCATATAGCACCAGGCTTGCTTTGTGGAGTTTTAGGCCCCGGTGAGCAGTTAGTGTTGAGATCACTTCCACCTGAGTTGTCTTCTACAGACAACATGCCGTTTTCAGTTGGAAGAAGATTAGGCTGGATACCGATTTCTGCTAGAGCAGAATGCTTATCAACTAAACTGTAGGGACCATCGGCAGGAAAATTCAAACTATTCTCCATGAACCCATTGGAATGTTTAGTAGATGGAGCGTGATTGAGCTGTGCATGATCTCCACCATTTTCTGCCTTAGAGGGGGACTCTGTGTTAACTCCATTCGGTGCTAAGACTTCTGCCGCAGAAGACTGGAAGCTAACGTCAGTTGGCTCTAAGATGCGTTTAGGAGAGCAAGTATCATCTGGGATAACCTTATGGAATGGCTCTTCTACTGTAACAGCAACAGCAACGTCATCACCAGCATTGGCACTTCCATTATTTAAATCATCTTGACTAGAATGTGCAGCATCCAAGGGGGTACCTTCCTCGAAGTTATCTTCCAACACTTCCGACTCGTGTGCTTTTACATTCAGATCACCAATCTTTTGGCCATCACCTTCAGAAACACTGTCATGGATATGATTATTGGCTTTTCCCACAAGAACATTGGCATTTGCCTCAGGACTATGAGCGTCCACCCCTGAACTGAAAGTAGTTCTTGTTTTAGTAGAAAATAAATAATGAATCAAGACATAAAACTGCAAAAGCAGTAAGAGATGTGGCAATACCTCTGTAATGCGTGAGCCCAACAGCTGACCATGTCCTCAAGATAAGCCACTTGCGATAGAAGACGGATGAACTGGGTTCTGTCTTTACCAGCTTTAATTTTATCATCAATTAATCGAACTAGAGCTTCCAGAACCTTCCGGACCCCAGAGCAAACTTCCCTTACTGAATTATATTCACTTCTGTATGCTGATAAACCTACAGCAACTAGTCCTCTAACCGAACCACATTCTTTGCTTCTGATATTGCTCAAACTAGAAGCAGTAATTTCCTCCGTCGAGTTGATGGGACGAACAATACAAGAGTTGAAGGGCCAGCCCTTCCATGATCCACTGGCATTGGCACAAGGACCTTCTTTCAGCTTGGATGTATACCAACAAAGTTCGGCAAAATGAGGATAACAAAGAATCTGATAGCCAAATGTAGATATTGCCAACTGCAAGCTTGATTTGCCTTTCAAAGTTTTATTTGTCAAACCACCTGGAATTAAAGGACTATCATGGGAAGATTTGTTATGGCTAACTTGAGTGGGGCCACCATCAACTATATCATAAGCTTTCGCCTCAACTGGGTTCACGTGGACATGATTTCCACCATGGTGTGATTGGATAAAGTACTGTGTCAAATCATTGGTCAAGCTAGCAGCAAAAGAGCTGATTACCTTATCATGGTCAAATTTTCCATCAAGCTGCAGAGAAAACTGTGGCACCTTATGCCCCAGTGACCTCGATCGACTGCAATTTAATATCTCGTTCCCAAAAAAATGCCTTATTCTATCAGGAAGCAAAGCAAACGGTACTTCTGTGGTAGCCTGTTGTATAAAAATGAAGAAACAGATGCAATTAGCCAATTAGTATAAATAGAGTAACTATTGTGTGATTATCAAAGTACCTAAACCATCCAAATACATACAATGAGAGGATGTCAACTTACCAGTATTGTCAAGGAGCTATTTACACGTATAGACTCCACCTGCTCGACAAAAGAGGTCCAGAGGTATGAGGCCTTCCCCCCAACAGTTTGAAACTCAATACCCTCTATATGAGCACTTGGGTGGAGCTCATCTTCCATCCCAACTTCACAAGTTTCAGAATCATCTTCAGAAGCCCTATCATACTCCTCAACAGCCCACAAATCGATCATCGGCAAATAAAGCATGCAAGAATGTTCCCCAGCAGATCTCACTGCAACAAGTAATATTTATCATTCAATGCACACAGGGGATTGAAGGAAAATATTCACTAAATATAGCATTAACAAAAACATTAGAGAGGGTACTTAAATTACATGAATCACAAACCAGCTACTTTTTACAAAAAATGTAACCGAAAGAATAAATTTCAGTGAGTTGAAATAGAAAGTCCTCGACATACTCAGTATATGTGTTAGCCCATGAACCATGTCTCCGTGTCCTTCAAGAGAGATGCTAGCCAAATCAAGTTTCCGTACATCAACATTGCCAACAAAATAGTGGAGAAGACATGACGCAAGATGCCTCTGGCCGGATCTAGGATTCCCACAAATCAAAACTTGAAATCCTGATTTACTAGATGATAAACAAGGCACATTTTGGGACAACACCGTGCGAGCACCCATGCGCAGCGATTTGGATGGGAATATTCCTGAATTTTCATCAGTATCTTCAACTGCTACAGTAGAACCGCAAGGGTTACTCTCTCCAACAAGAAAATTTGCTTGCAAAAGCTTCTTCTCAATCACATTTCTAACATCCACTTCTTCCAGCAAACCATCGACTTCCAACCACCAATTATCACTATTCACTTGTCGGTCATCTAAGACAGAAACAATTACATTTTTAACCAAATTGCAAGCGCTTTTAAGGTGAGACGGCAGCCAGACACGCTCATCCAGACACAGGCAAACCAACAGTCTTGTTAGAGGCAGGAGAAGGCATGGAACAAGATGAGATTTAAGAGGTGCAGAGACCACATCATTCAGAGCAACAGCACTTTCTCTTCGAGAACATGGAGGCGGTGCACATGAGAGAGCTTTTAACCAATCCCTCTCCTCCACGGCAAAAGTGGGAATAGCGGGGCATCTTCTATCATCCCTAGTAGTTCCAGCAGTAGCAAGAATCTTTTGCAAGGGGAAGCTCCTCCTTAGACCAAATATAGCAGCCTGTGTACAAAGAGCCTGCAGATCAGCACCTGCGAATCCTACTGTTTGCTTCGCTACCCACTTCAGCAAGGGTCCAGAAATTGGTTTGGGCCACTTCTCGGTGTGCAGTGAGAGAATCGATTCTCTATCCTTTAATGAAGGCAGTGGAAAATAGATTTCCCGATCAAATCTCCCAGGCCGTCTTAAAGCTGGGTCGACTGAATCAGGGCGATTAGTTGCTCCAATAACAATGACTGAACCGCGAGATTTTAGGCCGTCCATCAGAGCAAGCAATGTGGAGACAACAGAATTGTGTGTTTGATCTTGCTGCTTCGTGCGACAAGGTGCCAAACCATCAATCTCGTCAAAGAAAATTATAGAAGGTTGAGATTTCTCAGCTACTTGAAACAGGAGTCTGAGCTGGCGCTCAGCATCTCCAACATATTTTCCAAGACAATCTGCGCCTTTGCGTGCAAAGTATGCAATCCTCCTGTCACCACGAGCACAAAAACCAACTAGGGCACGCACAACTAATGTCTTACCAGTTCCAGGATGCCCATGCAACAGAACTCCTCTAGGCGGTGTAAGTCCTAAGTTATTGAAAAATTCAGGGTACAAAAGGGGTAATATAACAACCTCTTTCATGCATTGAATCACATCTTGCAACCCTGCAACAGATTCCCAGCCTGCAAATTGTCTATCTTGTCCAGAGTTTGCACCTCCTATATATATAGGTGCTATTCTGCACAAATCCCTCTGAAGCCTCTTGCTCTCACGCTTCAAGAATTCTTCATCCTCCCCGCAGTTCTCCAACCATTTTTC
Organism: Thymus mandschuricus; assembly: GCA_029379335.1. NCBI lineage: Eukaryota > Viridiplantae > Streptophyta > Magnoliopsida > Lamiales > Lamiaceae > Thymus > Thymus mandschuricus. The sequence continues at coordinate 34,545,640 of CM057081.1, read as the reverse complement.
TTCAGCTTCGATATCCTTACGGTAGGAGTCATTGGCAATCTTCCGCAATTCGAACTTCATCTTTTTGGCCTTCAGTTTCTTTTGCATTTGTGCAGAATGCCTTCCATATGGTTGAAATAGATGGCGATGATCAGTGCATGCTATGAGAAATTTACGATGATCAAAGATGCAATTCTTGGATCGTGCACATGGCTGCAATAGCAAACAAGTTATGTTGACAGTCAATATACCAGAGGGGGAAAGGTACAGTATAGCAGGCAGAATTCAAGTTGAGCAAGAAATGAAGCGTGGATTGATGAAAGATATACTAAAACAAAATGGCAAGAGACGCACCAGGTGGTAAGTTTTGGGACATCTATCAACACGACACCCTATGGTTGCTCCAGGTCTCCTACAACGACTACATTTGAGTACCCTTCCTCTGTAAAGTGCAGCCCTGATATTTTTCAAGCATCCCAATCCAGCAAAATAAACCTGTACAAAAAGCCATCAGACTAGCAGATGTAAACTTCCATGCAAGAATATAAAAATTCTTAGGATAGATCTTAAAGGAAAAGGAAAGGAAACACCAAGAGCCTGCACTGCATATAAAAATCTATAATAGCTAGTGAAGGGATAACTAGGAATGTTAAACACACCTCCGGACTCCATACAGCACATTGTTGATGAACCCAAATCCCTGCAATACCAAATCTGTCGTTAATGGGACCAAGGAGTCGTCCAAGCCATCCAGGTTGATCACCAAAGCCATCGCAAACATCATAATTAGGTTCCTCCGAAGCAGATGATCCGCTATATGCCTCATTATCACTGCCACCACCTTCCAGTAGAAGTATTTTTGGAGGCTTGCCATCTGTACCACCCCCACATAAACCACAGCGCCTTCCGAGTTTTATTCTTGGTTTTCTATCAATAACAGCTGAAGGATTGGATTGAGCTTCTGGTTTAACATTAATATCATCTCCAAGAGGCCTTTCAGGATGGCCATCATCTTTTGGTCTGTCAACTGTGCCACAATCAACTTCAGCAATATTTACTTGGTCGGGTACAATACCACATGCTGACTCTTTCAGCTCCACTTGCTCTTCCCCCGTCTTGATATTCCCATTGCTGTCACATTCTTCTAATCCCGTCTTTTGGATTGCAGTCTCCTCTCCCTCAGCCAACTGTGAAGCCATACCGCAATCTGTTTCAATTGCATCTTGGTATTCAAGATTATTCTCCAAAGGTAACCCTTCTACCTCGTCCATCACTTTTGAAGTCTCGTCTACCCCAGCTAACTGTGAATCCACGTTGCAATCAACTTCAGTCTCATCAGTATGCTCAAAATTATTCTCCAGAGCTAACTCTTCTGCATCTTCTACCACTTTTGAAACCTCATCTCCGTTCTTTGAATTCACATCCTCAGACTCACCTCCCAAATCAGCCTCCTGGTTGTTATGTTCCAAGACATTAGATGCTTTAATTCTTCCAGGCCTCTTTGATTTAACAACTGTGGATTTCTGACCCTCTGAGTGCTCCTTCTCCTGAAATAACTGTGGTACTTTTTCATCCCCTAAGCCATCAAGATCCCGAAACAACTTTCGTTTACCCTTCCGTGATGACTCCCCCCTTGCCCTCCCAGAAAAACCACTACTACTTCGCCTAGCTCTCAACCGTGACCTCCAACCATCACTCTCTTCATCAAGATCTCTCGAACTGGAACATGGCATTTCACATTGCGCCCTATCTACTCTCCTAACTTTCTCAGCACTACTAGCTACACCATTACCAACCTTCCTCCGCTTTTTAGGTGGCATAGGCGATGAATCAAGCAACACAGGCACTCTACGAGCCCTACTACTCCTTCGGAGCTCAGATTCATCCCCTCCATCATCAAACTCACTAGGCTGGACCCCTTTATCACTCTTATTAGGACTATTTTCATAAATTGAATCTAATTTCTTATGCTTCTTCTTCTTCCCCTTAAACCTATTCCTGAGTTTCTGATCTTTCCTTCTCTTCACAACTGAGTCCGACCGCGATAATCGCATAGCAAAAACCCTCCAACACCAATTAAACCACAAAAGCAGACCTCAACCCACACAAATCCTCCGCACACATCACGCGTAAAAATTCAACAATCAAATCCCCTTTTCCATCAATAATGAAATTCAGAGAGACTGAAAACAAGCGAATTCGAGATAATGAGGCCGACGAGATACTGACCTTGGATAACGGATCATGCACAACAAATAGGAAAAAAAGGAACCCTAAAAATCATCAGATTTCAACCCGATTTTAATCGCAGCAACCAACTTTTTCCGCAGTGGAAACCAATTTTTTGGGGGTTGTGAACAGAATTTACCAATTTAATTTCGATTTGGTTTGATTTTTTTCTCCCTCCGCTGGTAATTGGTTTAGGGCTTTTTGTCGACTGTTTACGAAGACTGCTTTGAGGCGGAGGTATTTAGAACTGAGTTGTTGAGTTCACACCTGCGAAAACTACATACTGTTACCTGAGGGCTTTAGCGCACTCGCATCCGCATCGCGTGGATGGCACGACTCAGTAAGAACATCGGGCCTCTTGGCCCACGCCTTTTTATTGGAAAGTGGCGGAGCTCGCGTTGACCACGCGCTCACCCCTGAGAATGGGATATATGAGGAGTAATGCGAATTTCTCAAATATTTTTTTGATTTTTCCCACCAAACGTTACCGCCAAAAATCGGGATATATTTTGTTTTAATTGGAAGAGGGAGGAGGAATATATATTTATCCGTTTCAGGAATTTGAAAAAATATAAAATAATGATATAGAAAAATCACTAGGTTTGAAATAATGAATAAAAATTACTATTATAAACTTTATAAAAATAATTGAATTGAAATCATAAACAAAAATAAATAAAAAATTGATGTTACTACGATGTTCAAAATTTGAGTAAATTATGGGAATTTGAGTATTTCAATTTTCAACGGCTGGAGCCGTCAATATCAATAATTTCAAACGGAAATAAAATCATGCTCATGCACACTTGTTTTACAAAAAGAAGTGATGGCACCAGAGTAATTTTCAATAATTCCACCTCCCAAAAACGTATTTTCATTTACTCAATCCGTGCAGCTAGCACGACTACTAATCAATAATGGTTGCATGTTAATTCCTATTCATATAAATAAATTTTGTTTGATAACCTCTTAAAAGACGAATTTACCCCTTATCCCTGGTGCCTATCAACATACACTACATCAAAACTAACAGAACAGGTTTTGAGAATCAAAGGTACATAAGCATATTAGCATGATAGCATCAACAAGGTTTTTCATTTTTACATAGCATGACAAAAGGATTAGAGAGAGCTGATAGGTGAAACCATAATTACAGAATACCCCAGACACAGATTTCATGTTCCCATATTTGCAAAAACCACAGTCAAGGTGATGTTTTAGACCTTTCACGACGCCTCGCCAACAGTCACCAGTTCATACTCGACGAGGGAGAGATTGTTGTCTTCGTTCACTTCGAATTCTGCAGGTTCAGCAACCTCGATACGGCCCCATTTGTCAACAGCAAGCCTCATTGTTCCCTTAAACATGTCGATCTTTGCGTTTCGGATGATGACACTCGTCCCGGGTTTCATCATCTCAACTGGGGTTTTGACAAAACAAAAGCCAATTAGTAGACTGTGAATCAACCATCATACTATGAAAGGATAAATGTAATGAGAGATTCATTTGATTTCGAGGTTAACACAATAACAAGTGTTTATAAACTAAATGATGACAAGCTAATATTGGGCAAGAGCAATAAGATACAAAACAGTTTTGGGACCAAAAACAAGTAGATGTCGATTCAAGATACATACCTTTAGAGTGCGAAAAACAAGTTCATTTTATTGAATATGCCAGAAGCAGTGAGATATTTTCAGGAAAACACATGCAATTCTATAACCATCCACAAAAATAACCTCTCGTAAACATGTTCTAAACCATGAAATCCAGGCTAACTCTGTTTCGTTGAATGAGAAGAGGTAACAGTGGATCAACTATAGAGCTCCATGGACACAACAGCTGACAAAGAAACCTTCTTAATTTACTAGACTCAATACTCTTTTGAAGTAGCTAAACTGAGGAACTGATTCTATAAGCAGCAGCAAACAGGCAATAATCATGGCCACACATTTTGATAGTTCAGCTTACTTAATTTCCAGATGAATAAACCAGAATTCAAAAGAAACATCATGTCTAAAATTGTTTCGATAAAACATATCAACAACAAAGACCTAGTTAATGGCATTTTATTCAAACTCAATACTTAATTATACTACATAGACCTTTCCTGAAATAAAAGACAATAGCAGTACTATATACCATCTCTGTCTATGATGAGCTAATTGAATATTATAGTAGACTCGTTATCAACAAACGGATGAAGTATTACGAGCCACCAACACTGTTGATCTAAAAGATCATCGAACCAGACACTGTTGATCTAACAGATCATCGAACCAGGAGCAACAAGCAGAGGAAAAGCAGCCAACCATGATAGAAATTCCCCATTCATCCATTCCTTAAACTAATAAACAGATGAAATGAAAAGCAACCGGCTATATCCAGCATATAATAATGAATATATTCAATCCAACATAGTAGTATTTGAAATTTTGAATAATACAGTAGTATTTGAATAATATAAAGCATAGATCCAGGGTTCATCATCACAGAAAAACTCCAGAAGAAGAACAAACAGCAGAACAAAACAGATTTAAGTTCCTCGCCTTCTAACAGCAGTTTTCGCGCCAACATTTGGAACAAAAATCACACACACACAGAGAGAAGGCATACGAAGAAGGCAGTAGGGAGAGAGAGAGAGAAGCAGAATACCTTGATCGTTGCGAGCAGTGAAGAGGATGGAGGCGGTGTCGTCTCCGACGAGGCACTCGGCAATGCAGGTGTTGCGGAGGTGAAGGGATGCGGCGGCGCCCTTCCGCAGGACGGTGGTGGAGCTGACGACCTTCACCGTGAGCGTGTGGCCGTCGGTCCCCGGCTTGAGGCTCTCCACCTTCACGAACACAGGCTTCCTCAGTCCCCTAGCGCCGATTGTCGCCATTGATCAAAACCCTAGAGAGAGAGAATTACGAGCGTAAGACGATGCGAAGTGAGCAGGTCAGGTGTGTGAGGACTGAGGAGTGGTGGAGTGTGGAAGTGGAGTTAAGGAGAAAAAAGGGTGTTGGGTTCCGATTGGGTGGGTGCGGGCTCACCGAGATAATCGTGTCCTTTCACCTCTCGGCCAATGCCGCTTCAGCTCCCTGGTTTCTTCACAGACTGCCATCATTGCGTTTCATCGGGAAGGAACACTATCGCTTGAGTCCTCCTCCTTTATTTTTGTCTTTATTATTTTTTCCCGCAAAAATATTTAACTTTTTTAAATACTTACTCCGCCTAAAACGGTACAATTTTTTTGGACACGAGAATTAAGTAAACAGTGTTTAAGAATTTAACTTTAATATAGTAGCATGTATTTAAGCAATAACTACATTGATACGTGATTATTAATGAACAATGTACCGAGACCTTTAATTTAATATAAAAATTGTAAAAATCGAATACAAATTACAATGAAGTGCATGTAGGCCTAGTCGTTTCTATATAAGAAATCATGCATCGTCACGATTCAAGAAAAGGAGTACAATAAAACCTCTATAAATTAATAACCTTGGGACCATGCAATTTTATTAATTTAGAGAGATATTAATATATCGATAAATTAATATTTATTAATTAAAAGGGAGACTTTTTAATTTCAGCAAATTAAATGAATTCATGTATTTTTCATTGATTATATTCATGCATCAATCAATTTTTTTTGTAACCAATTAAATATATTTTTGGATGCCATCAATTTTGCAGTCTCCGCTTGTACAACCAAGGTTTCTCAAGTGTCAATAGCTTATTGCTTTCGGCACAGCATAATCCGTTCAAATGAATAAATCACAAGCAACTCAAGTGAGACGAACTTTGAAGAAAGCCAACATGAGCTTGAGAATATGATCAAGGGTGTTGGTTATGAGCTTGTGAATAAATCACAAGCAACTCAAGTGAGACGAACTTTGAAGAAAGCCAACATGAGCTTGAGAATATGATCAAGGGTGTTGGTTATTGCAATGAAATGAACGTCAACAAATTGGTGGACTATCCGGGTGGAAATGATGAATGTTCAATGGTTCAAAGTTTAGAGGAAATCATTGATGATATTATTGAAGATCCTACTAATGATGAAGCTGAAGATGATTCAATACCGCTGGAACCTATCACGAGAAAGGAGGCTTTGAACACGACAGCAACTCTTCTTAATTTTTTGTTGCAGCCAGAGAACTCGACACCAGATCTCTTGAATGCAATTAAAAAGGTTAGGGATGAAATCCAATTAGATTTAAAGTTTAAGAAAAGTCAAGTAACAATAGACTCATATTTTAACAAATTACCATAATTTAAAAAATTGTAATATTTATGAATGATTAATTTAGAATTTTATTGGGACCTAATATTTATAAAGGGATTTCTCAAAAATCTATTATTTTATTATCTTATCGAATTTAATGATTTTTTACAAAGGCCCAAGTCGGGACCGAAAGATTTTATTATTTTAGAGAGGTTATTAATTTATCGAGTATTAATATATAGAGGTTTTACTGTATGTATCGTCTTTTACGGAAGGGGAATAATGTTGGGCCTTATCTAAACTAACATTTCAGTAAAATTTGTCAAATAATTTTTGCCCAATTTAACACGGGCAGGAGATAGTCTTGTAGAAAATCCAATAGTAGTTTGATCCAAATTGAAATGGATTTGTATAAACATTTTGAGTTTGATTGAGGCCCAATCCATGATGGGCTTCGATTTATGACAAATATTATTAATTATTTTATCGGTCGGCGTTCGGTTTGTCTTGTTTCTTGTCCCTTGCAATTTTTACACGTAGACTAAGCAACTTGAATTAAATATTTAGATGCACCTAACCTAATATACCACCGAAACCTTATCTATTTTCGTCTCATTCATTATTGGAACGGCGCCACTTCCACTTTTCAAAATTTCAAAAAATAATCATACTGCGCACTTACCACTCATGCATGCTTCTTGCTTCCTTCCCAACTCTCATTTGTAGTTATACATTATCGAACGGATGACCGTCACGTGTTATTGATTGGGAAAATGTAATTGTGGACAATCAGATAAAAAAATTGCATAGTTTTAATTTATTTTGGGGGACATGCGACGATGACAGATAAATGCATACATATAATATAAGCAACCTATAAGTTGTCCATAGTGCCATTTTTATGTGCTTGTCTATAATAAAGTTTAGCGAATATATATATTTTAAAATAAGCAAGTTTTGTCGTAATGTAACGTCTCCCCATCAATAAGAGTGCAGTATTTTCTGCATATTTGAGAAAAAAAAACTCCATTCTCCATAATCTTATAGTACTACTTCTTCTAGCTAGTGAGAAATCAGGTTCTTGATTTGTTTTTGTTGCTTTCTCTGAAGCAGTGATGGCGGCAAACGGTGAAGAATTCAAAGTCGATGTGTTTTCATCTGCGTCGGAGGTGAATCATTTCGAATGAGTTCTTGTTTTATGATTCTCAATCTCACATTTTGTTTTGTTTTTCGATTGTGTAGTTGCTTTCGAAGCTGCAAGAGAAGTGGGAAGGGAAGAAGAAGCCGTATCCTGCAATGTATTCGAGTGTGTACGGTGGGATAACTCTCGATCCGTCGTTGATGGCCATCCCCGTCGACGACCACATGGCTCATCGAGGCCACGGTGTCTTCGACACCGCCATCATACTCAACGGGTAACCAACCTGTTGAGTATTTTACGATTTTATGGCCTCAACAAAGTTTCTATGATTGTTCCATGTTTGTTACTTGTAGGTATCTCTACGAGCTCGATGTGCACCTCACTCGATTCCTCAAGTCCGCATCGAAGGCGAGGATCGAGTCTCCCTTCCCGAAATCCACTCTCCGGAGCATCCTACTTCAGCTTACCGCATCCTCAGGGTGCAGGACCGGCACTCTGAGGTACTGGCTGAGTGCCGGTCCGGGCAATTTCTTGCTCTCCCCTGTAGGATGCACCTCTGCTTTCTATGCAGTGGTCATAGATGAGAGCATTGCTCAATACAGAAAAGGCGTGAAGGTGATAACATCGACCATTCCTATGAAGTCGCCTCTCTTCGCCACCATGAAGAACGTGAACTACCTCCCGAACGTGCTTGCGAAGATGGAGGCCGAGGAGGTGGGCGCCCACGCCTCCGTGTGGGTGGACGAGGAGGGCTACGTGGCCGAGGGCCCGAACGTGAACGTGGCCTTCGTCACGCGCGAACTAGAGCTCGTCCTTCCCGTCTTCGACAAGATCTTGAGCGGGTGCACGGCTATGAGGCTCCTCGAGCTCGCGCCTAAGCTAGTGGAGGAAGGGAAGTTGAAGGGCGTGAGGGTTGGGAACTTGAAGGTTGAGGAGGCTAAGGCAGCTTCGGAGATGATGTGGGTTGGTAGCACGCTTCCGGTAATGCCCATCGTAATGTGGGATGGCCAGCCCATCGGAGACGGTAACCTCATTTCTTCGTCCCGTTTGTAAGAATAGACACTTTTATAATAGTACTAACACGATCTCGTCTCGTGTCTTTTTTGCAGGTAACGAGGGAGAAGTGACGACGGCGATTTCGGATTTGCTTTGGGAAGATATGGTTGCCGGACCTGAAACACAGAGGACTCCAGTTCCTTATGTTTAGGAACTCTATGACTATTTAGTTTCTGCTGCACAAACACACAATCATGCTTAATTTGAATGAAGAAAATAAGGAGGTGCAGCAGAAAATGCAATTTCTTATATTTCCTCTGTTTTTTTCTTTTCCTTGTTGCTGTAATTTTTCATCAAGATTTGAAGAAATGGGAAAGGGAGTTTTCGATAGATTTCCGTATATACTGGCAGCGGAGAATCATAATTTAGGGGTAAATTACAAATTGAATAGAATCGTAAAGCGTTACAAATCTCAAACAGACTTATTTTAAATAAACGAATGAAATGCAATAATACATTAATTATTCCCAAAATGCGATGATACAATATTTACTCGAAGGGGAGCAATACTATCCAACGCCAGCGGCGAGATCTTCTTGTTGTTCCACAGATTATTCAGTTCAACCGCAATAAATAAGCCTTCTTCGATTTCCTTTTTAAGTGTTCAGTCAAGCTTCGCTTAGTAGGAGTGTCGTTCGCAGAAGGACTTGAGCCTCTCCATGGCTTCTTCGAGAGAAGATGGCTCGACAGCGAAAGTGATCCGAATCCAGTTCTTCAGACCCACAGCAAGTCCTAGAAAAGGCAAAGAGTAAGAACACAACTTTAAGCTTTTGTGTTGCGGAATTTTCTTAGTAAGAACACAACTTTATGATTGGACATTGTTTGCTTAGGTACTTATTCATACCTGGAAGAATAATAACAGATTCCTCTTTGGCCAGCTTGAAGCAGAAGTCGATATCATCGCTTATGTCCTTCATCCGCTCGATATTCAGCTTAACCTACAATGTTCGAAATTCAATCAGACAAATGATCGCTGAACAAAGACATAGTTGAATGTTGCACCATTTACGAATTCTTACCATGAAAGCCATAGCTCCTTTCGGCTTGGTTGGACAGCTGATGCCGTTGATGTCTTCGATCTTTTGATAGCAAATCTCAGAGGTTTGCTTCAGTATGTTGATTGTTTTTCGGAAGAAAACTTCTTGTGTTTGCTCAACAATTTCTGGAACCGCAGCCTGAAACATTGCAACTAGACTTTTCAGCATGCTTGACTAGAATAGTCCACGGCGGCCATTATATATGTCAAAAGAAACGGCAACTCATGCTTCGTTTCATTAGAAATCGGACTTTACACACACCTGGATGAATGTAGCCGGACCTCCACAAATATCGCAGTACTTCTTGATGCGTTCGACAAACTGAAAAACGAAAAAAACGAGACGAAGGCACCGATCAGTATTCGACTCCCCATCAATTTCTTAATACTAAACCAACCATGCAGCATCACTTTACACCCCTACCATACATATTATATCCAAAATTCAATACACACAACCAAATTTCTGAAGTACAATTAATAAAGCTATGGTCCTTCATAGCAAGTAAAGCAGAGGACATGAATTAAAGCATATTGTAAAATTTAAATACTGCAAGCTGGTAGGCCATAATTCATGACTTTCTTTAGTAATCAAACTAGGAAGCATAAAAAGGTATTCATACCTTTGGGCTCATCAAACTGCCATCGGGGTCATTAATCACCAACCAACCAAGGCGCCAGCCGGGAACCAACCATCTCTTAGACAAAGATCCGAGCGTCACCACCGGGGCTATCGACCCGAAATTCCCCATCGGGACGAAAGGGTTCGCCCCGAAAGCCAAATGGCCGTAGACTTCATCTGCAATCACCACTATGCCGAGTCTCTTGGCTGTCTCAGCAACCTGATTTTCAAGTCATAAACACAAAAGTCAGAAACCAAGATCTAAAACAAACTCAGGAATCAACTAATTTTCTTTGCAAATAATGTGTAAATGGCTACCTTCTTGAGGTGCTGGTGCGAGTAGACGTTGCCACACGGATTCCCAGGGTTGATGATCACCATTGCAACGGTGTTGTGGTCTGCTAAATCCGCCACCGCGTCGAGATCGACCTCCCATCCTTTCTCGGCATGAAGATCGAAGTAGCGGACTTCGATGTTTCGGAACGAGGCGCAGAGGCCGTAGATTGGGAAGCAAGGTCTAGGCAGCAGGATGTTAGCACCGGGACGAGCCAAAACTGACAATGCTATCTCGATAGCTTGGGTGCAGCCGGCGGTGACGTACACGGACTCCGCCGGTAGCTTGTAGTTCAGATCCTTGGACAAATACCCTGCAATCGCCCTGTTCGGAGAGGAGATTCATAAGATTTAGTCTACGTCACTAGCTGTAGAAACTACTTTCCGATGAAATCGCAAATGAACATCTCAATTCAAAATCTAGATTCAGTTTGGGATTTAATTCCACCAAAATCGGTGTAAGCTAACAGAAATTCAAATCGAGAACGATGAAATCTAAATCCACTACACAAAAACTCAGCTGAACTAACTCATCAGTCTAACACATTTGTTAAATTCCGAATTCATCTTCTAGATCCTTCATTCCATAAACACAGTAAGGGTTTCGACAAATCTAGAACACTAGCTGTTCAATTAACTCCATTAACGATGCAATAAAACAAGTTGACAAGCAAGGGACAGAGAAATAGGAAGAGGAGGGGGCGAAGAACTCACTCTCTGGTTTGCGGAAGGCCGGCGGTGGGGGCGTAGCCGTTGAATTTGGCGGAGCGGAGAGCCTCCACAACGCCTTCCTGAGCAGCATTACTGGCGTGGAAGCAGGAATAGGCAGTGGGATCCCCAATCCCCAGAGAAATAACTCTCTTCCCGTTCTCCTTCACATCCGTGCTCGACATCAACAGCCCCAAAATCCCCTTAATCGTGATGGTCGTCGGTGCCTCGACCTCCTGCGCTGCGCTCTGCAACTCCATTACTATCCTCTTCCTCCTCCTCCTCTCTGCAGCAGCTGAATCACGAGATCTGAGTTGCGGATTCCGAAGTGCGAATCTCTCTGCCGCACCGAGTGGGGTGTAGAGAGAGAGAGAGAATGGAAGGAGGAGAGGTAGAGAGAGAGAGAGAGAGAGAGAGAGAGAGGAGAAAGATAAGCTTTCTTTTTTTCTCGAGTTGAAGGTTTAGAGCATTTGGGTTCTGAATTTAAAGGAGAGATGGAAGTTCATGAGCTTCTGCACCATTTGCATGAAAATTCCTACAAAAATAAATATACAAAACACGTGGTCTTTCTACAACAATACCGTAAACTAATTTTTCCCCGTTCATACTATTCAAATATTATTATTACTCCTAATATTATTGTTATTATTATTATTCTTTTTTGTCGCGATTTTTCATCTTTTTAAATCTAGTCAAACGTGGAGCATTTCACACGGAATTTCTTTTCTTTTCCTTTTATGTTTTTCCCCTTCATTTTTCTTTTTATTGAAAAACAAAAAAAAATAATAATAATAATAATTTTTTTCAAGTGGTTGATAGTGGGTGACAGAAATTATAATGTGTCGATTGTTTTTTTACGTGTAGTCCAAATATTTTTTTGCTAGTTGTGTGTTTATTTTTCTTAAAGTGGCATGTAATGAAAATCGTTTTAAATTTTTTAATGGTTAATTTTGGTCCATTTTTAGCGAGTACGTGCTTTAATCATGAAATTATGAACAAAAAAGAATCAATCAGTTTCAAAAAGCGACATGCATATATAGTAGTGTATGAATTAAATTCGTGGACGAAATAATGATGCAAGATTAACAAGAAGTAGATGTGGTAGGTGGAAAATGAACTAGGGACGTGAAATTGGGTGTTGTTAATTTTCGACAATCTAATCATCATCGTAACGAACTCGAAAAGTTTATTGAATATATATGAAATACGAGTACGTGACGTACGTCCGTTAACATAATACTCGATAAACATTTATAAATAACCATAAAAGTGTCTGCCAAGAAACTACGTAGCATAGCAGTTGCATAATAATAGCGTAAGTTTGGAACCGAAAAATTAAATAATCGAGCAGCCACACTATATTAAAGGATACTACTATGAGTTATAATAATATTACATTATTTGTTACATTAAATAGAGGACAAAAGAATACCAGAACACCTCTAATTGTTAGCGCGTTTAGGTTGTTACAAATTTATGTTAAACCTAATTAAAGGAAGCAAAAGGGAATAACGTCGAATTCTTAATTAATCAAAAGTAATTAGTATTGTAAGAATTAAAATAATTTAAATATTTGGCTCTATGTGTGAAGTTGGACCGGACCACCTTTAATTAGGTGATTAATTATGCAATTTAAATAAATTAAATATTATAATGTAGCCATTAATTCAGGTAAAACAAATTTAAATGCAGTAAATTAGGATAAAGTATTGATTTAGATAATTTAATTCAAAATTAAACAGTATACAGTATTTATACGAACAAATGCACAGCTGGCGCCATGGGTGACAGCCTGGCACGTATTTACTTAAGTATAGATTAATCTATTTTTTGTAACTACTTGTACTGAAAAATTTACGGCCTTTGTAATTGTAATTTTGCCATAATGATTTTTGCTAAATTACATTGTTTATGTAAATCATATACCAAAAATAAATTATGTAGGAGAAAAACAAGCAAATTGGCCGGCATTATTTTTTTAAGTATAATTATTTTCCAATTAAAAATGCAGTTTATTCATAATTTATACTATTATTAAGCATCCGTATCTTTTAATAATAGTATATTAGTACATCAAATCAAATACTATCAAAATACTGATATTGTGGAATACGACTATGTTAACTAACTGAATATTGTTGAAATCGTATAAAAAATACTTAAACAAAAAAAAAAAAAAAGGAGAGATAGAGAGAGTCGGCGACGATTATGTCATTTGTAAATCGTATTTTAGGTAAATGGAAACTCGAAAATTTAATAAAGAACATGGGCTGCTCGTCGAACGACTCGTTACCCATTAATATAATACTACTATTTTATACATCAAATAAATCCATATATACATTTTCTATTTATTAATTTACATAAATATATACCAATGTTAATTAAATAGAAATGTCACCTACCTCCAATACCTACGTCATCACCAACCGTACATAAATTTCGAAATTTAGTTGTGGTCGAAATTTCACATCAACTACTCCCTCCGTCCTTAAATAAGTGTCCCGAGCCGCCAAAAATTTTGTCCCTAAATAAGTGTCCTATCACATTTTTCCAAGCAAAAATTACACAAAACTACCAAAACTACCCTTTCTTGAAAATCTAAAAGTGGGATAAAGACAAAAATAAATAAATAAATAATCAAGGATTTTAAGGGCATAAGTGTCAATTTACCCTTCTCTTTGGTTTGCACAAAATGGCGGCTCGGGACACTTATTTAAGGACGGAGGGAGTATTCAAACTATTTTAAAAAATAAAAAATAAAAAATCATACTACCTCCATCTCATCTAATTAGCCCCAAAGGAATAGTAAATTTTTTGGCACGCATTTCCACCGAAACCTAGTACGGATTTAACGATATACTCCCTCCGTCCCGCCCGATTTGGCCTAGTTCTTTTCGGCACGATTTTTAAGGAGGAGTAAATTACATTAATTAATAACCTTGAATTTGTGTTCCCAATAAAGGAAAATTAAAACTAGCCAATCAAATTCATTCTTAACAATTTAAAAGTATTAAACTACAAAAGTGAAAGTGATATGTTGGTCCCAAAAAGGAAATAGGCCAAGTCGGCCGGAACACCCCGATTTGGAAAACGGGCCAAATCGGGCGGGACGGAGGGAGTAATATCAAAATATTATTTCTTTTACGGGATACTACGAGTGTCGGACTATCCCGTAAAAGAAATAATATTTCAAAATTATATCGTAAAACTCATACTAGGTTTCGGTGGAGATACGTGCATGTCACATCAATAAAGTTTTGGGGCTAATTAGATGAGATAGAGGTAGTATAGTATAAGAAACTAAACAAAATTAAACCAAAATGCACGTAATTTCCAAAGGTACAAATTTCCCGACAAAGATATCCCACATCTGCCCAAAATAGGACCAAAAAATTTATTTCCACTTATTATCAACCACTTCAATTAAATTCCATTTCTCAAAATAAAAATACATTTGCGATATTTTACACAATTATTGCACCATAGTATAATTATTTTATTCAAATAAAGTGAAAAATTGAAGGAGTAGGCATGGGATCTTGACTTTGGAATAAAAATGTGTAGACCACAAATATTAAAATGTGACAAATAAATAAATAAAATAATAATGAAAATAAATAACTACTCCAATTAGTTGATTTGCGATGAAGCTTCTTTGTTTCCATGAAAAAACATGCGTATAATTCCACCTAATTTCGGTGTTGACCAGCAGCTGCGGCACGTGCAAAAGTAAACCATCTGTGAGTCGTGATTATTTTAATCAAATAATAATAATAATTTAATTAATTATTTTAAGATGTTAGCGTAAGTATATAATATGTCTGCGTCAAACTTATTATTATTACAACTGTGTAGTATTAGTAGTAAGTAGCTTCGTCGAAATTAATACTATTATTATATATGGATTATTCATGATTATGTGTACATAAAGTGGAGAGCTAGTTTAGTGCTTTTACATTATTTACGTATGTTTTCGATGGGTACTTGAATATCTTACAAGATTACAATTTATAGTAGGTCTGATTGGTCATGGGCTTAGGTAAGAAGTGCATCTGCCTCTATGCCCATAACTAAACGGGCCCATATGTAAGTGCCATACATTTTCACTTTTACACTGGGCAACTGAATTTTCAAGATCCGGACTACCTCATACCAGAATTGACGAAGCACGTATGTAAGAAATGCCAAACGAAAGAAGAAAAGCAAGAAATACTTGCTTCTGATATCGAACTATGATTTATGTGCATCGTATTATCAACCTCTAGACTAATTTATTCAACGATAATTATCATTTTTAGTTTTTCAAATGCTCATAATAATTGTCAAATAATGTTCAAGAATTTCTTCTTCGTACCGACCTATAGGGATTAATTAAGAAGAAGTGCATAATACTCAATCAATTAAGATTAAACTTCAGTATACTAAATATTTTTAATTTCTCGTAACACTACATAAATAATGTTCACAGTATACAAAGCCAATATTTTAACAAGAAATAATTAATGACGATGATGTCCAACCTTGAGCTCAATCATTATCGAGAATTAAAAAATATATATATTTTTCGATAGATTGAATCTCCCTATTTAAAGGATCGTGAGAAAATTACGAAGGCCACGACCTTGATAAATAAATTAAAATTTAGGCACTATGTATATACGTATATAACAGTTGGATTAATTAATTAATTAATTAATTGAAAATATCAAATATGTTAATTAAATAACAATATTTGATACGCAAGTAGACACGAGACAGAGAAGCAGAGTAACGCGTATCACCACACAAAGCCACGTGCCAATCAACCTCACTCACGTGATCATATTCATAGCAAGGGACACTAAATGTAATACTTCCTCTGTACCGTGGCATTAGTCCCAATTTCCTTTTTTGTCTGTCCCTTTTATTAGTCTCATTTCCTTAAAAGGAAATAATTTAACACACAAAAACACCTTTTAAAACCCCTTTATCCCTGCATGTATTGGTTACTGTGCCATATCCAAATGGGACTAATGCCACGGGACGGAGGGAGTATATAGTATTTCCTTTTGTTTTCTCAAACCATAAAAGGAAAATGAAATGTTGAATAATATGGAATTTAAATCAATTTATCACTTCACCTACAATCTACAAGTTTTCTTTAGTTGGCCCGTCGAAAAAGAGAATGAGACGTTTTGAACGAGGTTTAAACGGAACATGAAGTAACGTAATACGGAATGTTTACGACAATAGAGAATGAATGGAATGAGTTGAATTAGATTCTTAACTTCAGTCACATTTAATCAAGTTGTGAATTATCTCTCAAAAAAAGACTTGTGAAACAGATGCGTTTACGTAATTGATTTTTGACCAAAAAACATGTTTATTCAACTCACTACAAGACATTTTTGCATATATTAATTAATTAATATAGTAAAACATTACAAATATTTATAATAAAATGGATGTAATTATAACCTTGTTCTACAAGTAAAATATTTTGTCACGTTTTCTCTTATGAAAACAATGGTATTTACTAATTTATTCGTAACAAAATAGTCTACCTATTTTATAAATTAATTTAATGGTTTCTTTTTCAAATATTCACTGACGAAATATTAATGATTTTATCATTTCATTTATATAAACTATCGAGACATATGTACTTAACTGATTAAATATCTATGCATGGATATCTCGTACTTTTTTCTGAACATGCAAATATTTCCCATTAAAATAAGTAAATATCTTTTACAAAAATGATTAATTTTATGGTTACGAAGAGACAGAAATATTGCTGCTGGAAATTTTATTTTTACCTTTCTTTTTTAATCGATTGTTCAATAATTCAAAAACACGAGTACTTTTTCCACACGGCGCACATGTTTTTATCTCTTTAGTAAACAATATTTGTTTATTTTTATACAAACAAATAGATCCCGACGAATGCATGTGAACGTAACGACGTTAATCGATATACCTATAACATGTAACGATCATTCGATATAGCACAGTTAATCGAAGCTCCGATCCTTCCTCAAGTCAACACACGAGAAACATATGCTCGACTCGACTTTGACACTCCCTAAAAACTATCGTCTCATTTTGTGACTGATCGAGCTCCGATTCTACATATATATTTAGGCTAATTAGAGTCGCTCGATTATCCACCTCGACTTAGTTGGGACGAATCGAACGCCATTCTAAGGGCCAAAAATCAAAGTCCCACAAATTTGATGAGCAAGAATTAGAAGAAATTAATGTCGTGATGGGTGTAGACAGGCGCACGATAGCGAGGGATATTCGAGGTAGTTGAGGAAAGAAGGGTAGTTGGGAAAAGACCTCTCAATTTTGCCTCCAAAACTCTCTATTTTCAACTACCCATTTTATTTTTCAATTATATTCTTTTTTCATTTATTACTAATATCGATCACTTTCATGCAATCCAATCTACATAATTCAATATTTTTTTATTATGAGGAATTTTTATACTTATTAGTTTCCACTCATAATATTTCCCATCATTTAATTTATTTTGGTGTTATTTATGGAATTTCAACTCGTAATAATTAAATGTTCCACTCATAATATTTCCCATCATTTAATTTATTTTGGTGTTATTTATGGAATTTCAACTCGTAATAATTAAATGTTTGCTCCAATTATTATGCGATGCTAATTTGCATTACTATTAATACACAGTAGTACTCAATTTGATGACCTAATTATGTACATTAATGATTTGCTGTTATTTTGTGGTCTCTACTAATATCACGATAATAATCATCGAGAAATACTATTTTCGTTCCGTTATCTTTCATGATTTTGTTTCCAAGCTAAAGCTATTCTCTTCACCTTTTTAACCAACTTTTCAAACGCATAATTAGTTTTAGCTCTAAAGAAAGGACCAGTTTTTATTAGTTCGGTATCTTTTTCTAAACAGACCAAAATATCTAATTAATTAAAAAATTAATCACCATTCTGCAAATAAATCCAAAAGCTGTCATTGAAAAAAAAATTTACAAAAAAAAAAAAAAAAAGAAAAAAGTTTGAAATTACTATCGAACAACGTGGTTCAATAGTCGCCTGGAAAAAACATTCAACCACTGCTTAGTTTTTTAATTGTCTAAAATAATATGCTAATTTCAGAGAAGATCGAATAAATACTGTAATATTCTACTATTAATAATTAAGAAGCACAGCTCAGTCTTTTCCAAACCATGGCGCATGTATGTCTAATATTTCATCCGTCTCGTTTGTCAGCGGTCGAGTCTTAAGTTGGGCCGTTCCGAAAATGAAAATAATTAGCACGATTTTATTTGTTAAAGCAGTCATTCTTTTTAGCGTAATGGCCGAATCTTTTGTTTGGACTTTTTAAAATTTTATAGAAATTAATTAATTTCGCATAAACAAAAATTTGGTGCAGAATCAAAATTAGAGATATACCACATGGCCAACTCTTAGGTCATAATTCATTGGTACACGTGGAATAAATGGCTGTCTTTTAATTAATTAAATTTCACATATAGAAATCTATGGCAGTAATATTACCACGTTAACTTTTGGTTTTTACTTATTTACTTTTTTATATATATACGTGGCAGTATTTTTAACGTATAGACCTAAGTGAAGTAAATATTTGGGCCAAATTAAAAAATATGTGAACATAGTCCAAACATTTAAACAATACCCAATGGGCCAATTAAGTCACACTTCCTTAATTAAATTAAAATCCAAACTTCTAGTGTGCATGTGGTTAAATTTCGAGACCAGATACGTCGAGCTCGTGTCCCGATTTAAGTTGGTCATCAGATGCTAATACTTTTACGATTCAAGTGCTTGATTGAATTTTGTGGTTGGGTTTTAGGGTTTCGTAAGTACAAGAAGTTGGATTTCTTGGATATCATATTTGGAAAGATGTTTAAATGCAATAGGTCACGTTAATATTTGGAGTAGACGTTATCATACTCTAAAATACTAATTTGGATTATTTTATATGCATTAATTTTTTTTAAAATTCAGTTCTAGAACATCAAGCGCTATAAATTCAATTTAGCTTCGTGGATGATTCTTGATCAAATAATTAACATATTATTAAATTAGTTTCAAACACCCACATCACACCTA
Organism: Thymus mandschuricus; assembly: GCA_029379335.1. Lineage (NCBI taxonomy): Eukaryota > Viridiplantae > Streptophyta > Magnoliopsida > Lamiales > Lamiaceae > Thymus > Thymus mandschuricus. The sequence goes on along the minus strand of CM057081.1, from coordinate 34,526,214 downwards.
ATCATTATGGAAAATTATGTACTCTAGTCATCAATTATATACATCCTAATTAAATTAATAATTTAAATGCTAAAAATTCAGTATAGGCCGTATGGCAATGTAATGGGCCCAACATCTTGTATGTGGGCCATTGAGACTTGCTCGGCCCAACTTTTAAATGGGCCCAAATAATCGAACCAAGTCCACATTTGTTGTTATCGGGTTTCATTGACCCGACCCGCCCAAGTTAGCAACCGGGTTTCGCACACCAAATAGTAATTAACAGACTCTATTAATAACAGCATATAGGAGTATTTCACCAACACACATACTATCTGCATGCATGAAGATTAGGGTGCCTCCAACAATAAAAGTTGGATTCAACTTTTAGGAGGTGCCACATCAGCTTTTAATACCCAACAACTTTAAAAACCTACACTCTCCAACAATAAACTCAACTTCTAACTTTTATGTGGGTCCATCATATACAAACAATTAATTATATATCTATATACATATTTTAAACACTCAATAAATTTTATGATTTGAATATATTAATCCTAAAAAAATAGATTTGAATATATATTTGGTGAAAAAAATGTAAAATTCAAATAAAATAATACACTTTATATGGATCAATATATTTCACTTGCAAATGTGGAGAGTGGCATACACCTTCCAATCAAATGGAGAGTTCTCTTTACTTGCAAGTGGGTGAGGCCCCACATAATTTAAGGAGTTGAGGTTTTTATTTGAGGAGTTGAGGTTTTTATTTCCAACTTTTTAAAAAACCCCCAATGGTTAATATTCAACTTTTAGTAGCTTTTTAACTTAAAAACCTAACCATTGGGGGCAACTTAAGGATGAATTATGTGTGTTTATTAATTTTAATACATGCATGCATGGTTGAGAAATTTTGAGCAGGTATTTTCTGAGCAGTCCTCTCTCCCTCTCTTCCTTTTCCTTTTGATTGAGGTGCTTTAGAGAGAGAGAGAGAGAGAGAGAGAGAGAGATTGATTGATTCACACCTTACGGTGTCAGGAAAGTACAAAGATTACAATGAAAATCGTGTGGACAGAGACAAGGTTAAAATACATCATCATCTTCCTCTTTTTCCACTAACCCCCCCTCCCATTTTCACCCCTACTTTTTTTCTTTTAAAAAAATTTAATTCAGATTTTTACCTTGCTTGATTGAGATTATTTATGAATTATGAGCTTTAAACTCAAAACGATGATGCCGTATTTCCTTCCTCCCTTTATAGTTACTTCACTATTTAATTTATTTTAGATATTTCATAAAATAATAATACGGATATTCATGCAATAATATGGCCTATCACAAGAAAATATAGCCTTGTAAAGAAGAAATTAATTAAAAGTGGAATTTAATCCAGTTTTTTTACATAAAAAATGAGAGTATGAGTATGATTTTCCCTTACCATCCCTTGTAGTAACTCTGTACGACTCCGACACCCACTTTCGCTACCCTCTCTCTCTCTCTCTCTCTAGAGCCCAGCCCTAGCCTTATGGACGGATGGATGGATGCGATAATTGACAATCCACGCACCTCAGATTTGCAGCAAAAACTCAGAACCCTCTCTTCACAACACGACACCCCTCAAAAAGTCACTGCAGATTTCTTCCTCCCATGAAAAAAATACTACTCACTCTCCCTCTCCCTCTCCCTCTCCGTCTCCCTCGACCCCCCTACCCTTTCTGCCTCGATATTTTCCCCATAATCAATTCATTCGCCTTTTTTGAGATTATGAAATACTCCTCCTCCCCCTCCCATTGATTTCCTGCAGTTCATTTTTCATTTCGAGCTCCGACGAAAATGGCTGGTAACTACCGCTGCTGCTTCGACAGAGACGAGACGCATCTTCCTCCTGGCTTCCGTTTCCACCCCACCGACGACGAGCTCATCACCTTCTACCTCCTCAAGAAGGTCCTCGACTCCACCTTCTCCTCCCGCGCCATCGCCGAAGCCGATCTCAACAAGTGCGAGCCGTGGCACCTCCCAGGTTCGACCGATTGTCCGTGAATTCTCGGTGGATTCGATTTTGATTTTCCCTCCATTTTTTACAAATTAGGGTTTTTTTTTTTTTGGTGATTTAGGGAAAGCGAAGATGGGGGAGAAGGAGTGGTACTTCTTCAGCCTTCGCGACAGGAAGTACCCGACCGGGCTGAGGACGAACCGGGCGACGGAGGCCGGCTACTGGAAGGCGACCGGAAAGGACCGGGAGATCTACAGCGCGAAGACGTGCGCGCTGGTAGGGATGAAGAAAACCCTAGTTTTCTACCGCGGTAGGGCCCCCAAGGGCCAGAAGACTAACTGGGTTATGCACGAGTTCCGCCTCGAAGGCAAGCTCGCCTATCACTACCTGTCCAGAAATTCCGAGGTACTTCTGCTGTTCGATTCCTGCAATTATTCTTTAATTCATCGTCTTCTTCATCATCTGCAGCGCGAGATTTTTTTTTTTTTTTGGTTTTTTTTTGGCTTCGAATTTTAAGATTTTCGGCATCAATTTCGATGCTGTCATTCAGTTTTGTCATTGCTTGCACTCAATACCTATTGATTATGGTTATGGGGTTGGGCAGTGATGTTACCTTTGATCGGACCTGACTTCCGAAATCCTGACGCTTTACGTAATTATTTTCTTTTGTTTTTTGTGTTAATTTAATGCCTCAGGACGAATGGGTGATCTCCCGTGTTTTCGAAAAGACCGGAGCTGGGTGCGTCGCCGCCGCCAGCGGCGGCGGGAAGAAGCGCCCCTGTGACGGCGACCCTGAAGTCAGCTCGCCGAGCTCGATTTCGCTGCCGCCGTCCGGCGACAGCTGCTCCTACGAGGTTGGCGCCCCCAGCTCGCACGTGCCCTGTTTCTCCATGGCCGCACCACCACCAAGTTATGGCCGTAACTCGCTGCTGGAGCTCCTTCCACCGCCGCCGTCGTTTGATCTGATGCATTTCGCTCCGTCGGCGTCCTCTTCGTCGTCTCGATTCGGTGCATTTCCTACGCTGAAGTCGCTCGAGGAAAACCTCCATCTGCCTTTGATGTTTCCGGCTGCGGCTCCGCCTCCGCCTCCACTTCACGGGGGGAATATGTTCGGTGACGGAGGTGTTGGGCAGTGGGCGGCGATGGAGGAGCAGAAGGTTTGCGGCAGTGAGCTCGATTGCATGTGGAGTTAGTTTGATGATCAGTTCAGTTTCAGTTCGTACGAATTAGGTTTTCAACATGGAATTATGGTTTATTAATTTGACTCTTATTTTATGTAATGTTTGCATGTTTTTCTTTTAATTAGTACTCCTACTATTATTCAATATTTATGCATGCTATCTTAATTTATTAGTAGTTCACGTTCCTGCATTATTTAACTTGTTTCATGCCTCGTGGTTTTAATTAAGGGAAACTACAATTATGTGATCTCCTCTCCATTTTCTGTATTTTGTTTTGTGTGAATTTCGAAATAATTTGATTTTGAAACTATGGCTATTTTTTGATATTGGAAAACATATTGATTTTTGTTATTATTTCAAAGAAAAAAAGAAATCCAATAATATCCCTACAAATAATTTATCTTTCCCAACGAACTGGACTATTTGAGGTGGTACTTTTGGAATTGAGTATTCGTTGAAAATAATAAAAAGAGACAATACTCAATGGCATAATATATCGACGGACTTCTTAAAACCCCCAAAAAAGGAAAAATAGCATAGAATATAATATAAGGTGAGAGGAGAGCAATGGTTATTTTCAATCCCAAAAATGAGAATATACTCATTCATTTTCTGCATCATCAATCAATTACTCTATATACCAAGTCCAAGCATACATTATGCTATATTTTAGTACAGTATTTGATTAACATTAGAGATGGTGAAGAAAAGGTGGCGATCAAGGAATTTCAACAGTTCCTCTCCCTCTCTCTCTAGGAATATCGGTGTAACACGTGAGTACGTGACTGTATCACTTCTCTATTTCCGATGCTGTAATTATTAGATGTCAAACGCATAAAATAAAATAAATCCATTTACTACCTCCGTCCCGCGGCAATAGTCCCATTTGCTTTCGGCACATGAACCAAGGGAGTGGAGAATGAGTGGAGAATATGTGGTTGTAATTAATTCTGAGGAGAGAGAGTGAATTGTGGCCAAGTATATTTTACCATTTAAGAAAATGAGACTAATAAACGGGACATACCAAAATGGAAATATGGACTAATGCCGCGGGACGGAGGTAGTACTTTACTAGTGATCTATATCTATATATAATTTGGAGATTAAAAAAAAAAAAAAAAAAAAAAAGAGGAAAGGAAAGGAAAGGAAAGGAAAGAAAAGGCGTGGGGTGGGGTGGGGTGAGATGAGATGATGGAATGGATCTGAAAATACAATGAGTGGTGTACTCGACTGGAAATGGAAGAAGGGGAAAAAGAAAAGCACGCCAAATACCAAAACGGTGCTACATTTTTGGAATTTCGCAATCATGCAATACTGCCCTATCTTTGCAGATGGGTAATTTTGGATTCCTCCTTTTTCTCCCCCCCATTTTTGCACTTAGTTAAAACTTAAAACCACCCTCCCATCCCATGCACACATATCGTACTTTGTTACATACATTTTGTCTTTGATCATTTATTTGACCTATGCTTTGCTAGTGGAAAAGTGAGGACACATACTACTAGCGCATAATACACTTTAATCCCCCCTTAGTCCAAAAACTTAACTTCTTATTGTAACGAATAAGTAATATATTTCAACATTGTATAAGTATAGATATAGTCGCTTTTGGTTAGACGAAAACGGAAGTCAAATAGTTATTCACGTGCGGTCCACTAAACCATCATAACGTAACGGGCTCTGACATGTCACAAGAGTTGTATCATAAAGAGGATTTGAGAACTCATTGGGTCCTTACTGGACTGGCCCACAGATGAGGCCCAACGTGAATTTGGATTTGGGCTGAGCATTTGCATACAATGTTTTTAGTTGCTGATTTATAATTATAGCAAGTTAGAGGGACCGTTTTGCAATTTTTAAGTTACAAATATCACTGTTTTCGGCCACCGCTCTCTACTCTACCACCGTTTCTGAAATTTTCGTCTTTCACTCAACTCGTGTAAACTTCCGCTGCAAGAAATGGAGGGATTCGCCGTCGATCCCGCTCAGCTGCTCGCAGCTGCTACAGATTTCTCCCGAGAACTAGGTATCCTCATCTCCATACTGCCTTTTTTCTGTATCTACAGTTCGCGCGTCTTTCTCCGCGTTTCGAGCTGATTTTTTTTTGCCGACTCGACGATTTCAGGTGCTCTATCCGAAGCTTCAGCTCAGGAATTCCTCAGACGCTTTCCTCTTCCTGATATTATTCGGTAAATCTCTTACTCATCTCTCTAGCATGCAGTTTTAAGTGCACTTGTAGCTACAAAGTGTTACGTCTTTGATTCCACCTTCAGTTAGAGAGCGCGCGCGCACTTCTGCTTTGTTTTGAAGGTTTCGATGTGATTAGTTAGTTTGAGGGTTATGGTTTTTCTGTGTATTCACTTGATGCGTTGAAATTTGATCAGTGCTCTGCAAACTGCTGCGAGTTACCCTGGTTTGGAGAGTGCTTTGGTTGAATGTTTGGAGAGGATTTTCAGAAGTGATTATGGAGCATCGCTTATCCCGCACTACATGGTGCGTTTATTAATTTGAATTCCGGAAAATTTGTTGGTATCTTCTTCCTTTTCGGTATTTTGGTGGTTCCTTTTCAGTTGATTAACTGATATTTTTTGTATAGAGAGGAGCTGATAGGTGTAACTAGTTTTTTAAGTTTATTTACTGTATTTTCTGTGTCCCTTGGGCCTTAGCATCTATCCTGTGAATTACTTCTTTGGCTCGGATTGAGAATTTTTTTATGTTATCATATGTATTTTGCATGTCATGTATTCTGTCATTTAAGGCTGAGAAGTTATTTCAATCTTTAAGTCGCATTTGGTTGTCATTCAGATGCTTAATGGTTGAGTTCTGCCTCATTTTTCCGATGCTATGTTTGAATACTTGTTTTCTCTTATGCTTCAGCCTTTTCTTACGGTTGGCCTTGGGGCAGATTCTCAGAAAGTGAATCGACTGGCCTGCGTAGCTGTAAGTACATGACCTGTCTCTCTTAATTTTACGCGCGGTTGATGCAGAACACGTCCCTTTTCCTGTGCGTTTCTCTCATGTTAATATAACTGCGTTGTCAATCTCAACCTGACATGCTAAACACCTTTTCAGATATCAAGCCTGCTGGAGAAAACAGATCAAAGGGTAGCTGTGCAACTACTTCTTCAACATAGTGCTTATCCCCTTCTGCTTGGTTGCTTGATTGATGGGTATATCGAGCTCTATGTTTTTATTTCATCTCTAGCACACCACCAATCATATCTATGCCGCATTGGCTGGTTATTTAAGTTCTTCTGGCATCTGCTTGTTCATAACATTGCTATTGGTCTTGGTGTTATCTTATCATTTGAAGCCGCCATAACTAAATTATATGCTTTTATGTAGCGATGAACAAGTGGCTGCTGCATCAACAGATGCAATCACAAGTTTGGCTAGCTCTCCTGAAGGCATGGTATGCCCTTGATTGCTGCCCCTACTTAAAGATCTTAACTAAAGTTACAGTGGCACGATAGTTATTCTACTGCTGACAATTATCCAACCTTTTTCCAGAGGATAGTCTTTCCAGCAAGTGCTCGAGAAGCTACACATCTAGGAAATGTAGCAGCAACATGCTCATCACTGGTATACTATTATTATTACTAACAACTGGTAATAATTTCCTTGTATAGGCCCATACTTTTAAAGACAAACGATGAAGGATAAATCTTATGTTTCTCTATGAGACATTCTTTTTGTCTTGTGATCATCATGTCGTCTCTTCTATCTTCTTCTTTTTTCGGGGGTGGGGTGGGTTTGTTGTGGCAGGATCAATAAATCCTTTGCTTGTTTGTTTTTGACGTTTCATTTTCTCAGGTGCTATGCTGCTTATAGTTCCTTTGCTTGATTTGAGATTTTCATTATTCTTCTCTGACTTTCTGTTTGGAACACTTGAAGGGAAGAGTTCGTATATTAGCGTTGATAGTGAAGCTCTTTTCCATCTCAAGTTCAGTTGCATCGGAAGTTTCGAAGTCAAATCTTCTAAGTCTACTGGAGGCAGAAGTTAGAAATACGAATGATACTCTTGTCACTTTGAGCGTCCAGGAACTTTTATACGAGGTTGGCCCAGATCATATGTGCATTTCAGTTTGCTAATCCCTTAGTAACTTTTAAGCATATTGGTTATTATAAATTTATATAATATGCAAATCTCATTTTTCGTGCATCTACATTATTCTCCATTAAAATTTGGCTTCTATAACTGCAAACAAGTCAGGTATGTTTTTCTCCAATAATTTGTGCACCAATATGTTACAAGCATACCTGTTGACTACTTTTATTATTACCTTGGAAAAAGTTAATTGTCATCTGTATGTGCTACCCTGATCCACCAACTGTCATCAGTATGTATGAATAAAAGAGAGCATACACTTCCTTACAGGGAAAAAAACAGGAAAAAGAAAAGTGTATCCCAGAAACTTCTCCATATTTGGTCAATGGTCAACTAGATAAAGTAGTCATCGTGGACATATGAGATATTGTAGACTTAAAGCTGCAAGGGAAATACTATAAATAAGTTTGTTGCTCCTCTACTCAAGCTACATTGTCCCATTAAGTTTTCAAGGGAAACAATCATTAGCTACCTGAGTGCCTTCCTTTGTCAGGTCCTTTCATCCTTTGATTGACGCTCACTAACTTACTCCGGTCTCATCCTTCCTCCCTTTGACGCTTTGATTGTGTAATTGCATTAGAACATATTATTCTTCTAACATAATTAGCAACCTCATTTCTCATTTGTTACATAAACTTTGTAGTATGTCTTGCTTCGAAGTTTGGAACAATTTCTCTGATTAACTTTTCTACCCGTTCTATTAATATTTCGTTAATTCATTAATTTTGGTTTTAGTTGTTGACTCTTATGCTCTGTTCAATTTTGCTTTTCAATGAAGCTTGTGGAAGTTCAACACAGTGCTGAATATTTGTCAAAAACCATCCTGCTACAACTTCTTAGTTCGATAATCAGGTTAGTAATGAAATTTTCCTTCAGTACTTTCTGCTCGAAAAAAAGGCCTCATTCAGAAACATTCCTGGCTTCCCTTAGCAATGGAGCTGCAGAATCCATTTTAAGGTCGAGGGCAATGATGATAATTGGAAGGCTTCTGTCTAAGGATAATGCTTTTGCATTCATCGATGAATCTAGTAAGCTACTATCTAAAGTTATCCTGTAGGTGGTTTTCTGCCACCATGTTTTAGCAGATGGACATAATTTACCATCACAAATCATTTCTCCTTTGATTGGCAATTGTGCTTTTGATTTATAGACCTGTGCTGAACAGTACCTTGAACTTAACTAACATTACTTAATGAGAGTTGCTTATATTTGCTGGCATTTTCTGCATTGTAGGTTTTAGAGACATTCTTTCTGCCATTGATAAGAGATTTGAGTTCCTCGATAGTCAAGATGGAGACGAATGTGAATGTGCACTCGAAGCACTGGGTCAAATTGGTTCTTGTAAGTTGTCATCCTTATGATTATGTTGAGTTCAACTAAAACTGTCTTGTGCTGCATTGAATTAAATTGTACCATTATGCTTTCTAATGAATTTAAACTGGTACCGTTTTCTTGTTGTCTTCATCTTGTCTTTGAGTCTGCTTCTTTATTATTTGAAACCTAGTTCCTTTTTATTGAACTTCATGAATAAACTTAAAATTTTGTTATAAGCCTTATTTTATTACTAATAACATCGACAGTTTTGAAGCATAATTTGTTTTAGACTTTCCTTTCTCTGAACTCTGCTTCTCCTGTTTCCTCTTCAAGCCTGTGCTAGTTTGCATTGTTCATTCAATCCTAGATATGTTAAGCTTTTAGCTGTTACTATAACTGATAAGATCTAATTCTCCATTATGATGCTCAAGCATTCCAAGGAGCAACAATGATCCTGTCAAATACACCTCCTACTGCAAGACATGTTGTTGATGCTGCTTTTGACCGGCAACAGCATGGCAAACAGCTTGTAAGACACCATGTATTTTGGTTTTTGTAAGGTCTCAATTGTTGGTGGACTGAAAGCATTGAACATAAACCTGATTGATAATAAAGGTTTTTAGTGAATGTAATATATCTTTCATGAATTTGGCTTGACATCACAGCCTATATCTAATAAATCAAACAGCATTGGATGAGTTAGTCATCTGTAAGAGAGTTACGATTAGCACTGTGACATTACTATTACAAAATAGAAGCAAAAAGAGGAAATATTATTGCATTATTTAATATTACTATGAGAAGGGTAATTCATTTCATGCATATTTCTTCTGAAACACTTTACATGCTTTCATCTGATTCCGGGTTTAATAATATTGGTTTCTCATGAAAATGAAGGCTGCCTTGCATTCTCTTGCGAACATTGCTGGAGAAACACGGATGGGAAATAATGTGTTCCTAACTAGTGACGCTGAAGAGAACCTTAGGAGCCTCATTTATGACAAAGCATCCAAATCACCGAAGCTGATCCCCTCGGTAAGTGAATTAAAAACCTTCTTTGAGGAACTATGCAAGTCTCAATCTCTTATCTTTACTGCAAATTTCTGGTAATTCCTTTTACTTATCATACGCTGATTGCGTCTGCAGGGTATTCTCCTATCAGTTCTTCAGCAGGATTCTGAAATAAGAATTGCGGTGAGATATCTTACATCACTATACTCATATGGTCCTGTCCTAGTTAACAAGTCATTCTGTAAAAAAAGACATCTCTTGTGCAACCATTTTGTATCGTCTCGTCCAGTTCTGGGCTTTACATCCTGTACACCTGATGTAGCTTATTAGAATTATCACTGTTACTGCCCTTTGTGCCGTACCTGACTAAGATGGTCTAAGAAGTTCAAATTTTCCTGAAATTGTTGGAGAAAATTGAAGTAATTGATTTGAAATAGTCACTTTAAGATCATGTTTCTGAAGGTTCTATCCCGATAACTTATGGTTTTCTTTCAATACAGGGCTATAGATTGATTAGTGGATTGGTTGCTCGACCATGGTGTCTGATTGAGATAGTCTCCAGACCGGAGATAATTGAAATAGTGTCCGATACTCTTAAAGAAACCAACAAACTAGGTCTGTACCGATATCACTTTCCTTTGATACCGATAAGCCTATAGATCCTTAATTCCAATGTATTTATGTGAAATATGCTTGACTTATCAGGAATGGAAGCTAGACACAAGTGCTGCAAAACAGTCTTCGAGGCATTCACGTCATCTAGTAAACTTGCCAACGATCCTGCCTATTCTGGTTTGGTGTCAAAGGTTTGTCCTCGACAACACTTCTATATCCTTTCGTGTCAAAAGTGTGATTTTCTGAGTTAAATATGGTATTTACTTCATAAGAGAATTTCCCTCCCAACTGCATTGAAATTTGAAGGTTAGAGAATGCATGTTTATACAAGATGCACCCTTAGAATAGATCAAAGATGTCATGTTTCGATTTATGGCATAATCGTGCCTGCAATATCAACTTCGATCATCCATTTTGTTTTTGCTGATACAAAAATTGTGTGCAGTTACAGGAAGCAATCAGAAAGGGACCTTATGGTGCTAGGAAACGCACAGAAACTCAACCACTGGTTAAGACAGCAGACAGATTTTAACATTACAGTTATTTTAATCCACGAAATTGTCATCTTATAATCAATTTCAAATGGGGATGTAAGTCAGGGGCAACTGGATTTTAGCAAGTGCTTTGGCTATGAGGCTAACACATTCAAATTGTTATTTGGTCCAAGTATTTAGCCCAAATCTAACATTACATGTACGTAGAGTAACATTACACGAACACGATCTGAATTAGTTAAACCTAAACAGGATTCGAACTCGACATGAACATGATACTGACATGAACCAACATGAACCCGACACGAAATAATGTTATAAAATAAGGGAGGCGAGTTAGTCGAAAGATTGTGTGGTAACTCTACTTGTAATTTATTAGTGAAAATAATGAATTAATTAAATATTTATATTAGCAAGTTACCTGAACCCAACACGAACCAATAACCGAATGCGACAAGGAATTTTCAGGTCCTTATTGGGTCGACTTGTTAGTGACACGAACCAGATAGAATTCAACAAAAACCCATTAATTTTGTGTGGGTCCGTGTCGGGCTATCGTGTCGTGTCAAAAATCAAAAGCACTAAGTATTTCCTTTCAATTTTTCCGACTTTTACTTAGAATTACAAGAAGCGCACTTTGGCAAGTCATCTCCCTATGGACAAACGCTTTTACCCAAAATATAAATTATTTCACGAAAATATAGACGGAGCCTAGGATAAGGTTGCTGAAGCTGTTTGTTTCCTCATCATCTTCATACGCACAAAAACTCAAAATGGCTGCAGCAATGGCGCCCTGCGTCTCCTGCTACGGACTCACGGCCAAGCTGAGCACTCTTTCTCTCTCTACCGCCCCCAATGCAGCATTCAAGCCTCTCAGCTTTTCGTCCAACGCTTCCGCCGTCGGTCTTTTCTCAAGAGGTGAGATAATAATCAACCTCCTCGTTTCAATCCACGTTTTTCCTGTATACTCGCCGCAGTTAATGGATTCCGGTAGTCTCGATTTCTTCTGACGGCTTGATTTCTTACTTTTTTTTCTCTGGCAAACTCGGAAATCCCCCAGGTTTGGTATCGGTGTGCCCGGTGCAATTGAGCCCTAATCGGCGGTCGATTGTGTGTGAAGTGGGGACGAAGAAGGCGGACTCGGCGGCGAAGAGGGCGCGCCAAGCAGAGAAGAGGCGGATCTACCACAAGGCTAAAAAGTCCGAAGTTAGGACTAGGATGAAGAAGGTTAGCTACTCAAGCTATCTCCTACTTAATCTTTGGTAGTCACTCGATTTGGTGATTCGTGAATAATGATTTGGTTGAATTTTGCTCATTGCTTAGTTCTTTCATGTATATTAGACTTAATTTAGATATGATCATGTAGTCACTCTACTGTATGTGGCTTTTGCCATAGAAGCCAGTTTAGTTAGTTTCCATGTTCATTGATAACAGATTAACCCTTTGAAACGGGTCAATTTTTCAATTTCAAATATTAGCTCGATAAGAATGTAATCGATTGCTTGTCACGTTGATGCTTCAGAAGCATCCGGTGCAACTGAATTGAATTGGAGGGATTAGTTAGGTCAAAGATATCTGGTAACTGAAAGTTATTAGAACTTTGAACCTTTAAGTGTAACTGCGTTGTGGGAGAAGAAATATTAGTTTGCTATCGATTGATTTTAGATGTTAGAGTAATACCAAAGAATGTTATCGATTTCAAGCCCAGAGAAATATAGTGGGATTGTGAGGGGTTGAATCATCGTTGTTTATAGTTTCTTTCTGCAATGTATCACATCACTGTGTTTCGATGCCGTTCAGGTTCTTGAAGCACTTGAAGTTCTTGTGAAGAAGCAAGGGGTGGAAGCTGAGGAAATCCTTCCAGTTGAGAAGATGATTGCTGAAGCCTACTCAGCTATTGATAAAGCTGTGAAAGTGGGAACTCTCCATCGGAATACCGGGGCAAGAAGAAAGTCGAGACTTGCTAGAAGGAAGAAGGCAGTGGAGATCCACCACGGCTGGTACACCCCGTCTCCATCTGTAACCACCACCGCGTGATTCCCGTTTCTTTTGTTGTATACACTATATGTCCCCCGTGCAACGTAACCACCACCGCGTGATTCTCGTTTCTTTTGTTGTATACACTAGTATGTAGCCCGTGCTGTTGCATGGGAAAATTTTCTTCTTTCTTTTTTTGAATGGGAAAATTTTCTTCTTTCCTTTTTTGAATAAATAAAATATGGAGTATGAAAATTTTAATTCATGAATTAATTAGAGTTTAATTTATATTTATATATATATAAAAAGGAATCCTTCGATTCAAAATCAATTTTAAAATGACAATTTTGTAAAAAATTTCAATTTAAAAGTTTTTAAATTGCCGTTTCAAAATTAGTATGGGCCGTATGGCTATGAAATGGGCCCAACATCATATAGAATTTAGTGGGCCATTACTTTGCTAGGCCCAACTTTTAAATGGGCCCAAATATCGAACCAACCAAGCCCACGTTTGTTGTTATCGGGTTTTATTGACCCGACCCGCACAACCGGGTTTCGCACAACAAACTTTTAATTTCACGAGTAATTCATACCTGTTTTTCCCTTTTAACTCTGTACGACTCCGACACCCACTTTCCCTACCCCTCTCTCTCTCTCGCCCAGCCCTAGCCTTATGGACGGAGGATGGATGGATGCGATAATTGATTTCTGCAGTTAGTTTTTTCATTTCGAGCTCCGACGAAAATGGCTGGTAACTACCGCTGCTGCTTCGACAGAGACGAGACGCATCTTCCTCCTAGCTTCCGTTTCCACCCCACCGACGACGAGCTCATCACCTTCTACCTCCTCAAGAAGGTCCTCGACTCCACCTTCTCCTCCCGCGCCATCGCCGAAGCCGATCTCAACAAGTGCGAGCCGTGGCACCTCCCAGGTTCGACCGATTGTCCGTGAATTCTCGGTGGATTCGATTTTGATTTTCCCTCCATTTTTTACAAATTAGGGTTTTTTTTTTTTTTGGTGATTTAGGGAAAGCGAAGATGGGGGAGAAGGAGTGGTACTTCTTCAGCCTTCGCGACCGGAAGTACCCGACCGGGCTGAGGACGAACCGGGCGACGGAGGCCGGCTACTGGAAGGCGACCGGAAAGGACCGGGAGATCTACAGCGCGATGACGTGCGCGCTGGTAGGGATGAAGAAAACCCTAGTTTTCTACCGCGGTATGGCCCCCAAGGGCCAGAAGACTACTTGTCCAGAAATTCCGAGGTACTACTGCTCTTTGATTTCTCGTAGGACTAAGTATCATGAGTGTCCATGCTTTTATTGTATGTTTGCCCAATTTCTGACAAAATTTATAGGGATACAAAATTGTTCTGTTCCTGCAATTGCAATTATCGTTGCTGCATCGTATGGAACCATCAAATTTTATGAAAATGGATCTTTACACTACTCTGTTGTTACGTTTTGGTGTCAGGCAAAGTTTCCATTGGCGTTTCCACTGTAATTGATGGCTTTAAAATGATTCAAAGACTAGGTTTGATGAACAAAAATTCATTTGCATGCATTTATCAATAGGTAGGTATATTGTTCCACGCTTCTGTTGTCCTCTTTTCGCAGGCTGTTTTTGCATTTCTAATATGTTATTTGAATCTATGATTCAATAAAGGGACTTATCAGTTTTAATGATTTGTAATTTCAGAACAGCAGCAGCTGCAGGATTATCATAATGGTAACTCTCTCCATTTTAATTGGCGAAGCTTTTACATCCCGATGGTCCTTAGGAGAAGGTATGAGCTCTTTCTGGTTTATTTGTTTTCTTAATTGCAGAAGGAATTTATTTATATGCCTAGCTACTAGATTTTAAGCTTAGTTAACCAGCAATTCAACAGTAGTGTGGAACAATATACCTACCTACCTATTGATATTGAAATAGTATTGTCTTGATTTTAATGTGATATCAGAAAGATTAACCAAAGCGGTATCTTGTTGACTAATTGTAGACTTGTAGTTCAGGTGGACATTGGTAAACTTGAAAAATAACCTGCTTCAAATCTTCTACGTTACGAAGATAAATTGCCCATAGAATCCATTAAATCTGTAAAATTAGATTAAGCTAAAGTTGTTATAACAGTGAAAGGCTTAAGGTTTTCTTTTGCCTCTCTGTCTTTATTGATGAGTCATCTTCCACCTATAATCTAAGAATTGATCAGTTCATTTGAAAAACATGAATTCTTTGTCATTTTGCAACAGAGCTATTTGGATAATGGATATATCTCTGGAATCATAATATAAGTATTATAATGTAGGTTCTGGTTGTATCTATTGTGTTTATTAGCTCTTTTCTTCATGAATTGTCACTGAATTGGTATTTTTTCTTCTTGAATCGGATGTGCGGAGCATGTTCATGACAGATGTATGGAGCATGGTGTAATTACTTATGTTTTGCTTTGTGGACGTTGACCGATTTGATATAAATTGAAGATGACAAATCAAAGAATGTTGGATCCTTCTTTCTGCGTGGCGCAATTTATATCTGTGGTTGAATCTTTAGAATTAGAACACTGTCTCTTTAGTTGGATTCCAATTAAGAATAAGTTCTCTTGAGTAATTTGAAGTCAGATTCAGATAAATGTAAATTTAATAAAAAATTGAATATCTAATATATTTATACTAATATGAGTACTATTTTAAAAGATTCAGCGTCTTTCTAAATTTTTAGTGGTGGAACACCTTCTGCGGCCCATTTTCTAATTAGATTCTTCTAATTTGATAGGATGCTCTGAAGAGTCCTGTTTTCTAAGGGCACTCGCAAGTGTCGTATTTCATATATTGTGACTACCCCTAATAGGGCATAGTACGGGAGTGTCCTATTTATTGAAATGTCCTATTATACTCTTTAATAGGACACTTATGAGCTCTGAAGCACGGGGACGTCCGGGAGGGCACCGTCCCCGTTCCGGGGACGTCCCGGAGACGGGGACGGCCGGAGACGGCTAAAATACGTCCCTGGAGACGTTTTCTGTACAGGGTCGTTTTTTCTTTTTTTTTTTTTTAAATATATTTTAATAGTAAAAACGTTTTATTGGAAAAAAAATACTCGAAAACCTAAAAACTTAATCGCGAATCGCGATTTGGAAGCAAACCCGACTCACCTTCCTTCGCGCGGCGCAAATCGCGAATCACGACCTCTGATTCACCTGCCGCCTTCGTCGCGCCGCCCAAATCGGG
This sequence comes from Thymus mandschuricus, assembly GCA_029379335.1. Classification (NCBI taxonomy): domain Eukaryota; kingdom Viridiplantae; phylum Streptophyta; class Magnoliopsida; order Lamiales; family Lamiaceae; genus Thymus; species Thymus mandschuricus. The sequence continues at coordinate 34,510,316 of CM057081.1, read as the reverse complement.
AATCGCGTGGTGCCTCCGTCGCCGCGCCGCCTTGGGTTTAATTCATAAATTCATATGGGTTTACTTTTTCTTGTGGGTTTAATTTGTGGCCGATGGGTGTGGATTGTGGAATAAATGCACTGCCCAGCATTAATTCACTGCATTTATTAGTTGCTGGCAGTGGGTTTTTTTTATTTATTTTGTCAACAAAATGGATTAATTCGTGTGGGTTTATTTTGCAGCATTAATGGCGGCTTCTAGTTCTTCGTTTATTATGGATTTCTTAATACTTGCATATTTTATTCATAAATTATGGATATTTAATATATATTAAATAAAAAACACAAAACGTATTTTTAACGTATCGTACTTTCTTTTTTTCAAAAATAACGTATTTTCGTCCCCGTATCGTATCGTTCCCGTATTTCGTCCCCGTCCCCGTGCTTCTTAGCTTATGAGAGTCATGTTAGTAGAATTTTGTTGTAGTGCTCGTTAATCTTCATCACTTTCAAAGGTTGATTAATTTCTTTTGCTGTGGTCACAGGGAAGATGACAAGCAAGAGGGCTATCAAAAAAATATCGCAGTGCAACTTGCTGAACAGGAAGAGGATGATCTTGAGAGAACTAAGGAGGAAAGCTAACCTTGAAAAGTACAAAGACAAACATCAAAATCCCCTAACTACTTTACAAGGTATTGGTGAGGTGTTGGGTGCTTATCCTTGTTTTTACTTACTAATGGTAGCGAATAGGTAGCAATTTTATGAAGCATGTGCTTTTCAAAATGTGGATCTTCTTGCAAAATTATGTTCATGTTGCTAGCATATGCTTTGTACCTCTTAAACAATAATCCCAGGTGGTTTGCTTATTGCTATTCAAGATTATTCCTCAGTTTGTTTTGTTCTTAAAACACTACTGTAGTACTTTTGTTTCCAGAGAGTCTAATCTAATCTTTCGTTCAGGAATCTTCTAATGTTATGAGGAAACTATTCTGTGTTTAGATTATTAAAGGCACTCTGGAGAAGGTACCTTGGTTTGTTCCTTAGGAGTTTAGGTGGTGCCTTGAGAACTAACCCATTTGAATGTGAATTACCTAAGTAATTTGTTATTTGCCTTTGTTTGGATAGTCTTCATCTTAAGTTTAAGATATTTAGAGTTCATGAGTGGTAAGGTGTTGTCAAATGAACGAAAACCATAATTACTCTTATTAAATATCAGTCAATCAATGTGTGGGGAAGTTATGGTTATTGTTAGTTTCTGAATTATTTGCTAGTTTTACTTTACTTTTTGTTGTTTATGCTTTAGAACTTACGTACCTAGTAGGGGTTTCCATAGAAGTCTGATCTTTGGTTTGGCTGTTCTGGAGGACTGAATTTCTGGAAGATGTTTGGATGCTGCCTCTGAAGTATGAAATTATTTTGGTAAGCCCTTCATTTTCTTCTCTTTTATGTTCATCTCCTTCCCCCCCTTTTGGTTTTGGGGTTGGGGGAGGATCTCATGTACCATTCGCAGGTTGATTTCTTAATTTAATACTAACTTGCATCTTTAGTGTTTGTTGGGTTGAGTACCTGCTGATGACAGGGGAGTGTTTCTTTCTATGTTGCTTATATTTTTTGGATTTGTTTATACACTTATTATGGAGTCATATTCGTTAAGCTTTGGGTAGTATTTGGACTTACTGTGGTGAAATTGAAAATTAAGAAACTACACGTTCGTTTTTATGCATGATTTGTCTATATGAACTGGAATCTATATAGTCTAGGCTAGGCTTCCAGTTCCCACTCACGTGCTACACTAATCAATTTGCATGAGTGCTGCTATAATTATCATATACTATCTCTCTCGGTTATCTGTTTTGGATTTGCCCTGTTGGCTTCTTGTAATTGATTTCATGTTTATGCTGTTTTATTGTCTAATTTTCTATGTATGTTTTTCTGTACTTTTGTTGTTTCATCAAAATATGGTTTGTTTGTGTGCGATGTGAAGAGTAAGGCGATACTGTGGGGACGTGCTTTGTGTAACCTGAATAAATGTTCACAGAATCTAGGTCTCCACGTCTCAATTTAAACGCAACAATAAACTAGGTTACTTTCCCACCAATATAAGATAAGAAAATGATCCTTTTGGGGAAGACTTGGAATTTGCGGGGCTGCATCCTCTTTGTGCCATCGGTGGGGTGAATCAGTGAATGTCGAGGCTATTCTGTCTGCGTCTCTTTTATATTGAATTGTTAAATTTCATACCTTTTCACCCTCTTTTTTAAAATTGTGAGTTTTCCAAGATTTATAGGAAAAATTACTTGGTTTGTAGCAGGTTCAACAAACTTTTTAGTTATCTGACTTGAAAAAATGTTTACACCAATCTTTGCTTCCTTTTTTTTCCAGTGAAAAGACGATGTATATGGATGAATTTTGTTGGGAAAATCGTTAAATGGCGCTGGATTTCCTCTATACTTTTCTTATAAATAGACACAATGGGAGCTAAACCAAATAAAGAAACTTGGACTACATTCTAATTAAATAAGACGAGTTGTCTGGGCCCATTAAAAAATTATTACCGCCCATTAATATAGTTTCAGACCCAAAATACTTTTGCCCATTAAGAAATGTGTGGGCTAACTGCGAAATATATGAGCCTATTAAGGTAGGCCAAATACATTTTGGCCCATTTAAACAAGTTTCGGCTCAAACATAGGCCCATTTGGAAATTTAGGGCCTTGTCGCGAAAATTCCAGTCCAGTAAAACAAAATTCGGCCCATTTATAAATTTTTATAAATTTATGGGCCTGGCGTGAAAATCCCAGTCCAGTAAAATAAAGCTCGGCCCAACGATAGGCCCATTTGAAAATGTTTGGGCCTTGGCGCGAAAATCCCAGTCCAGTAGAACTTTTTTGGCCCAACGATAGGCCCATTTATAAATTTATGGGCCCCGGCGCGAAAATCCCAGTCCAGTAGAACTACGTTCGGCCCAACGACAGGCCCATTTATAAATTTATGGGCCTTGACGCGAAAATCCCAGTCCAGTAGAACTGCATCCGGCCCAACGACAGGGCCATTTATAGATAAATGGGCCTTGGCTCGAAAATCCCAGTCCGCTAGAAGAGCGTTCGGCCCAACATTAGAAATTTAAATCAGATTTCAGCAAATCCTTTGTTCTGTTTGTCCACTCTCTTCTCACTGGGCTTTGTTTTTTGGGCCGAATTATTTATTTATAGGTCTGTATTCTCCTTGCCCGGCCAGCCTTTATTTTTAAAAGGGCCAGCTTATTTGTACATGCCTAATTTTGCTATTCGAAACTGGTTAGTTTTGCTGAAATTATAACAAATGGTTCCAAAAACGGCTTAGCTTGACAACTTCATTTTAGTAAGATATATCTCCGGAAATTAAAATAATATCACGAGTAATGCAAACATCTCATGGCAACCACGATTAGAAGCCAATCATACTAGCAACAGTCCACCAAGGATAACAGTCCATTGTTTTTGTGCATATGGAATTTGATGCTTGAAAATGTTCATGCAAAATGCAAGTTACATACAAACAAACGCTGCAAATCAATGAGAGACGCAGGATACATGAGACAGACGTTTATTTTATAAAGAAATATAATCCAAACCAAACAGCTGCCTAAAACAACAATGCTAACCAATGCTCAATGGAAGTGAAATCGTGATGATTTTCAATTAAAACAATCAACAAACAATAAGCAACAAAGAGAATGCTAACCAGTATCATCATATCTTGGACAGTCTCTAAACGACAAATGCATGTCATAATCAAGTTTCGTAATGAGCAAAAAACGAGGATCAAATAAAAACAAAGTACATATATAAAATCAAATTGGTTAAAGCATCTTCAGGGCATACAGTTAAAGCAGTAAAGCCGAAACAACAAAACAACTCATTAAGGAAAGAACACATGCAATCTTGCTGCAAATAACAGATCCAGAGTACAAAATAACTTTAAATCACAATGAATCCCAAAACGTTCTTATATAGAAATTAAGAAGAACTAGTAAGATAACATTCTATTAAATGAACTCCACATTAACTGATGATCATCTCTAGAACCTTAAAGTAAATACTAGCTCCCAGACATGAGACGCAGACGATTTAATAATGAGACCAATATGCCCCAACAGCCTTAAGATTCAGACCAATATTAGGAGCAGATTCCTCGCAAATGCATATGAAGTTATGAACAGATTCAAAACCAAGCATAGACACTAGAAGGTGGAAAGAATAGAGACACAATGGCACTTGCTCTTAGGGTAAACATCAACTAGCTACTTTAGAATGACCGGTTCTTCCATGCAAGCCTTGGGCTTGTATTGGAAGAGGGCAAAAACCCTAAGACGAGCATCAATTGCAAAAATCACAAAGGCCAGCCTGGTCGTAAGAAACATTATGACACTAATACTATTACAATACACTACTTCTCTTGATTATATAATCTACAGATCTATGTTATTTTCCATTTAATCTAAGATACAATAGTAGACACCCTTGAATCTATCACAATAAGTTTCTAGACATCTAAGATTTTAAAAATCAATCATTAATAAAAAATTATTATGTCTTGTAAATACTGGCACGAGTGCACAGACTGAATTACCGTAACAAGACTAGGAAACCAAAAGGAACATGGGGGTACAGAGACAGAAAACTTACTGTAGAATCCTTTCAAAAGTAGATGATAACCCCGATTTAGTTCGGAGACCACCTCAAGCTGCAGATTCATCTCTTTGAAAGCTGGCAGATGAGACTCCATAGATGCCCTGAACCAGATTCACAATCGATCAATCCTCTCGTAAAAACAAGTGTAATATGAAGATGTTCTTCCAGCGAAGATAATACATCACTCTTGTTAATCTCTAAATCCAACCACTATTTATGACAGCGAGGAAAGTGTACTCTTCCAAGATATATAGACGTATAAAATATCTGAAAGTTTATAGACTTTCCAAACCATCTTTAATTCTTTAGGTGATTACAACTCTCTCGTGCTGCTTCAGACCTCAAAGAAAACCAAGCATGAAGTTCTTACTATAATGTAGAGCCATAACTATCTTTCTGAATTTCTAAGTTTACAACCATGATTGTTCATAGAGGGAAGTGGTGTATACAACCAGTCCAGCAGTAAGAATCATAAATTTTTCAGTACAACTTAAACTTTTATTATGAGATTAAAAGAATCTAAATGAAATAGCACCTCCATGTACCACGGTGATAGTCAAACAACATAAATGAACTGAAAGACCCTATAACCATGCATGACGAGAGTAGTCTCTGGTTCATACAAAATGCATCAATTCACATCAAAGGGAAACTAAAACGTACTTTAGTTCGGACAACATACCTACTAATTTAACAAATATATTTCTATGGCTACCGGTTGTCAGTCCTCAAGCACCATTCCTCCAAATCCCTCGGCTCTATGTCCCTAACCAGTACCCCTTTCATTCCATAGAACATACTCATTTCCATTTCTGCTTAAGAATCATTAGATACTAGTACCTTAAGATAGAAAGAACTTGGCATGATTTAATAGTTTTTTTTGCTTTCTTTCCAGTAAATTTCTATCAGAATACATGCAATCAACAAGACACTCATACCCAATTTATTCAAAGAAAACCCCGAAACCTCTCCTGAACAAGAACATTAAAAATTAATCACTACATTTATGGGGCCCAACTTACATTTTATTAAGAATTATGTATCAGATCATATCAAGTTTGAATTATGTGTCAGATCATACAAACATTGGATATAAAGAATTATGTATCAGATCATATCTTTGTTATTCTTCTACATTACTTTATAATTACAAAATAGAATCTAAGTTAGCTGTAAATTCATGAAAATAAGAATAATAGTACTACTAGCTATTTGAGTGGAAGACGCAGAATTATAAGAAACGAGCAAATAAAACAGAAATGCCAAAAAATAATACCAAAGGATGAAATTCAAAAGCTATAAGATTTATGTTTCATTTTTTATTTTAAGAGAAGAGGCTGAGTTTTTTAATCTAAGAAAGTTAATGGTCAAGTCCATAGAGAAAGGTAGAGATAAACATTTCAATAGGAAAACATATAATGGTATTAGATTGTTACGAATTATGCATATATACGGAAACAAAATAACAGGAATTTACTGCCCAACATCTCCTATCAACTAAGAAGAAGTAGATAAGACAGCAGATCCTTCACTGAAGGAGTTTATTTTTATAACCAGCAGAAAAGGGGAATCACACAAAAAGAAGCCACCATAAACAAGCACTATCTATGTCAAAACACGAATGAATCGAAACAATAGCATACCTTGAATTCTTTAGCATTCGTGGGTTAGTTTTCCCTGACTGCAGCCCATCCATCCCATCTGCTGAACCTGCATAATTCTACTATATCATAAACAATATGCTCGTGCCAAATCTCGGATTGTCGATAATGGGGTTCAATTTACTTCATCTCCCAATCAGATTTGCCTGGCTTGTATCTGGTCCAATGTCAAATTTGACTGCAATGCCTTGACATCTGTCTTTGTCAGTACAAGGTGTTTAGATTAGAGCAGTTTTTTGGTTCAAGAATTCACACAATGAGCAATTTCAAATCAAATGCATGTTGAAACTTACAAGTAACCTTGACCCAACGTGATTTTCCTAAAAAACTCTGAGGTGCATACATTACTTATTTACTATCAAGCATGTGTTTAGAGATGTAAGCTCTTTATATGGAAAAATGACGTGGGATGAAAACTGCAGTATAAGTGTATAACTCACTCAAAATGCCTTAATGTACAAAAAAACAGAACTATCATAAGAGAAATCATATATACCTGCTTCAACCTTGAGTCGGCTCTCTTCTTTGAAGCTATAGCTGTTCTTGGAGCTTGGAGTTATGTTCTTTCATCTGATTGAGCCTGTCGCTGGTTGGTACAACTTCAGCAGATTTCACTTTCGCTGGAGAATCTTCAACCGCATCCACTACCAGGAAAGATGCAAGAATTAGCCAAATGTAGCATTATGAGAAGAAAAGTGACATGCATCCAACAACATATTATCATCTAAAATCTGTAGTGATGCATTTCAAGCTTATGATAAATCAAGTCAAGCCTCTTAAATTTATGTGGTTGTGATGGATTTCACCTTTTCATAGAGTCTGGTTAATAATGCGCTCACTGCATATTTAATAGACTTACAATCATATAAGTAGGTTATTATCAAACAGGATAAAATGATTATATGGCAACAACCATGTTAAATTTTATTTACCTTTGAATGAATAGAAATTGCAAGCTGCTATCACGCACTAACATTTTTTAACAGGAGAGGCATGGATAGAGAAATACCCCATAGTGGGATATAATTTTCAATAAACTCCAATCCAAAATTAAAACAGCTTGATGAATGAAAGATCTAAGACATGACACCATAATAATCAACATCCAATCATCAAATCAAAACATTCAAAAAATCAATGATACTAGTTGAAAATGGGGGAGATGAAGGGTAATTAATTCAACATCAACGAATCAAAAAGTTCACGACATACACAAGCGGGGTTTATCGAAGAGCAGTAGTACCTCGGAATTTCTGGACAGGTAGTGATAGGCGAGCTTGCCTTCGAGGCGGAACTCGTGCATAACCCAGTTAGTCTTCTGGCCCTTGGGGGCCCTACCGCGGTAGAAAACTAGGGTTTTCTTCATCCCTACCAGCGCGCACGTCTTCGCGCTGTAGATCTCCCGGTCCTTTCCGGTCGCCTTCCAGTAGCCGGCCTCCGTCGCCCGGTTCGTCCTCAGCCCGGTCGGGTACTTCCGGTCGCGAAGGCTGAAGAAGTACCACTCCTTCTCCCCCATCTTCGCTTTCCCTAAATCACCAAAAAAAAAAAAAACCCTAATTTGTAAAAAATGGAGGGAAAATCAAAATCGAATCCACCGAGAATTCACGGACAATCGGTCGAACCTGGGAGGTGCCACGGCTCGCACTTGTTGAGATCGGCTTCGGCGATGGCGCGGGAGGAGAAGGTGGAGTCGAGGACCTTCTTGAGGAGGTAGAAGGTGATGAGCTCGTCGTCGGTGGGGTGGAAACGGAAGCCAGGAGGAAGATGCGTCTCGTCTCTGTCGAAGCAGCAGCGGTAGTTACCAGCCATTTTCGTCGGAGCTCGAAATGAAAAAACTAACTGCAGAAATCAATTATCGCATCCATCCATCCTCCGTCCATAAGGCTAGGGCTGGGCGAGAGAGAGAGAGGGGTAGGGAAAGTGGGTGTCGGAGTCGTACAGAGTTAAAAGGGAAAAACAGGTATGAATTACTCGTGAAATTAAAAGTTTGTTGTGCGAAACCCGGTTGTGCGGGTTGGGTCAATAAAACCCGATAACAACAAACGTGGGCTTGGTTGGTTCGATACTTGGGCCCATTTAAAAGTTGGGCCTAGCAAAGTAATGGCCCACCTTTTACTTTCTCATCTTCTTTGTTTTTTTGCTTTGTTTTTATTTTCATTAAAAAAAAAGTTAAAATTTTCACTTTTCAATTTTTATAATTTTCGCACTTTCTTGATTAAGTTTTTTTTTTTTGTTAATCGGTTTATCTTCGATACACAGTATCAGATACCTTAGTGAGAAATTGTCAATTTATTACCTATTATTTGTGTTGAATTCACATTTCTTACTAATAAATTCATAAGTAGTTCAGTCATGAGTTATAAAAATAAAGCAAAAAAGAAAAAAAAAACTAGAAAAGTAGAAAGGTAATGTGACACGTGTAAGAGAAAAGGAAAAAAAAAAGAAGAAGGGAGAAGTAAGGGTATTTTAGGTAGTTCACATGAAGTCGACTCTTCCTTCCTTCTCCCTTACTACTTGGTATAAGCAGCGTTGCGGCGATACGGTCACTGCTTCGCGGGCGTTGCGGCGATATGGTCGCTGCTCCGCGTCGTGGTAAGGAAACGCTAGAGTTAGGATTCTGAGGTCAATATATATTCGGTGGCAATTCTGTAAAATTCATTTACTTGTACTCCCTCTGTCCCATGACAACTGTCCTCTAAACAAATGACACAGTAATTAACGCAAGAAGAGATATAGGGGTTTATATTATATTAGATGTGAGAGTATAAAGTGTCTATTTTGGGTAAGCGAACAATTAAATGGGACATCACAATAAGGAAACACGGACAATTAGTGTGGGACGGAGGGAGTAATTAAAAGGATTTTGTAAATTATCAAAGGTGGGGCCGGGCCGGGTCGGGGTAAGAAAAATAAAAGTGAACAGGTCGGTCGGGTTGTCCTAATCGATATCAATTTGCTCGGAGTAGTATTTACATTCATATACCACCGCCACCGTCTTCTTCTTCCTCATCTGTATTGATATCTGATCGTTTAGAGAGAGAGAGAGGAGAGATGGGAAGGATATTTTTGGTTGATTTGGAAGGAAGAAGCTACAGATGCAAATTCTGCAAAACCCACCTCGCACTCGCCGATGAACTTATTTCCCGAGTAATCTTCTCTCTCCTCTTTCTTCCATTACTCTAATCAATCATAAAATATCCTATTTTCAATTAAAAATTAAAATTGTATATTTTCAGTCATTTCACTGCCGAAGAGGGAAGGCCTACCTTTTCAATAATGTGTAAGCTTCTTCTTCTTCTTCTTCTTCTTCTTCACTGTTCAATTACAATTATCAAATCTGAGGAGAGAATGAAATCTGTCGATGGGCAGAGTGAATGTGACAGTGGGAGTTGAAGAGGAGAGGATGATGATTTCTGGAATGCATACTGTTGCTGATGTTTTCTGCTGCTCTTGTGGCCACTTACTAGGCTGGAAATATGTAATTTACCCTTTTCTTTTCTCTCTCTAAAACCATCATCATGTTCATATACATGTTTCTTGAATTGTTTGATGGAATTTACCCTTTTCTTCTCTCTCTAAAACCATCATCATTTTCATATACATGTTTCTTAAATTGTTTGATGGAATAGGAGACTGCCCAAGAAGAGAGCCAGAAATATAAGCAAGGGAAATTCGCACTCGAGAGGTACTATCGATGTACCTTCTCCTTCTCGTCGTGCCTTCTCACTTGTGCATTGTGAATTTGGGAGCTTGATGTTTTTCTTTCGCTTTACAATGTGGTGCAGAGATGGAATAGTCGACGGAGCAGATTCCGAATACTTCATCGCCTATCTATGAGCAGAGACGTCGAAGATACGCGGCCTTTGTTTGTAATACTAGATAGCTTAGAAATAATGTCTGTAGATCTTTCCATGAATGAGATGTTTTAAACACTTTGTACTCTCTCTCTCTAACTAGAGAAGATCTGCAAGTGAAGAGATTGTAATAGAAGAATGCAAGATTAAAAAGGAATGGGTGTTGCTTCATTCAAGAAAACTTGGAGATTGTACAAAGTTGGAATATTTATATCATATATATTCATATGATTAATGTTACCCTTGCCAAATACAATACGCCTATCACTTTTTACAACAAGAGAATTGGGAAACCAATGTCAATCACCTTTTGCAAAATAGGGAGGGAGAAAAAAATAACATGAAAAATTTAGGTAAACACCACAAGCTAAATAGTTTACCTCATTTTAAAAGAAAGAAAAAAATCACTCATTAACTAGAAAGAGATAGACAATAACCAAAAACGATAATTATCTGACCTCGATCTTCAAGAATTTAAATCCCGGGAAGCAAAGCCTTGCCATCTGCATTAGCAAAACGAGAAAATCTTCTTAGTTGAGCAGAAACTGAGGTAGGTGATCGGGTCTTGGCTAATTTGTAAGGATACCCTCTCTTATGGGGAAACAGATGAAACGGGGAGGAGCAGTTTTCCGACTTACCTAGAGAGCAAGAACCTTGCAAGTGGGCTCATATTTGCATTTGAATTAAGCTCCTTATTCGGTTGCTTCTTTTTGCTATCAGCTTCTGCAATTGCTGCCTGCGCTTCTATCTTGTCTCTGATGAAGATCTGAGCGGCAAGCTCCTGGAGCTCTTTCACAGAACCTTCTTTTGAACTGCACATTTTGCTCAAGTTGATGGAGACATACATACCACGATGAATATCATTTCGATAAAAGAGAGAGATGATTGGGTCCAAAATATGAAGAGAAGTGAGAATATGTAGTGCTAATAAACCTTGCCAATTGGTGAAGCAACTTGATGACGAATAGTTCAGAAGAGCCAGGCTTCGAATGCTCCATATCCATCAAAGCATTGGTGACTTTCTGAACTACATGACCTCCTGGATCATCAGCAATCGCCTGCATTACATAATTTAATTTGAAAACTTTCTTTAAAATACAAGGGAAAATGAAAAAAATAAATAATAATTATACATATTTCTAAACATTTATGTTGTGAATTACAATTGATCTCATCCATTAACTTTAACAGTGGATATATTGGATTTGTGGGACTTCAGAGCCTGCATATGATTACCAAATATACCAAGACCCCTTCTATTGTGGAATTTATTTTGCGATTTCTCATGTTTTTTAACTATCTGATACATTATATTATCTGTCGATTCTCGTAGTCATATTCTCTTTCTATTCTTTCTTTAACACTCCACCAGCTGTATTTTGCTAATGACAACCAAAACTTGTGTAGGTTTTAATCAGGAGACACAATTCAGAAAACTGAAACAAAACCGTACTTCTTTAAGGGAAGGGATCAGAAGCATTTGTAAAGGGGCAGATAAAGCTGCTATGGAACTTCTTGCATTGTCTGTATCCTCAGTTGAGCGCGAGGATCTTGAAAATGCCTTTTGAGCATCAAAATAATCACGGGAATATCTGGATTGAATATTTTCATGTTTTATAACAGAAAGAAAGACATTTGAAAGGTTAATGACAAATATGAGCATTTTCTGAAGGACATATGCTGATTTTGCAATAAAATACCTTGATGAGTCTGAACTTGTCGTTGTTTGGTCCGTCTCTGTCCTGCTCCTCTCTTGCAAATCCCTCTTCTCCTTGCTCAGTGCAGATCTTTCCCTAAGGTTTCCTTTTTTGCCACCGTGAATAGCAGCCTTAGCCTAAATAGATATCAAACATAGGCTTAAAAACTGCAATCATATCATGAAACTAAATCATTGAAAGCTAGGAGACTGTTTAGTTGCTGCATGTAATAACTGCATTGTATTGTAGACAGCATAACATTTTATCGAAGTAACAGTAATGACAAATATATGAAATGGATTTAAAAAAATCAGTTAACTGTTTAATTATCAGGCCTATCTCTTATTTTAAAAAAAAAAAAAAAAAAGATTACCAGGCCTATCTATTGTCTAATTCATTTGAAAAGTAAACAAGCACAGTCAAGAGAATCTCTACATGTATGATACACAAAAGAATATGCCAACCTCGGCAAGGTTTGTTTCACTATCTTCAAGGGCTGCACTAAAAGTTCTCTCTTGAAGCCCAAGCCTTGATTTTGGAGTTTTGGGGGAATCATCATCATGCCCACGATAAACAACAGTGCCACTGATGGAAGCATCTTCAGCAGAGGCATATTTGCTGCTAGACTACAAATCCAAAAACAGAACCCTTTTCTGGGGTCACTAGAAAAGAAGGGAGGTGTATTTGTTTTGCTCAATTAATTGATAAACATACTGTTGAACTTTGGCTGCCGAACTGAGAGGACCGTGGAACTCCTCTTGGAGATCGAACAATGACAGTTCCTGTCCCGCTCTCCTGAAAGTTGAGAACAGATATAGGTAATCCCAGGCATCGTGGTAAGATAATAAGGGAATTTATATCAGCAATTTCTTTCAGAAACTAGGACTTCAATCCTAGACATTATCATGAATCTCAATTGAAGAGGTCAGATATTAAATAAACTCCTGAGGGAATAAAGGCAACACAGAACTAGAGTTTGTAGGGGATTACTTTCTAGATCAGATGGATTAGAGGATATAAATTATCAATAAACTGTTAACTTAATTGGACAAATAAACTAGAAACGATAGGTTGTAGATAATATAAGCCAACTTCGTATTAGTCTGATAAGCAAGTAAATAACCAACTGGAACAAACACTCAAAAGGAATAAATAAACTGCGTCTATCAAACTTAACCAATTATCCGAAGCTTCACACCATGACGAAGGCCAGTTCAAGTCAAAAGAGTAAGGATCCAAAAGACTTTCCTGGTCATTTCTAGAAAAGGAAACCTATTATTAGTAGAAAACCTACATTCATTACTGTTCCTCAATCCTACTTCTCATCAACTCAGATGGAAATTAACGGTTCGGTGAATGTCTAGCCACTAGGATCGGGAGTCGCAAATACAATGGGCTTAAGATTTAGAGTAAGATCCTGAGAGTATATAAAGGGGATAAGTACGCCATACATCTTCAAGATAATTTTCTTGCTTGGTTGAATCATTGGCATCTTTCCTTGAGGAGATGGTTCCCGTAGCAGAAGACCGCTGATTACTAGCATCTAATGTTTTTCTAGAAGCAGGCTGATTTATCGGGACTTCCGGCTTTCTTTCTCTCCCTTGAGGGGGTCTTACAACACTTCGAACAGTTCCTGTGCTACCTGACCCACCAATACTGAAGTCCCATCCCGCATTTCTCATCCCTGTTGCCTGACTACTGTGTTAAACAAACTCAGTCTAATATCCTGGAATAATAAGTTAGAATCTATAATGAATCAACAAATTTGACTGACCTGACCCGTACTGTATCTTCATTTCCAGACTCTCTATTCACCTTTACAGTTCCAGAAGCTTCTCCCAAGGGTGTTTGACCATTTTCATCCTCGCCATCTATTTGAAATTTTGGGCGCTCTCTGGAAAATAGAAAGTAATTGCAAGTCACGCATTTATGTATTGAACACCGGATATAATGTTAAATGTTCATTAAAGAAAATGTCTATAAATGTGACCGTCTTATGAAAAATAATAGCTTAACTTAAAGAAACACTCACTAAGTATACCCGGAAATAATCGTATGTCAATTACACGGTTTGAAAATGATGAAGAGTTAATAATCAGTTACATAAATTATACGGTGTCGGGAACAGTTTTTTAAATACCATACACACCTGATCCTCTCCAGAAGCCTTGGACTCTTTCTAGCAGTTCTGATGAAACGGTGCTTGAGAAGTTCCTTTGCACTGGGCCTCTAAGATTGAAAATTGAGAGAAACAAATGCATAAATAAAGCAGGCATATGCACAAGACAAAAAACCAACGGACAGTTAAATAGAATAATAAGTGATATGTAGCGGCAATAAGATTTGTTAAGAACAGAAAATCGTACTGCTCCCAAAAAAGATTGGTCACTAAATTATTAATATAATAATGAGATGGATTGAACAACTTTGAGCTTGTTTGATCATGCAATCCTTCAAATTTCCAATCCTATGTATTATAAATCCAAGCTAGCATAATACGAGAGGAAGATGAATATTATTAGTTAATAGAAGCTACCTCTGTAGGATTCTTCTTCAAACAGAGCGAGACAAATTCCTTCAGAGGACGAGAGAAATGCTCATCTAGCTGAAGAACAAAGAGCACTATGAGAACACGAGATTAGCTAACAATCTGAAATATCAGGAATGTTATGATAGTACACCTGTGGCGGATTTTCTCGAGGAATAATGAAAAGCACTCTCATAGGGTGGAGATCAGCCAGTGGAGGTTCACCCTTTGCCATCTCAATTGCTGTTATCCCCAGAGACCATATATCTGCCTGTTTCAAACAAAGTTCCTAACGTTATTAAGAGGAGTCGGAAACACTGTCAAGTAATACAGCCAGATCAGTGAAACTTCATATGAATGCGGGGAGTGGCTGACGGAGGACATACCTTCTCATTGTATCCTTCAGAGTTTTGAATAACTTCAGGAGCCATCCAAAATGGCGTTCCTACAAAAGTCTGTAACTTTTAATTGTATTAGAATGACATGCGATAGCTCTTCGAATAGTTCCACATCATCTTATCAAAGAACATGAGTTGATCTATTGCATTTCAGCCTCATTATAGGAAGATAATAGTACACATAACCCTCTATATTCTGGCTTAGGTACTTCGAACTGTGAAAGAATGTGGCAAGTGTATGAACGAAGTTGGAAAATCAGTCAGGAAAGAAATCATTCACCACATTGACCATCTTAAAAACGATCCATTTGGCAAGTTAAAACTTAAAACAAATAAGGCCCTATACCAGTCGAGAACATAATGAGAATAGAGGTAGTACACTTATAAAGTCACACTAGAGCGAAGTAAAGAACGAAGTTTGGATTCATTCATGTAATTCCCAAGCAAAAGCTGCAAAATTAAGAGCATATACCTTTCTCCGGGAAATTGTCCTCGTCAACTGAGCAGAAACACCAAAATCTGCTACCTGCACCAGAAACAAATAATTACAGGCAGTGTACAAGATTATTTTCATCCAAAGACCGTTAGTCTATCATAAATTTCTTTAACCAAAAAAAATATACCTTAACATCTCCACTCTCTGTCAACAGAATGTTTGCCGCTGCCAAATCATAATGCAAAAGTTATTTTATAGACAGAAAAGGGAAATGGAGATAGAAGGCTGGATGCAATCAATACGTGGAAATGGTTGACATCTTCATAAGATGAATTAGAAAAACATTGGAGAGTTAAAGAAACACATAGGTTCATGATTTATTTTCTTTAGAAAATATAAAGGCATGCATAACAAATAAACTGCGATGAGTTTAGAAATGATACTGCCTGATGAGGTACCTTTGATATCTCGGTGAATTTTTCCCTCAGTGTGAAGATACTCAATTGCGTGAAGCAAGTCGCGTAAAATCCAAGCTATTGAAACTTCATCCAGCGGCTGGTTTGGTTGAATCTGCAGAGAAACAAAACATTACCCATATGTGACTTCTGAAGGGTTATAAGAAATCCAAGTCGCTGCACCAACGGCGAGTACTATTTCATCAACATGAATTTTTCATGTTCCTCTTTGACACTTGTATAAATGGAATGACATCTCCTTTCCAGATATTATGTTTCTCGCACAATATATATTGGGAAGCAAACTTTGTATTGCAAACAAGGTACTTAGATGCTTATTGCAATAGTTACAGAAGCGTGACTAGAGAAATAAAATTTCAAAGAGCCATAATAAGAAGTGATAGGTAGGATCATAATTCATAAATTGGACAACATGATGCCACTGATACAAGAAACATGACAGACGAACTACTTTCTGTCGCATAAAATGTGGACAATTATATTATGAAGTTTTAATACAATATGGAATTAAGAAAACCTTGGTGAATATATTCAATAGATTGAATGTAGAAGGATGCGGACGTAACCTACCAGATCAGCAACTGAACCACCAGCCATGTATTCCATGACTATCCACAGCTTTGTTTGATGCAGATAAGAACAATAATACTCGGTAATGTATGGAGATCGGCATTCTGAAAGAACCGCGATTTCCTATCAAGAAATAAAATGAATTGAGAAATGTGACCAAGTAACTTTCAATCCATAAAGTTAAAGAAAATAACAAATGTACCTTCTGGATGTCCTCTATCTCATCCTCCCTGTGAGAGAGCACACAAGTATAAGGCACAAGGATGAAGGGCATACGGTGGAGGCAAAGAAAATAAGAGTAATTATTTAAAACTAAGGCAGAGGTACTGCATTTCTTAGTGCTGATTACAGCCCCACATATAAGAGGATTGTGTGTGATACTAACTAATACTAATCCAAAATCAGTATTCTTAATCCCAAGAATTTGTATGTTGCAGCAGTTTGACTCAAATCCAGACTTCTACAATATCACGTTATTTATGATATCACGTGAATCAGATGGGGCATGGTTGATAGGCCAAATTCTTTCTTAACTTCAATCTTTTCTCTACCCTGCTAATCATGATGTGTTTCTACCCTGCCACTACAACATTCAATAAACCTAGTTAACTAAGTACTTCCTCTCCTCCACACATAAAGCAACGTCATTTCGTCCCATGGCTACGGAAATTGCCTAAATTAATCACGGAGTTAGAAAGATACAAAAATACTCTACATAGCAGTTTAGGAAGAAAGAAATGTCTAATGCAACATGTTTTTCTTCCATGAAAGCAAATGTAATGCCAGCTTCTACACTTACGATTCTTCCAAATCAATGACTTTGATGGCGACATCCTTTTTCAGTTCCTTATCATACCTGCAAAATGAAAATTACAAGAGGCGTGCCTGTTAGTTGTGCGACAAAGTGTAGGTGCACAGCATTTCCACACACTATTATAAAATGCTTCCCATGTGCATGAGGATCACTAACTAATTCAACCTCCAATCTTACGATATCTACAGCTAAGCAACTTTTACAAAATTAGAAAACTAGTACGACTCTTATAAACCTGATTTTGAGGGTTTCATAGTGAAAGCCATCAAACAATATTTTCTAAGGAGATGATAAGAGCAGAATTTCATCAGATTTAGTGACGTCCAGAAAAACGCCAACCTCTTGCAGAACATCAATCCGAGTAAGTGGTGCAACTTCAGATTGAAGCTCATGTAAACCACACACAATTGCAGAGGTGACCCTATCATTTTGGACTGTATCATCTATCAGATACCAGCTCGACAAATAAAACCAGATTAGCAAGCATATATGCAACTACCAAAACTATTGTCTATAATGTTCACGAAATGATGTGCAAAAGAACTTCGTAACAACAGGACAGTAAATAGCTAACTGAGTCCGAACGGGATGCAGATATCCTCAAATCTCAATGTGTTTCGATAAAGTAGAGAACAAAACTTAAAACCAAGCAACTACACTTTTGCAAACTTACCCTTTATAAACATCCCCAAAGGAACCTCTTCCAATGAGCTCCAAATCACTAAATCTGGAACCTGAGGCCTCTAGTAGAGCTTCCGCATCCGCCATTATGCATACGTTCTAATAAGAGCCTCCTCTTCCTTCATCACATTCCCAGCCAAAATAACGAATGCTCAAAGCAAGCACCCATTGCGCCAAGCACCGTAACAATCCACCAACTAACTCCCACTCTTTCCTTTTATCCCAAATTCAAAATCTGAAAGTAGATAACAAAAGAACCAATTCAAAATTCAAATCAAAAGCGACTGAATCATTGAGTGAGATCCAATGAACATATAAAAAATTCCCAAACAGTAACACGAGAACGCAATGGGACTCCTGAATATGTACCGAAATCACAGTTAGGTGGAAGTGCGACGCCTAAAATGACTGCCCAACACACTCCATTTTCGAAATTTCCCATTCACACAATTAAAATTAAAGAATTTCTCCAACCCCAAAATTACAGAACGATTGCCAGAGACATACTCCAGCAATGACTTCAACGCGAGGCATAAATCCTTCCCTTCCGATAAAAAATTTAAAACAACCAAAAAAAACAAACAAAAAACTAACCTCGGAAATGCGGATTCACACCTAGAAACCGGGAAATTCGACGAATGAAGTGGAAGCGTAGATCGTTAGATTCGTCTCTGCACGCACATACATGCATGCAATCCCCTCGTTTCCTGCTGTTTCCCCTTCCCTTGTGATTTGGTGCGGAGTGGAAGAGCGATCGATAAAGAGAAAATTCAACTGTTTGTCTGTTTCCGATGCTACAAATTGGAAGTAGAACAAATTGTTGCCTATCAGCAAACAATGTTTTATTTGGGCCGGGTCCTTAAAAGGGCCGGGCCGCCTTTTATTACTACTGTTATTCGATGGGTAATTCTATCCACAACCCCTACTTTACTCCCCACAGCCCCCACTATTAAAATTAAATGAAAAATAATAAGGAGTTTACTCATCTACCCTTTTCTAATTTAATTATTATCTCCACGCAAAGCCGCTAAGAAACTTGAGAACGATACAACCCCCAACTTAATCATACAGCCCCCAGCACACAACCCCCAATGCACTTGAATATTGATATGATCTTTAGTATGCACATATTGCTTTTCGTCGAACACGTTCTGGGCATTGAGCTTCAAGTGCAGTTTTGTGCATTTATACGAACAACTGGTGAGCAATATGTGGAGAGCAAATATTTGAGGGCGCAATTCTTCTTCCGTTTGATTCTTTCATAATAACAAGTGCAGAAAATGAAGATTATGCATTCTCTAAATTCTGAAAATGCAGAAGGATAACAATAATAAAAAGTTCTTCATCTTCGCGCTTAGTGCCGTTTACGACCGTTATCCCATTGTCGTTTTACCAATTTCTTCAAATTCTATTGGGGGGGGGGGGGGGGGGCATGATTAAGTTTTAAGTTGGGAGTTGTATCGTTCTTAAGTTTGTTGGGGGCTTTGTGTGAAGATAATAATTAAATTAGAAAAGGGTAGATAAGTAAATTCCATATTATTATTCATTTAATTTTAATAGTGGGGGCTGTGGGGAGTAAAGTGGGGGCTGTGGATAGAATTACCTTTATTCGATTACTATTGGGCTTGGGCCTTTTTAGGGGAACTGTTGGGCTTTGGAACGGGCCAATTTCCATTTGGGCCCGATTTTACCAATGTTTTAGCACACTTAAATGAGATTTTTTTAAAATATACAGTCGTCATTGAAAATTATTTAAAGAAAATAAGAATAAACATATAATAAATATAAAAGGTGAAAAAAGTGAAATTGATCACACAATCAATTGAGGAAAAAAAATTAACATTATATATAAATACTACTTCGAACGACTCGAACTCGAAACTTTTAGGCGAATTACAGCTAAAATCAATATTCTCGACCAACTAATGATGTTTTATATTTTGAGGAAATGAATTTTATCGAATGAGTTAGTAGGAAAATATATTTGCATTAATTAATTAAGTAAGTAAATAGCGAAGCAGAGTAGTTAGGTATAGAGGGGAAAAAAAAATCTCACAATCATGTGAAATGTCCGAAATGACTTTCGGGAAATAAATTACGTCCGATAAGATAACTTACATAAATTATGTCCAAACTTCTGTTTTTCGGACGAAAATGCCCCTGAAATTTTCAGATTTTCTCAAAATTTTACACCCATTTCCCCCCCCTTGAGCTCGGTTTTTTGAGCTGAAAAATTTCATTTGGAGCTCAAAATATTAACTCTTCTCTCTCCCTCTCGTCTGAAAATTTTCGTTTTGAGCTGAAAATTTTCTTCACGAATTCTTTCTCTTCTCTCTCCCTCTCTCGTCTGAAAATTTTCTTCACGAATTCTTTCAGCTGAAAATCTTCTCTCTCCCTCTCGTCTCCCTCCTCTCCCCTACAATTCTTCTCTCTCTCAACTCATCTCTCTCTCGTAACCCTTGCTTCTCTCTCCCTCATCGTTCTCGGACGTTTTCCGGTGGAGGATTCCGGCGGCATTTTAGGGCACTGAAACATACCGGTTCGATTCCGGCGACGACTCCGTCGAATTGAGTGTGGGCAATTTAGTTCTTCCCGAGCTTCCGTCTGGGCAGTTCATTCCGAGCACAAATTGCGCGATTCCGGCGACGATTCCGGCGAATTGGGGGCTGGGCCAATTTTTCTTGAATTGGATTGATTTGAATTGAAGGTATTTATTTGTCTTGTCTTGTTTCATTCATTTATGAGTTTCAGTTGTTGCGAAAATGAATTAGTGAATCGAACCAGCTGCTGAAACTCTGTCAAACAAAATTGGATTGTTTTCTGCGCTGAAAATTTTGGGGAAGAACAAGTTGGAACTATTTTTACAAAATTAGTTCCAACTGTTCCAACAGTTTCAATTGTTTTCCAACAGATGAAGTTTTTTTATTTGCATTTTGCAGATGCCGCATTCTTCGAAGATAGTGATTGTTCATGGAGGGACATGGACCGGAAACGAATACAGTGGCGGAGATGAACAATTGATGCTTATACCGCCGGTTGGTCCTATAAAGTTCACATATTTGTCGAGCAAGATTGAACAATGTATCATGAAGCCTAAAAGTAGGTATGTGTATGAAATCTATGCAATTGTGAGTTCCCCGTCAAGTCAGCCCATTAAATTGAAGATTATGGATGATGTAGATGTCGATCTTGTGTTGAATGAATTGGAAAAACCTACCTTCTACATTACTACAACTCCCATAAATGATGAATTATTGGAGATTGTAAATCATCAAGCATCACAGGGGACTAAGGCTAAGGTCACTAATCTGGCAACTAAAGCTTCGTTGAACAAATTCGGCGGTAGGAATTTGGAAACAAGAGAATTCGATCGTGGTTTTGGCAGGGGGTTGGATCAGGAATTGTCGGATCGGGAGTTGGACAGGGGGTTGGATCGGGATTTAGACAGAGGGTGGGATCGGGATTTGGACAGAGGGTTGAATCAGGATTTGGACAGAGGGTTGGATCAGGATTTGGACAGAGGGTTGGATAGAGGGTTGGACCGGGATTTGGATAGGGAGGAGGATGAGCATCACCCCTCCGAGACAATTAGACTCGATGATGATGATGATGATGACGTTGATAGGGACAGTCTCGATGATATGGATTGTGGCAGCATTCGACGGACTTGGGTTTCTCAAGGAAGTAATCACGTATTTGAGGGAGATCAACAATATACTGGGCAATGGATCATACCCGCTGCATCGTATCATCTTAACGAGCCCACATCAGTAGAAATCCCAGATTCTGAATGCATTTATGATGATACACTCCGCAAGGATGCTATATTTGCAAGCAAGGATAGATTGATAACCGTCTTAGGGTTATATCATCTTGCTAATCACGTATCCTTTATAACGCCGCGGTCGTGTTTCATTCGATACCACACAGTGTGCAAAAACCGTAATGCTAAATGTTCGTTTGTTTTACGTGCACAAGCAATAGGTAGCGCATGGAAGATTCATGAATGGAGTCCACACAGTTGTCAAAAGGATTTGAGATATCAATCCGAACCAACCATATTGTCCAAGGTTTTAGGTGCATACCTTGTCCCAAACTTGATGACTGCAGGTGTCGTTTTAAGGCCGATGGATATCATTGCACAAGTAGAGAGGACATTTGGGGCAAAAATCAAATACCAAACCGCCTTGGCTGCAAGGAACCATGCACTAACAATGGTGTACGGCGACGCCATGAAGTCATTCAAGAGGCTACCGAAGTACCTTTGGATCTTAGAGCATGCAAACCCGGGAACTGTTACAGAATTAAAGGTCGATGCCAATGGGAAATTCAGGTACTGTTTCATGGCTCTTGCTGCGTGTATAAGAGGCTTCAAGGCTTGCCGGCCTGTGATTGTTGTCGACGGTACCCATCTAAAGGGTAAGTACAAAGGTGTGATGTTCGTTGCTGTTACAAAAGATCCAAACGAACAGATTTTACCATTGGCTTTTGGGTTCGGGGACAAAGAATGCGACGAGTCATGGTCTTGGTTCTTAACACAGTTGCGGAATGCGTTTGGATGTCCAGAAAATCTGCTGATCGTTTCGGACCAGCATGTTAGTATCAAGAATGCGATGGACGTGGTATACCCCGGCATACCTCACGGGCTTTGTGTTTATCATATACAGAACAGCCTCAAGTTTTGGGGAGAAAGTGCAATTGCAATTTTCCAGCAAGCTGTACACGCCTATCGAGAACGAGACTTCGATGCAGCAATGAATAATTTGAAATCATTTGCTCCCGGTGCATATGCTAAGGTAATGGGTATTGATCCTATCAAATGGGCTCGTTCTAAATGTCCCGTGCGCCGTTATTGCTTTTTAACATCGAATGCTGCTGAGTGCGTGAATGGATGTCTAAGATGGGCTAGGGCGTTGCCGGTCTGTACGCTTTTTGAGTGTGTGCGCTCTCTTATAGGGAAGTGGTTCCTAGACCGACGAGCTGAGGCTGCAGCCCGAACTCACGAGTTAACGGGTTATGCACAGTCTAGGTTGGGTCGATCGTTGGAGTTGGGGTCGACCATGAGTGTTGAACCAATTTCTCTAACTAAGTTCAAGGTGTCGACAGGGATGAAGCATCACGTGGTGGATCTTGAAAAGAAGCAATGCACCTGTCTTATCTTTGATTTGGAGTTGATACCGTGTTCTCATGCCGCAGCAGCCATTCGGTACCGTGTTTTAATAGTTTCTACTTACTTACGTTTTTTTTTTAATTCTAGTTACTTACGCTTTTATTTGAATTATATTTGGCAGTCATACGAAGCAGACTCCGTTTGCATTTGTTAGTTCGTACTTCAGTACCGCATCGTTGCGGGAAACTTATGCGGGAGAAGTGATGCCAATTCCAATTCCTGAAGAGTGGAATGTTCCTGCTGATATTGAGGCATGGTCGGTTGGAGCACCGGATCAACCCAAGCAGGCCGGCCGTCCACGCAAGAGAAGGCTGAAGGCCAAGTCCGGTTCGTCTCGGAGCCAGAGCCAAAGTAATGGCAATTCGAATTCGTATACCCCTCGGTGTAGTAGGTGCTCGCAAACTGGTCACTATCAGAACACCTGTTCTGTTTCTTTACCGATTCCTACTGAGGCCTCGTCCTTGTGTGCAAACAAACGGAGGAAGCAGAAGAAGTGCAGCATCTGTGGTGTTCTCGGCCATACTCGTTTAACATGCAAGGACAGAGCTCCTCCTCCGTAATTATGTTATCTATTCGTTGTGGTTGACACCTTTTTTTCCTTGAAGTTTGTAAACTGTTGTTGTACGGATTGGATCTGTTGGCTTCGTGTTGGGCAGGGTTTTTCTTTATGTTTGATTGATCACTGAAAGCGTGCATGCTTACCGTGAAAATGATTACAACTATTGTTAAGTGCAAAATTACTGTCATATGTTCCAACTGGTCCAACTGGTCCAACTGTTCCAACAACTGTCACCTGTTCCAACAACAGTTACATTGTTCCAATTAGTATCATTAGTTCTGTTTCAATTTTTGTATAATTTGTTCCAACTGTTCCAACTTGACGCTGTTCCAACATTACATACAGCGTGAATAGGTGTCGTATGGTATGATACTCTGGGCCATGGCTGACGAAAACGACGTCATTTTGCTACCAGACTAATTGTATTTAAACACACACTTGTCTCTCTGTAGGGTTCCTCACTTCAAAACTTCTCCCACCGTTGATGTGGTGGAAACCGTGATTCAAACATCTTCCCACAAAGCTCTATGTATTTTCAACAATTTGTGTTTCCCTTCGGTGTTCTCGTTGTTGATGTGTTTTAAATTCGGTGTATTTTGTGTTTCGGTTCCATCATTGTTGATGTGTTTTAAATTCGGTGTATTTTGTGTTTCGATGCATGCATTGTTGATGTGTTTAAATCTCCGTGTATTTGTAGTGTACTTTCATGTATTTTAAGTTGGAACTGTGTTTTCTAAAATGATGTCCATTTGTATTTCTTGTTTGATGTATATTAACTAAAAAAACAAATTTAGTTAAGACTACGAATGAACTCAAAATACAAATTCAATGAAGACTATGAATTAACTAAAAAAACTATAACGTTTGTAACTGTTCCAACTGTTCCAACTGTTAGAACAGTTAGAACTGTTAGAACTGTTAGTACTGTTTTGTAATACGAAAATACAAATTCATACAAAATACAAATTTACAACTGTTAGAACACTATGCACTAACACAAAATACAAACACACATACAGCTTACAGATTAAAGGTTCGAACTGTTCTAATTGTTCTAACTGTAAGTACTGTTAGAACTTTTTCAAAAAAAAAAGTCTGTTTCACACCACCAACAGCAAAAAAAATTAAATTACATGCCTTGTTTGTTTCATACCCCAGATCGGAACGAATAAATTGTTTTCAACTGACATCACCTCCCCTCTTACCACTCATTTCCGTAAATACGGGCTTTTCAAAGCCCCAGAAGGTTTCCTCGGCCTCAGTGTCCTTCTGTAGGTCTGCAATACCGTTGGTGCAGCTTCTGCCTCCACCACTGCATCTGCTGAAGGGGCGTTTGGAGCTGCCTCTGGCTCCATCGGTAGTGGATCGAGGAAAGGATTGGGGAGGGGCCGTGGCTCTATCGGTAGTGGATCGAGGAAAGGATTGGGCAGGGGCCTTGGCTCTGTCGGAGCTGCATCGAGGGGATTGGGCAGGGGTGCATCGGTCATGTCCGGCATCTGTCGGAGCTGCTCACGTTCCGTTTCCGTAAGGGGGGCATCGGGGTCGATTGGCTCATTGACCTGTTGACATCAAAAGTGCTCATTATATTATCATAAAAATAAAAAATAAAATAAAAATAAGAAAAAGGTTTGTTTTATTACCAGATGAAATCTGGATCTGAAACGCGTCTTAGGCCCTACGTACGCAGCCGTCTGCTGCCCGATGGACAAGGCAACCCTCGATCCCTCCTCGGCCTCCTCGGGCTGATCATCACCCCTCGATCCCTCATCGGCCTCCTCGGCCTGCTCATCCTCCTCGGCCTGCTCATCCTCCTCGGCCTCCTCGGCCTGCTCATCCCATTGTGTAATATAATAAACTAAAGATAGAAAATGAATTGAGATTGAAAAGAGGAGGAGTTTAAACCTCTTCTTCCGCATCTTCATCCGCTGCTGCATCACCCTCACGCTCGTCCTCCACTCCCCGGCCACTGGAACCACCTACCTCCACATGCCCGGATTGGTTGAAGTTGAATGTTTTCAACTTCTCAAAGACCAACCCGGCCACGTGTTCGGCGAACGACCCCATCAGCTCCTGCTTGAGCTCCTCCTTCACTTTCCGAACTTCCCTCGCAACAAGATCCTTGGCCTTGGCCCTCTTACCACCCCTGCTTTCAGCTGGGACTTCGGCCTCTTCAGCAGCTTGGACTTGGGCTTCAGCCTCTTCTTCATTTCCTTCATCAGAAGTCACCCTCCTCCTCTTTGCACGGGGTGCACGGGCTGCACGGGCAAGTGATACGCGGGAAGGATCGTACTGGAAACTGAAGGGGGTTCCCGGGGGCTCGAGGGTGGTCATGTAAGGCTCATTCAGCTCGTCGGGGTCAGCAGCCAACGAGGTAGGTACCTTCAAAAAATAGTACAAAATACTTGTTCAGAAAAATAGTGATAACAATTGAAACGTATAAAGTTGGAGCAGAAAGTTGGATCCAAATGTTGGAACAAAAAAGTTGGAACTGAAAGCAGCAAGTTGGATCAGAAACGTTGGAACAAAAGAAGTTGGAACTGAAAGCAGAAAGTTGGAACATAAAAAACATAAAGCAATATCTTCATGTACACCACCAGTAGTACTGAACATATATAAAGTTCAAACAAAATATAAATTTTTTTACAAACTTCTTAAACTAACCTCTTCGGTCAGAATCTTTCCATACGAATCAGCTTTTGAGTAGGCGTACCGGACGCCTCGAGGACGATGGCCCTCCTTCTCCGCAATCCGTCCCCCGATTGATTTCCCCATTTCGGGGAATGCCTCGTAAATCCATCCCTAGAGATAAAAGAATAATATCCAGAAATAAATTGAGTTGAGTATATCATACCAAATATCCAGAAAATGAAAAAATAAAATCTGGAATTATAATTACTGGAAAGGGTACGTACCAGGAAAGCGAGGACGTTCCCGTTCAAATGGTACGATTTCAGTGGAATGGAGTACCTCACTGACTTCAGGTTCTTTAAAAGAACCTGGAAGGAGACGCTCCCCCACGGGAAGCCATTCCAGACCGGCTGCTGCTCAATCAATGCCCACACCCATTCGGGGACCTTGTTGCTCGACTCCAGGCCAAGCACTGTGTGGACAGCAACCACAACCTGTCCCAACCTCAAGGTGTCCACCGCAGTCATCCCCTTGAAGTTCGAATCTTCTGTGAAAAAGGCCCACAGCTCATCTGCAGTAACGGCCTGCTTCCCGAAGAGCCTCGCGTAGGTGGACTTCTGTGAAAATTCGAATATGGAGTAGGGATCGAATCCAGGGGGACAAGCTCCGAACTTCAGCCCTGTCACCAAGGCGAACTCCGTCCTTCCGAAGCGAACAACTTGATTGTTCACCCGGAAGAATATGGCCGTTGGATCAGGGTCAGGGACAGCGACCACCTCCCGTGCGATTAGGTAGTGCACCAGCTTGTTTGATCTTATTACTTTGTTGGGATAACGGAGGTAGTCCCCGAAGGGTGTAAGGGTCATGAACTGTTCAGGGTCCCCGTGAACTTTCAGTCGATTCCAAAGCAATTCTCGTACGTTTTCCTTCCCTGCCAACAGGAGCTTATACTTCCCTGTCTGCATTTCAAGCCTTGGGTACTCCCAACGAACCTACAAAAAACAAGTACATTTTATAAGCCAAGATTTAGAGACCTAACATTCAACCTAAAATTCGAGCAGCAAAACAATCAACTTGAATGCTAAATTTGCAGAATTTCAAGCAAAATTCAAGCATGAAGCAACCAAAATTCAAAACTCGAGCAGTGTATTTATTGAATATAAATCAACCTAAAATTAGAGCAGCAAAACAATCAACTTGAATGCTGAATTTTTTGCAGAATTTCGAGCAAATTCAAGCAAGAAGCAAGAAGCAAGAATGAAGCAAACAAAATTCAAGCAAACAAATGAAAGGGTTTCGCACAC
Organism: Thymus mandschuricus; assembly: GCA_029379335.1. NCBI lineage: Eukaryota > Viridiplantae > Streptophyta > Magnoliopsida > Lamiales > Lamiaceae > Thymus > Thymus mandschuricus. Next base: position 34,482,890 of record CM057081.1, on the reverse strand, counting down.
AAGATATTAATTCAAGCAAGAAGCAAGAAGCAAGAATGTACAATACTCACTTGAATAATAACTTTGGATTCCAATTTTCCAACTTAATCTCCAATCAGGTAGGTTAAAGGATAAATTAAAGAACAATATCTAAAGCTTATTAGAATTGGAGTTAAGAATCCACAACTAGTTGTGTCACATTCGAAGTTTATTAGAATTGGAGTTCAGAATCAGTCACTATCCCCAATCAACAGCCAAAACACATGAAAAAACATAATTTTCTAAGAATCCATATTGCCAGATTGATGAAGAATCCCTTTTTTATTGTGTATCGGATTTATACACAAACCTCGAAGGCATTACAAAGGTTCTGCAATCAGAGGAGAACATAAGTGTAAAGAAGATAATTAGTCCAAAAGCATACCATAACGATGCAAATGGTGTGATTTGTATAAGTAAATCCATTTTCTGATTATCACAATGGCCTTAACTCAAGATATAGATCTAAAGGAACTCTGATCTTCTCATGCCTTAATAGATAATGCAACAGCCAATATATTTGTAGTTTCGAGCTCCCCAAGTTAATATAATGCAACAGATTCATCAAGTTAATATAAACGAAACAGTCTTGAAAAGGTATGCATTCTCGATCTTCAAAGAGTAGCTGCTGCCATATTATCATACAAAACAGAGCATTCCCAACAAAACAGAGCATTCCAGATCCAGCAACTAGATAGCACAGTTCATTAGCAACCATTCGTTTTCCCACAACTGAATACCACATATCTTGATGTATAGACGAACTTCATTAGAGCTCGAAAATCAAAAGATGTAAACCAAAATGGACAACCTTAAAATCAACAGAGAGAACATGAATGAACTAATCACATCCAGAATTTTAAAAACTAACAAGGAACAAAGATCTATAACACTTCCATAAACTCCAAACAATTGCACACGAACCAAAACCCTAAACCCTAAAAACCAAAAATCAGAAATTAAAACACACATTCACCTGCTGTTCGTCCTCGGCGGCACGATTCGCAGTAGAAGCGGCCATTTTTTAGAGAGAGGGTTAGAGAGAGGGTTAGTTAGAGAGAGGGGGGGCGAAGAAGGTGTGGTGTGAGAAAAACCAAACTTCAAGGCTGGACAGCGACCACGGCGAGCACGGCGACGGGGAAGTCGGGACAGCGACGGCGACCGGCGGCGAATGCGAAGGGACCGACGGCGACAGAGAGGCTTTGAGAGAGAGGGTTTCAGTGAGAGGGTTTGAGAGAGAGGGTTCGACAGGGAGCTAATGGCGACGACGAGGGCGGAAGACTGACCTCGCGACGGCGACGGCGACGGCAAACGGCTGGGCGGCGACGGCGAAACAACGCTGGGGGAGGGAGAGGTTTTGAGAGAGAGATTGATTTTCAGTTTCAGAGGTTCGAATTTGACTTTTGAGAGCCCGCGTTCGATTTTGTCGATTTTGAAGGAAAAAACCCAATTCAAAATGTCAAGGGTAAAATTGTCCTAAATTATAAAAATTGGATATGATTTATTGAAGTTATCTTGGTGGACAAAATTTATTGTTATAAACTCAAATTGGACATATCAAATAATGCCCCAAAAAAAATTACTTTAAGGTTTGGGGTGGGACCCACAAAATATACGGTCCGTGTGGGTGGCAAGTCCGAGCCACGTGGCGGTCAATGCGGAGGGAGGGGGGTGGCTTAGATTGACGTACCTGGGGGCGCCCACCTCTTTCCCACCCTGCTTTTACCGAATTACCCCCGCTCCCCCCACGCGCCCACCCCATTCCCCCTTCGTATTTTACCTTTGTACTCTCTCCGACACCTAAATTACGGAAAAATTAGTAATCGTAAAGAAGGTCGGATAATTTTTAAAGGATAAAAGTACATGATAGTGCAAAAAATAAGTAAATTTATTATAAATAGCATAAAATGTTTAGAGTAATAAGATAATTTTGGTGAAGGAGTCTTTCGATTTTAGTTCATCATAGTACGAGTACTAAGTTGCTAGACGTCCCGGTAACTTGGATGACGCGGTGGCGCGTGAGATGGGGGAGCGTGGGGGGTACAGTGGCCCGCAATTCGTGCGCTTCTCATTTATTTAAGAGAAACGATGCACCGACTCACTGCCCTCCTCACGTGCTCACGTGACTCCCTAATCTCATATTCTCTCCCACTCTTTTCTTTAATCCCCCATCTAAATTGCAACTACCTTTTTTTAATTACTTTTTTTCCCTGCAAAGCACAGTGGTCCTTTTATATGAGCACCCCCCTTTTCTCCAACGGCACACCCCAAGGGCATAAATGACTCACCAAAGTCTAGTAAATTGATTTTATCACACTCATTTTTTATTCTTTTGTTAAGGTAATTAATTAGGGGAAATTGCCTTAGCAGTGAAGTGAGGTCTGGCAATAGAAGAAAGGGGAGTGCAAATATCGAGGGTTTTTGTTGCTTTAAAGTCTAAACTATGACCGTACAAAAAATGAAATAAAAAATGATAAACCAAAAATCTTTCCAACTGACAAATTAATATTTATTTAGAGTAAAATAATGGATTTATCATATAATGAGCTCAGTGTGTCTACTACTTGCTTTTTGACTGGTAAAGATTCTCTTACACAACTATTTTTAAATATGCCTATAATTTTATGCTACCTTACTCTTTGTCCATAGATAAGATATTAATATTAATCCTCAGTATTCTCTCGTCCAAATCAATTGTCATGTTTCTTTCCGTTACGAGATTTTGTGAAATATACATAAAACGGCCCTATTAATAAAAACAGAACAATTAAAATGAAGTAAATAAAATATTTTCCAATAACTTTAGTATATATTCAACGAACGGCCCAACTAAAACGGGTCGGACTAAGTTAAAAAGTTATTTTAACTTTGGGCTGTACCCAAGCAATTTTTGCCATTACTAGATTAGTGTAAAAACATAAGGTGTAAATTTGGGCCATAAATTTCAACATCGGTGACTAGTCAAAAAAGTGGTTATAAATTAATTTATAACACAATTAGTGCAACTAATAGTGTAAGATCAATAGAAAAAAATAATATATATATATATATATATAATTACTATAGGAAGTGTAAAAAAAATTGATAATATAATAATTCATGGATGCATGCACCAAAAGATTCATATTTTTACATTTACAATCACTTTTAAATAGCGTGACACATTTGAATTGCACAATTTTGTGATTGATTCATTCACTCCATGTTTTATTTCGAATTTATATCGAAATGGTAAAATATTAAATAGGTATCAATTATATTAATTACTTGTACTATTAGTATAATTAGACATGTTATGGTATGGAGGAGGACCACCCCCTATCGAAATATATTCATCAATCAATTTGTTGGTTGTGGTTGTTATTCTTGCATGAAAAAATAAAATTAATTAAGTTTATTCACCTCCAAGAATTAGTTATGTAATTATTGGGAGTTTAAATTCATATTTGGATTGTATTGACCTAAATATTCCACCATGAGGCCCAAGGGTACTAAATCTATAAATCTAAATAACTTCGTGGGCCATTGCAATTTAAATAACGACGTTAAATATTTTTCGTTCCGTTGATAATGAATTCGTTGAATGTCAGGCTTGATATGAATTCATAATATAGAAAAACTCTGTTACAAAAAAATGGACTATATATCTCGTTTCAAAATAGTCTACCAACACATGCTCAATTATTATTTATTACCCAATATAAGTCTTGTAATAAATAGGTGTGACATAATAATATATATTTATGCAAATAAAATAATTGATATATTGTATACATGGAGTAAATATGAATTGATAACCAACATAAAATAATATAAAAAAACCACTTAAAAATTATGAATATATTCAATCATATTGAATGATCTTATCCTCAAAAGGACCACCAAATTATATGTATAATATTAATATTTTGAGTTTCCTATACTCAAATTAATTTATACTATATGTGTGTGGTGTGAGGGATAAAGGTAATTAGTGCATAATTGCTCTTAATTTTTTATATAATTTTGTTAGTGTTGGTGCATGTATTAATTAATATGGACCTTTTTTTTTTAATTGACTCCTAATATTAATCTATTCTAAAAAGTGGTGCAAGTTATCACCGCAACGCACGCAGCAATCATCAATTTAATTATTTTCAAAAGAAAATAATTAAATCACCAATTAGTAATATTCAACTATTAATATAATCCAATCTTAGTCTTTGATTAATTATAGTACTCCCTCCGTCCTTAAATAAGTGTCCCGAGCCGCCAAATTTTTTGTCCCATAATAAGTGTCCTATCACATATTTCAATGTAAAATTTTGGCTAAACTACCAATTTTACCCCTATTATCATTACACTTTTTTCACTTTTTCAATTTTCAATGTAATGATTAGGGGTTAATATAGTAAATTTATACAATTCCTTGGTTATTGCACTTTGGCGGCTCGGGACACTTATTTAAGGACGGAGGGAGTATTCCTATTAAGTAACAAAGATTTCGTAATTATCAATCCCACGTGAGTTTATTACAATGCCATCCCTAATTATTGTCGCACGAGCTATTCTTTCTTCATACTATCCGGTCCACTTAATTAGTCGCGTATGTTATCTTTGATCGTTTCACTTCAATAATTACATTTTTCGAAACGGAAAGAATTTTATTTTTCACTTTTAACAGTAACGTATAAAATTCTACACTGAAAAAAAAAAAAATTGAGACGGAGAAAATACAAATTAGAGCTATAAACTAATACTCATTCCGTCCCTTCCATTCCAAATGAGACCGTATAAAAACATTTTCCGAGAATGCGTGCGTTTCGTTTGGGGCCGATTTTTGTGGAGGGGCAAAAGAGTAATTTGGAGGAGGGGGGTACGCCATCCTCTTTATACTTTTCTGGGCTTCCTAACCTTTCTCCCGCTGTCTGTTGGTGCTTAGCTATGGTGGATAAGAAACGGTGTCCCCACTTTGCCCCTACACACGCACACAAATTTTACTCCCTCTACTTGCTCGGTAAAAAACACAAACCACCTCAAACTCCTTGAATTTCACGGAGTAGCAGAGACACATTTAGATTTAGCACGCACTTTCACTCTCTCTCTCTCTCTCTCTCTCCCCTTTTTCCCTTTCCCCCAAGTAATCTCGGCTTGATTTGTCTGGTAATTAACTTCACTCTCTACTGCGTGTGTGTGTGTGGTAACAAAGTTGAAAGAAAACAGTGTGGAAAAGAAACGAAAGGGATGAAGCGAGAAGCAGTCACCTCACTGCCTTCTCTCTCTCTCTCTCCATCTCTCTCTCTGGTTTTCTTTCTCTGTGGTTGATATTTGACAAGCATTCTGCAGCTGTAGCTAAATAAAAAGGAAAAAGAGGAAGGAAGAAGGGGAAAGCAAACACATTTATTATAATCAGGCGTTTACTATATAGCCAAAGAAAAACACACATATCTCCATTTCAACTGGGGATTAATATAGGGAAAAAAGCAAGAGAGAGAAAATGGTGGGCTCAGGAGCAGCAGACAGGAGCAAAGAAGCAGTAGGGATGATGGCCCTTCATGAGGCCCTTAGAAGCGTCTGTCTCAACTCAGACTGGACTTACTCTGTCTTCTGGACTATTCGTCCCCGCCCGTATGCTCCTCTCTCTCTCTCTCTACAATTCTCACCTCCTCCATTCATTTTCTTGGGTCAACTCCAGATTCTTGAAGAAATAAAGGCAAGCACTTTGTGCTTAAAATCTGTCATTTTGTTTTGCAGGAGAGTCAGAGGAGGCAATGGCTGCAAAGTTGGAGATGACAATGGTAGCTTGTGAGTCAAACATTTCTTCATCTCTTTCCTTTTCTTGTGAAATTTCCAGTTTTACGTGGTGGAGAAGAGATTAAAGATTCGATTTTTATCACTGTTGGGTGTGTGTTATTACTGTGTAAGTGTAATTGAGGATATAGAGTGACAGGTGGTGGTGATTTTGAGCCTCTGTGGGGAGTTGATTTCATCTCTATCCTTTCCTCATCTCCATTTCTTGTTTGTTTCTTTAATAAATTTGTAATCTTGTGCAGAATGTTGATGTGGGAAGATGGGTTCTGCAGAGGAAGAGTTGCAGATTGTTTGGAGGAGATGGATGGAGAGGATCCTGTCAGAAAGGCCTTCAGCAAAATGTCCATTCAATTGTATAATTATGGAGAAGGGTGGGTACTGGGTAGGTGCATGCTTTGTGGATTGGATTCTGTATCTCTCTCCCTCTCCCTCTCTACTCTCTCTCTCTCTCTCTCATCCTAACCACTGGATCATTCACTTAGGATCAAGGGAGAGAAGAAGGATGATTCATTCATTCATTAAATTTGTGTGTGTGATATGATTTCCCCCTTTTTGTTGCAAGAAAGTTATAATAATGTTTTTGATTGGGGGGTGAAAATGAAAAACTGGTTGTAGGTTGATGGGGAAAGTTGCTTCTGATAAATGCCACAAATGGGTATTCAAGGAGCCTACAGAAAATGAACCAAACATCTCCAACTACTGGCAGAGTTCATTTGATGCTGTATGTAATTCTAACTACTAATTGCCACTGATTTGGGACCTTAATTTCCTCAATTAACTTGTGCTAATTTCTTGACTTTGAATGTCCCAATTATTGCTCCATTACTGTTTGTGAATGATTGATGAGATTTATTAATTGCAGCTGCCCCCAGAGTGGACTGAACAGTTTGAGTCAGGCATTCAGGTCAGTGTTCATCACCTTTTTCTTGAGAAAATCATTCTAGTTAGTTAGTTAGGCAAGAGAATCAAGAAAAAGAAATTTAATGCTGAAACTGTTTGATTTCTGTTTTTACCAGACTATTGCTGTTATTCAAGCTGGGCATGGCCTACTCCAGCTTGGTTCTTGCAAGATTGTGAGTTTCTCTCTCTTTAGATGAAAAATGGTGATTAATGGAACTGTTTTGGTGTGATTAAGGTTGTCTGAAATTCCCATTTTCTTGTTTGATGTTTCAGATACCAGAAGATCTTCACTTTGTTCTGAGAATGAGACACACTTTTGAATCCTTAGGGTATCAGTCTGGATTCTACCTATCCCAGCTCTTCTCTTCGACTAGGAATGCTTCGTCTTCGTCCACGGCTCCTCTAAAGCAGGCGCCGATGCCAACGAGGCCCCCGCCTCCCCTCTTCAATTGGGGGTCGAGGCCCCTTCCTTCGACTCCTTCGATGCCGAATTTCCCCAACTCCGGTGCTAGGCTAGGAATGGCGCCGATGTCCAAGGACGAAGGAACTCACATGTTCTTGCACCCTCACCCGAACGGAGAGATGGTCGCGGAGCACGAAAACGACATCAAGTGGCCTAACGGGCTGTCGTTCTTCAGCGCCCTCACCGGGAGGACGGACGAGGCGAAGCTGTTGTTCAATCAGGAAGCTTCCAAGGCGGACCAACATCAGAATTCGGAGGCGGATCCGAACGATTTCTTGAGCTTGGATAGCCATAATTCGAAGATGGAAAACGGGAAGTTCAAGAGGAGCTTCACCTTGCCCACGAGGATGGCGACGTCTTCGTCCTCGTCATCGCTCAACCACCTCTCTCAGAACCACGGGGAGTATAGGAATGAAGGTGGGATGTATGGAGATGTTATGGAGACTTTCTTGGAGTAGTTTGTTTGTTGGAGTGATGGTGAGAGAGAGAGAGAGGGCTAGGATTTGGAGGAAGATGTTGTATTTGGTGGTTGGATGTTGAGCCTTTTGTTTGTTCTAGCACTTTAATGTAATTTCTCCTTCTTTCATATGCAATATTAGTTTATAGTATTGTTTTCAAACACTCTCTTTAAAGAATTAGGTCAAAGTTTAGAGTAATTCCTCCACATTTCTTCCTTTTATTCATCAACACAATTCTCACTATAAAGTAGTATTATCCCCATGCTAAAACTTGCCCTATGGATTCCATTCTCTCTTGATGTTGGAATCATGACTAGTCAATCACATGCAAAGGAACGAGATGTCCGTATTTCTAAGATTCTTTTTTTCAGTACTACCAGTAATACACTCGTGCGATGTAGAATACATGTGATCACAACGACGAACAAAAGTTACGATCAGAGTGCACTTTTCTTTGAAGTTTCACCAAATGAGAAACAAAGGGGGTGAATTGTTGGGCAAAGTATTTGCATTCAAAATGGTGAAATTTTTTCCCATCTTGTTGGGTTGAAACTAGGAAAGGTGAATTTATGTTTGAATAAAGCACAAAAATATAGTGTTGTATATACATGAAATGACATGCTATCTTTGCACTTTATAATAAAAAGAAATTAGCACTCTATGTTTGAGTATATTTGTAACACATAGTGGGATGTATCAAATCATGAGTGCTATTTATCCTATTTTTTTCCCCACTCCGCTACATATATTAGGCCATCTATGTATCTGCCCATATAATACCTTGTGATAGACAATGACTCTCTCTCTCTCTCTCTACAAGAAAGACAAATTCTTGATTTCATTCAAAGCAAAGATGGCCATACTTCAAGATTCCTATGGTGCATGCTTCACCACTAGATTGTAGAGTTTGCCCATATTCCCCTAATTATTTATCAATTTTAGATTTTTGATCATTTAACCCTTGAACGACATAAACTTAAAGATTGTTTTACGGAGGACTCGAATTCGAAATATCTGATCTCGAAACTTAAACCCTAACCGCTAGGCCAACACAAACGCACAATTTGATCATTTTATAATACTAGTAGTACAAGACTAGTGCAGTCAAAGAAAGTGACTTTGATCAAAATTAAATAAAATTTCAATTTTATTTATGAAAGTGCTTTTTCAAACCATAATTGCTACATCAAGTGATGCGGCAAAGCCCGCGTAATATGGAGTTTGTCGCATTTCTTTTTAGTTTCACATTTATTTCTGAGGGGAGGACCAAAATAGCCCAAAATAATAAGTAAAGGAAAAAAATAGTCCTCCATAAGTAAATGGTACAAATGTAGCCCTCTTTTTTAATTTAGGACAATTATACCCTTAATATATCTTGTTATGGTTCAACGTTCACACGAGCACGACCATATCACACACGACCACGATCACTCACGACCAAATCACACACGAGCACGACCATATCACACACGACCACGATTACTCACGACCAAATCACACACGAACACGATCATATCACACACAACCACGATCACTCACGACCACTTTATTCATGATCGCGACCAAATTTACACACTCACATGACAAGCACGACCAAATCACACACGACCACGATCAAATCACACACGACCACGACTACTCACGACCACTTTATTCACGATCACGACCAAAGTTACACACTCACACGACCAATAACAGAACACAAGAGTGAGGTTGAGGGTGGGGGTGGGTTGTGCGCACGCATAATTGGGCTGTACTATTTTCCCTTTTTTTTCCCCATTTTCCTCTATTTTTCAATTAATTTATCCTTAATTATATCATTAAGGGTATAATTGTCCCAATTTTAAAAAGTGGGCTATATTTATACCATTTACTTATGGAGGGTTATTTATTTCCTAATGTCCTTGAATGGGCTCGTGACATGTGCAATAATTACCCATAATTAATTAATGGGCCTCATACACAAATTAGCTCATTAACGGGCCTTCTAAAGTAAATGGGCTAATTTGAATATGAGGCCCATTTTAAAAAGAAATCAGTTACTAACAATTTCATAAAATATATTCTCTCCGTCTTTTTCTAAGTGACCCTTTTTATATTCATATGTAAGGTATATAATAATAAAATGGGTCGCTTAAGAAGAGATAGAGAGAGTATACAAAACCTTAAAAAGCAAAAGTAGGCACAATCTCTGAAGCACGGGGACGTCTTGGAGGTCACCGTCCCCGTTCCGGGGACGTTCTGGAGACGGGGACGTCCGGATACGTCCGAAATACGTCCCTGGGGACGTTTTTTTCCATTATGCGTTTTTTTCTTTTTTAAAAAAAATATTTTTATTAGTAAATACGTCTGACTTGAAAATGAAACGTTGACCAAGTTGGAAAAAAAAAAAAAAAAAAAAAATTGCAATTCAAACCCTTCAATTTATCTAATTTGTTTTGGATTTTGTGTGTTTTTACCTTTTATGAATATCTCGACTCTTGAATATTAGAACAATGCTTTATTTGCTTATGTTTATTATGGATTTCTTAATATTTGCTTATTTTATTCATAAATTATGGATATTTAATATATATTAAATAAAAAACACAAAACGTATTTTTAACGTATCGTACTTTCATTTTTTCAAAAATAACGTATTTTCGTCCCCGTATCGTATCGTTCCCGTATTTCGTCCTCGTCCCCGTGCTTCTTAGGGCACAATAAAGCACACATATATACAATAATAAATCTCACACACAAGCGTGCCTGTGTTGGCCTAGCGGTAGGGGGTTAAGATTAACGTATTGGACCTTAAAGGTCTCGAATCCCCCGAAAAAAAGAAAAGAAACCACAACAAAAGGAAAAGAAGAAAAAAGTATAAAAGCTCACCACATTATATTCTTAACTTCTCCTAATTATCAAACACTACAAATTTCCATCAAAACCAATCTCAACTATCCATCATAACCTTAATCCCTCCCAAAAACATCAAAACACTACTACTTCCATGGCTCCCTACACTTCACCATCACTCAACAATCCAAACAAAATCACCATTTTCTTCATCTCAATCTTCCTCCCCCTCCACACCCTCCACACAACACAAGCCAAAGCCCCCCAATGCAGGACCTCATGCGGCCAGATCCCCATCAGCTACCCCTTCGGCATCGACGACGGCTGCGGCAGCCCCTACTACCGCCACATCCTCGTCTGCTCCGACTCCGGTACCCTCGACTTCCGAACCCCTTCTGGGAGGTACCCGGTCCTCAACATCAGCTACTCGGACCCGCACGTTCTCATTGCCGACCCTTCCATGTGGAGGTGCGGGGACGGCCCCGACTTCCGCCCCGCTACCGCCTTTAGCCTCGACACGAGCACACACTTCCGGATGTCACCGCAGAACGACTACCTCTTCTTCAACTGCAGCGAGGCCGACGTCATCATGGAGCCGAAGCCGGCCTTCTGCGAGCGCTTCCCTGAGCAATGCGACTCCACCTGCGACACCGCTAGCTATCTCTGCAGGTGGGGCCCGAAACACGTTGTTTACAAAATTTGATTTGCCTATTACATATACTATATACTAGTAGTACATAAGTATACTATTATAAAAACATGCATGTTAATTTTTTCATGATGGTTAGGCACCTACCGGAGTGCGGGGCGGCGCTGCACCGGAGCTCGTGCTGCTCGTACTACCCGAAAGGGAGCGAGTCGCTGAGGATGATGCTGAAGCACTGCTCGACATACACGAGCGTCTACTGGAAGAACCTCGGGGTTACGCCGGCCTACAGCCAGATCCCCGAGTACGGGATCAGGATCGACTTCGACATTCCTGTCACGACACGGTGCCTCTGGTGTCAGGACACGAACAAGGGCGGCGGCACCTGCGGCTTCGACGTCGAGACTCAGGATTTCCTCTGCTTATGCGGCAAGAGCAATGCCACCACCTACTGCAAAGGTATGCCTCACTAAACATAACAACCATAACAAGTAAATTTCTACAAACTGTATTTCACATTCCATTTTCTTCACATTCGGTGCAGATCATAGCGGCCAAGGGAGCAGATCGGCGGTGGTTGCTGGTAAGTCCGTCGTCTATGAAACTTTTCGGTTCAGTTTGGTTCGGCTCGATTCTGAACTATAACTACTTAACTGAACTCTGTGGCAGGGAGTGTGGGTGCGGCATCTGTAGCAGGAGCATTCGTCGGAGTCGGAGTTTGGTACCTTCGGAAACTCAGAGCTAAAGCCCCAGTCACTCATGGAGTTCAGACCAGTGAGAATAGACTTTTTTGAGAGACCTTTTGTTTTCTTACAAACTAAGCAAGAATCTTACTAGTCTGAATTCTCTACTCTCAAGCAAGAATCAGATTCTTTGTACACTTTACTAGGAAATGAAGGAAAGAATAGTCTAAATTTGGTAAAGGATTAGTGGGAAAAATCACATAATATGAAATGAACAAAATTTCTCAATAATATAGCCATTATATTTCACTTGAAATCCATGAGAAGCACAAGCCATAAACTCAATATAAAAAGGGGAAAAAGAAACAAAAAAACAAAACTATATTAGGAAACTTATACTACTATTCAGTCCTTTCCTATGTCAATCCCTTCAAGAAACGAAACAACTTCGTCGATCGAAGGTCTCTTTCGAGGATCCTGCTCTATACATCTACAAGCTACATCCAGCAACTCCATCAATCCCTTTTCGCAATCCTTTTCTCTCAAGCACGAGTCGAATATCTCGACCTCCCTCTTCTCCGATTTCATCTGGTACATCCACCCCACCAAGTTTCTGCAGTTCTTCCCCCTACAAACTTCGACTGGCCTCCTCCCCGTTATCAGCTCCAAGAGAACGACTCCAAAACTATAAACATCGCCCCTAAAAGTTGCAGTCAGAGTCTGGCTGTACTCCGGTGGAATGTAGCCTAAGGTTCCGACCAAATCTGTAGTTACATGAGTATCATAGGGGTGTAAGAGCCTCGAGAGCCCGAAATCTGCCAAGTGTGCCTCGAATTTCTCGTCCAGAAGAATGTTGCTGGTTTTGATATCTCGATGAACTATATTAGGCTCTTTGTGCAGATAAGCCAATCCACGAGCTGCCCCTCGAGCTATTCTTAGCCTCGTTTCCCATGCAAGGAACGAGCTCCCGTCGACCCTCTCGTGCAGCCAATAGTCAAGACTTCCATTTTCCATATAAGAGTAAATCAGGAGCCTATCATTTCCGTAACGACAGTAGCCTTGAAGAGAGACGAGGTTCTTATGCTGAGCTCTGGAAAGCGCTTCCACTTCAGCTTGAAACTCGCGTTCCATTTGTCCACAATCACCCGAGAGTCTCTTGATTGCAGCTCTCGAGCCATTCGGCAGATCAGCTTTGTACACTAGACCGAATCCTCCACAGCCAACGATGTTCGATTGGCTGAAATTGTTTGTCGATTTCAACAAATCTGCAACTGTAAGGTCTTTACAATAGGCATTCTTGAACATAACGAGCTTCGGAGGCTCAGAAAACCGAGACCCTCGACTCATATCCTCCTCCACGTCTTCAATCGGAACTCCAACATCTCTTCTTGAAATCCTAAGTAGAAGAATAGCCAAGAGTATAGAAATGCCAATTCCAATACTGATTGTCACTCCAAGAATACTGCTTCTCCCAAATTTACTGCCAGCTTTCGACGGAGTAACAGCAGGTGGCTTCAGTTCCATACCGTTTATAGCACAAGGAGAGATAAGCTTCCCACAAAGTCCCGGATTTCCCTCGAAGCTCGAGCTCGGGAAGCTAAGAAATTGTCCCCCAGTTGGAATTGCACCTTCCAGATGATTATAAGCAACGCTGAACTTCGACAAGAATGTCAGCTGATTGAACGAAGAAGGAATCGATCCATGAAGATTATTGTACGACAAATCCAATGTCTCGAGGTTTCCCATACTCGAAATGGAGGCGGGAATGGTGCCATTTATACCATTCCTACTCAAATCCAACACATGAAGCTGCTTCAATTGTCCTATTTCGGCCCAAATCGTACCATTCAATCTATTGCTACTCAACAATATGGATGGAGGAAAACTCGAAGCTTGATTATACTGCAAACCACTAGCACTTTGATTTCTCTTCACAAAGAGTGGAATCCCAGTCGAAGAAGTGTTGAGGCTGGATGCGTAACTCTTAGCAGATATCAGGCTCTTGAGCTCTGTCATTTCCTTCGGAATTTCCCCTGTCAGTGAATTGTTCGAGAAATCCAAGTAGAACAAATTCTCCATTTTCCCAATCCATGGAGGAATGCTGCCATCTAAATGGTTCCAAGACAAGTCGAGGACCTGCAACTTCTTGCAATTCAGTAGCCAATTCGGAATGCCACCATTTAGGCCACAGTTTCCGAGAGCGAAAATCAGCAAGCTCTCGAAGCCACTCACATTTTGAGGGATTTCTTCACCATGGAAGTTTTTACTGAGTACAAGTGTGGAGAGATTCTTACAATGCTTCAACACTGATAAGGACTCTGATAAGTTTACGAGGCTATTATTTGACAACGATAGAGATAAAAGAGATGAAAGATTAGCATAACTGTAAGGGATCTGGCCAGTCAAATTATTCTTGGCAAGACTCAAGATCTTAAGCTCTTGGCAACTAGACAGAGATTCCGGCAAAGGACCAGAAAATCGATTACTGCCAAGTTCGAGGGTGCAAAGATTGGACAGTTTAGAAAAATCAAGACTGATTGCACCATCAAAGGAATTAATTCGAAGATCAAGCAATCGCAACTTAGAGCAAGCTGAAAGAGTCGAAGGCAATGGGCCAGAGAATGAATTTGCATGAGCATCAAACTCCTCTAATTCAGTTAAATTCCCAAAAACATCAGGAAGGAAACCAGAAAACCTGTTCCCGTACATACATACCGATTTAAGATTGGAAAGCTTACTGAGTTCAGGGCTCAACTCTCCAGAGAAATTATTTGAAGATATCGAAAGCTGCTGCAAAGAAGATAATGAGTATAACGAGTTAGGAATTTCACCAGAAAGAGAATTGGAATCGGCATGCAACTTCTCAAGAGCCTTGCAGTTTGCCAGAGATTCAAGCCCTCCAGTAAGGTGATTCAATGATAAGTCCACAACTCGAATGCTCTTTGACAAGCTGCAGATTTTGGAGCTGATTTGGCCAGAGAACAAATTGTTACTTATGTTGAAAGCAACAAGATTAGGAAAAACTCCAAACTCAGTGAGGTTTCCAGAGAAGGAATTCCGAGACAGGTTGAGCCACTGAATCGAATTCAATCCAGAAATCGCCTCCAACGAAGACCCCACCAGCATGTTGTGGCTGAAATCAAGAACTTGAAGCTCCTTCAAGTTGGAAAGTTCCAAGGGCAATCCACCTTCAAGAGAATTGTGTGAAAGATCAAGAACTCTCAGACTCTCCAATTTGCTTAAAGACTCTGAAACTTTCCCCTTCAAACCTCTCCCGGTTAACTGCAACATGATCACCCTACTCGCCCCCGACTTACTTCCACCATCTTCACACACAACACCATCCCATTCACAACAACCTTGATTGTTCGACCACGAAAATTTAACCGAGCCATTGATCAATTGACCAGCAAACTCCTTCAATGCAGCAAGATCACCCGGATCACAGTCTTGTGCAGTTGCTGCAAAGCTCAAGGACAGACAGAGGAAGCAAGCCAAGAATGCCCAATTCAGAAAATTCATGACTCCCACCGCCATTGATGATCAAACCAAGACTGCTATCTCAATGAAATCATAAGATTATCATCACAAATTCACCTCCCTCAGCTAGTAATAGCTAACCACGCAATCCTAGAACAAATCTTTCACAATCCCTAGAAATTAAAATGAGAAAAATTCAACTCAACCCAACTCTTTGAGTAATGCCTACTTTAGATACAGATGCAAAACCCAAATTAGAAACTTCAACCCACAGTTCCAAAGTCAAGAAAGAAACTTTGTCACTCTCAAACCAAGAAGGAGAAAACCCCACCGAGTATTTTCAGTCCCCACTCAAGAAACAACAATACCTAAACCTAAAACTAAAACCTTGCTTCATTCACACACACCCCACCTCAAATCTCAACATATGAAAAGAGAGAAAAAAATTCCAAGAAAAGCCAAGCCCACTTCCCCAAACACCTCAAAGATCACAGAAGGATAGAGGAGAGTTATGAAGCAACAACCAACTTGTCGTTGAAGCAAGGTTCCCCCAGTTTCGGATCCCCAAGTTCCAATTTTGTAGAGAGAGAGAGAAAGAGGGGAGTAGAAACTGTTTCTTTATTCGAAACCCACAAAAGAAAGCTCCTCCCTTTGTGTGACTTACAATTGAAGCGAGCGAGCAAACGCCACTTGCAGCAAACAAGCTCAATAAAGTTAGCTCCTTTCCTGCAGTGGTTTCACACTGCAAAAAGTACAAATTCAAGAACGTAAACACCTCATTAAAAGAGCTGAGTTGATAATGAAGAAACAGTGAAGGTGCGGTTCTACTTACTGAAGAAAATCCCAGTGATTTCAAAATCAAGGAAACAGGGGAAGAGGGAAAAGACCATTCTTGTACGCGACAGGAGAAAGGGAAAGTTATTACAACTCGCAAACTGCACTGCACACCGATTTATGATTTTTTCCTTTTTTTTGAATAAAAATAAAAAATGTGCGAGAGACAAAATAGACTGGTGGGATTGGTTTGAAATGATGACACAAAGAGCTGACTTTTTTCACTGAAATTAATATTTGAATATTTTTGCTGCCATTAATTTTCTTTGGACTTATCTCAAGTGAAGAATATTTGATTAAGGCTTTGAAACATTAATTTCTGTATTTAAAAAAAAAATGTTAAGCTAAAAAGTAAAACCAAGTAAATATTAGTTGAGTTTAATTAATATATACCGAAATATAGATGTTAAGTTCGGGCTCGGGTTCGGTTCGAGTTCGGGAGAGTCAAATTAAAATTAGGGGCGGAAGTCACGGATAGTAGCGGCTGTTTTTGTCTTAATTACATTAAAATCTCAAAATTAATTCATTTGAAATTCATGTGATTTCACCTACTAAAAAGTCCCCCCACACACTCATTTCCCTCTCTCTCTCTCTCCCCCAATTTCTTTGTTTGTTTTTTTAACAATCATTTTCATACAACTCGAAGAAACAAGAAATGGAAATGCCCAAATCATTTTACAATTTTATTTCTTTAATTAAAGAATGCAAACCATAATAATATACTTACTACTTACAAACAAAATTAAAAAGAGAGAAGCACTTCACAAAAAACAAAACTAGTGTAGTGTTCATGCAAGAAGAGTTAGAATTATGAATATGATAATGAGATTAAGCTTCTTAGTGAAGCTTTTTAGAGGAATGCAAGTGGAGTGGAAAAGGAAAGAGAAAAAAAGAGATGATACTAAGTAGTAGTGCATATGAGAAGAAAAGAAAAAAAAACATAATGATGTAGAATTGCACACCTTTGATAAAGAGACCTAACTCATTATCACTCTCATCGATTTCGTCACATATTACGTGCTCGTTGATTACGAGCTCGTTGAACGTTACAATAGACTGGTTGGGCTGTAACTCCATGTTTAGGTAATAACATTAAACTAAAATGAAATGGAATAGTAAATTAGCAATCCCTTGAAATATGGATTTGGTTGGAATAGGGATTCACCCACCCTTTGATTTTTTGATGCAATGATTTGTCTTGTAATCAAGTTTAAATCTTTTGTAGTTGACCAAACCCCTTAAACACTACCTAATTTATCATTTACTTGTTGATAATTGAATGATCTCTAATTAATGATTCCACTACTAATTGATAATATGAGAGGACCCTCAAATCTCAATTGAATTAAACCTCTAATCTATAAGCATATAATTGGATAATTGATCGTATTACTAATAGACCGGGTTATGGGCCTATGCAAGGAGCGCAACCACGATCAATATAGTCCCTGACATAATTTTATTATAAAGGCCAATAATCTATAAGAAATTTAACAATTAAATAGGTCCATACAACACATTTTTTATGAGAGGAGAGTGTGTATATAGGGCCCATATTTTCATATAAATTGTGGGCTCATATTTGGGATTTCTTCACACCAATTATGAAGAGTTTCCTCAAACACAGGCCCATTAAAATTATTGGGCCTTACCAATATTTCCTAGCTTATATTTGTATAATTTTTGTTTTAATTTATTACAAATAATTGAAAGCCCGAAACCAATATTTCCTCACAATGTAAGCCCATATATAAACTAATTCATTTAATATATGAAGGCCCAAAGGAATCAATAATTGGTCTCATGTCAGCCCATTATACAGTGAACACTTGCACCAAGGAATTTACCAACACTATTATACTACGCGGTAATTAGTGCAGAACCAGTCGAAATTCGATATACATAGCAAATTAACCTAGGATGTAACTAGCAAAAACAAGTGGGAGTGGAGGCAGCAGTGATAAGTGATTGATACATAGCTGTCACATACTAATCTATAACATGGTTTTGCCCCCCCTCTTCTTGTCCCCACAAATCAAATCCATAATCTTGAAAAAAAAAATTCACATCTTTTGTTCATACTAGGGGCAAAAATGTCCAAAAAACTTCAATTTCAATCCAATTTCTACACATCATGCTTGCCAGCCTAGCTATCATCCTTTAACTCAAGACAAATAATTCAATAAAATTTCAACTCTAGCCAGTCACACAAAAAAACACACATAGTAAGTACATTTAATTTGATCTAAATGCTTTAATTACACTTGATTAATCAAAAGAAAAGTTAACCAATAACCATGGTACACCATTTTTTAAAGAAAGTGAATTGAGTAAAATACTTTTAAAAAATTATAACATTCATAAAATCACACATGGGAAATTAAAGTTTACCATAGTTGAAAGTGACTGAAAAGGAATCCCATGATAAAAGGCAAAGAAAATACACTAAAGTTGAGCAATACATGGAAAAGAAAAGGGGCTGTATTTACAATAGTACCCTTTTTTCAATATACTCCCTCCGTCCCGCCCGATTTGACCCATTTCGTTTGGGCACACTTTTTAAGGAGGAGTAAATTACATTAATTAATAACCTTAAATTTGTGTTCCCAATAAAGGAAAACTAAAACTAGCCAATCAAATTAATTCTTAACAATTTAAAAGTATTAAACTAAAAAAGTGAAAGTGTAATGTTGGTCCCAAAAAGGAAATAGGCCAAGTCGGCCGGAACACCCCAATTTGGAAAACGGGCCAAATCGGACGGGACGGAGGGAGTAGTACACTCTCCTCTCATAAAAAATACCTAGATCTCTTTCTCTTGTGAGTGTGTGTGTATAGACAGAGCAGAAGGTTGGTTGAGAGAGAGAGAGAGAGAGAGAGAGAGAGAGAGAATGAAGTTCTTGTTCCAGTGTCCTTGCTGCTCATGCTTCTGCTTCCTCAAGCCCAAAAAGGGAAGCCCTAAGGAAACTAAGGAACCCAAAAAGAGTAAACCATTTTGGGTTAGAGAAAAGGAAGCCCCCAAACAAGAAGCAGCTGCTCCCAAACAAGAAGCTGCTGCTGCTGCTGCTGCCAAAGAAGATAAGGTTGAATGAATTGATTAATGTTCAAAAATTAATTTCTTACTCCATCAAATGCACTTGTTTATCATGTTTTAGTACTCTATGTTTCTTGACCCTTCCTTTCTCCCATGATAGAGAAGTACTACTTAATTCAATATTATGAGCTTTCTTTTTCTTGTCCCTTAATTGTAAAATTTATGAGTATTAAATAAAAGATACTAGTAGTGTATGATTCTTGATTTCCATGGTGTTTGTGTGGAATGCAATCATTGGCAGCTCCATAATTCTGCAATTCAGCAGCAGAGGGTAGATCTAGAAATTATGGTGTACATTTTTCTTGTTTTGAAGTAGATAAGTTTGTCTTCATTTCTTGATTCATCGGTTAATCTGAACCCTAGATCGTATAGTAATCAACAGTTAATTTATTCGACTTTCGCCTATTCGTGAGAGTTATTAATCGATACGAACTAATAATCTTAGTATAATCTAAGATTTTTGTAATGTTTTATATGCTAAGTATGTTCATAAAGTTGTAAGCTTCCATGTCTAATATAACAACCCACCCATTATCTATACACATGATTATAGTATATGATTTAGTAATAAAATTAAGTAAAGTGTTAAGTGTGGATAGAATAAATTAAACATTCTCAATTTCAAAAGTGGTGACAAATGTTTTAATTTTTATATATTCCACTTGCACAACACCTTTTATTTATTTAGTTGGGACTTTTTTTTTTTAAAATAAATAAATAATGGTATGATAAATTCCAACCATAACTGAAAATGATAGCTCAACCCAATCCCAATCAGTGAAAGGAGACTTTTTCTTAAGTTATTAATTTATAAAAGTTTTAGTATAATTCCACAATGATTTTTAATTATAATAATATTTAGCAAGAATGTAAGAATTGAAACAATAATTTTGGATATTTATTTAAATTAATCACTACTTTTGCTTACATGGAAAATTAGGCATAGCACCAAACCATGTAATAAAATGATAAAAAAAAAAAAATAGTTAGATACAGTGTCCTTGTCACATTATGTCATCTACACAAATAATACTTGAATAAAACAGCAAATTATATATAAAAATGAAAGAGATTCCAATACCAACTCCAAATAAAATACAGATTCCATCAATAATTAACTCCAAATCTAGTCTTGAATTGATTGTACATTAGTAGTATCTTATCGAATAAACAATACCCTCGTTTCGATTCTCATACTATTATGAACGACGAACGAGAAAAGAAAAATTATGCATAAATATCACGACGAGACGAGAGAGGGTATAATGTGCAATGACTAATGAGCCCCTTATACTTGCAACTTGGGCCGTGTCCAAACAAACATAAAGAAAAAGTTTGGGCCCCTAGAAAAAGTAAAGAGAAAATTAATTTGATTTCGTGCACTCTTACTATTTTCCTTTTCTTTTCTTTCTCAATACAATTACTATTAATATTGAAATGTACTAATAAGCACGAGCCACGTGTCATATTTTAGGGCTCTCTCTCTCTCTCTCTCTCTAAAAAAGTAACAACCTTAATCACAATTATGTATGGAAATGGAACTCACGTCATGAGCCGAGTCGTGACAGAATTAGTATGAATTCCGTTTGAGTTGACTTTGATTTTCACTTGGCTGCGTATTTAACTGATTTTATTGAATTAATTAAGTTGGTTTCGCACCGAAATTAATAAAAATTAAAGGAAAATAAAGCATTCGTCGATTACGATCTCTATAAATACTACAATGGTGCGTGAAAATGAGATTAAAATTCGTGAAAAAAGGGGTAGGTGGAGATGGATTCAGGTTCAGGCGGCGGCAAGGAGGCGGCGACCGCTCCACTCCTCGATAGGAAGCCAGCGGCGGCGGCGGAGGGGGTTCTGAGCAGGTTTATCGATGTGGCGGAGGCGAAGGAGCAGGTGGCGTTCGCGCTGCCGATGATCCTCACCAACTTCGCCTACTACTTCATCCCTCTCGTCTCCGTCATGTTCGCCGGCCACCTCGGCGAGCTCGAGCTCGCCGGATCTAATCTAGCCAATTCATGGGCTGCTGTCACCGGTTTCTCCTTCATGGTAACGTTTCCTCTCCTCACACACTCGATTCATTCCTCTGAATCTCTGCGTTTGAATCCGTTAGCTGTAATTAGTCCGTTTAACTGTTTTAGCGATTGCGACAAAGGATACTGTTGATATTTTCACTCGAGTTGTTTATTGTCAGATTCGATTGATTGCTGCACTATGAAGAAATTCAATCGGTTTATTGGTAGAAATAGTAATTATTGACTTGTTTTGATGATTGGATGCTAGTATTTTAAGGTTTTCTAGTTTGGTTTGACTACCAAATAGGGGGTTTGGTAGTTGACAGTTTAATCATTCTTTGAATCTTTGTTAGGTGACTGTATATGTATGCATAAAGTCATCCCCAGAAAAAGGAAAAAGGGGATCATAACCCTTTAGAATAATTTATGTTTAGAAAAATTACGTTTCTAGCTGTTAGATTTTCACTAATATGCAAGAAGTATTTAGCTAGCATGACCAGCCTATGTGGATGTGAGAACGAACGACGTTATTTCGATGAACTTTTGGTACCATCCGAATCATATTGTAGAATTCTTAATCATTGACTTGAAGCTGGTTCAACTTTTAGGTAGGCTTGAGTGGTTCACTCGAGACCTTATGCGGACAAGGATTTGGAGCGAAAATATACAGGCTAATGGGAGTATATCTCCAGACGTCTTCCATTTTATCTCTCTTTTTCGCTGTTCTTGTGGCTGTTCTGTGGTGGTATTCAGAAACCGTCCTTATTTTACTACACCAAGACCCTCAGATAGCAAACTCGGCTGGTCTGTATCTCAAGTATCTGATACCGGGGCTATTTGCTTATGGAATCTTGCAAAATATGTTGAGGTTTCTTCAGACACAATCAGTTGTTATGCCGCTTGTAGTGTGCTCGATGGTCCCTCTTTTCCTGCATGTTGGGATTACCTATGCTTTGGTGAATTGGTCCGCACTTGGATTTAGAGGAGCTCCCTTGGCAGCTTCTATATCTCTGTGGATCTCTGTCTTCATGTTGGGGACCTACTTGCTTAAGGCGAAGAAATTTGAAAAGACATGGGATGGATTTACTACTGAGTCTTTCAGCTATTTATGTACAAGCTTGAAGCTTGCTTTGCCTTCAGCAGCAATGGTTTGGTGAGTGATGATTACCTGTAACTTTCTACGTTTCAATTTCTTTATTTAACACTATGGCTCTCTCTTGAATCAGTTTGGAATATTGGGCTTTCGAGATCCTTGTTTTATTGGCCGGATTGATGCCAAACTCAGAGATCACTACGTCCCTCATAGCTATGTGGTAAGTATTACGTATAATGCATCAACTTCATTTGATTTGACATCTGATTTTAAGGTCAATTTGTGAGTCAATTATTCATTGATCTCAAACCTACATATTCAGTGTCAACACGGAAGCCATTGCTTACATGATTGCTTACGGCCTCAGTGCTGCAGCCAGGTAAGAATCCGTTCCAAATTTCTCTGTTTCAAGGCTATCGCTCCTGCTAAATCCTGTTACCCACTCTTGCAGCACGAGGGTGTCCAACGAGTTAGGCGCTGGAAATCCCGAGCGAGCAAGGCATGCAATGGGTGTCACTCTTAAGCTAACTGTTGTGTTTGCAGTTGTTACAGTTTCAGCTCTGGCCTTTGGTCATAATCTCTGGGCCAGCGCCTTCAGTAATAGTCCTGTTATAATCGACGCATTTGCCTCTATGACGCCGTTTCTTGTCATCTCCATATTATGTGACTTCATTCAAGGAATACTATCCGGTCAGTGTTCTCGTTGCAATATACACCGCAACAGTGCCATGATCTTTATGCTGTAGTACTGAAACAGGATATTGGTTCTTGCAGGGGTAGCTAGGGGCTGTGGTTGGCAGCATCTGGTAGTGTTCATCAACTTGGGAACATTTTACCTCATCGGCATGGTTGTTGCTGCTCTTCTTGGATTCAAGACTAATCTCCACGCCAAGGTAATCCTCAAACGTATATCTATGCATGCATTGTTCTTTGCTGGATTGGTTGAAACTCGAACTGAACCGATAGCCGAGTTTCCTGGAAATCTCGGTTGAATCGAAACTGAAAATCAGTTCATGATTGTACTCATTGACGGATGACTTGAATTTGAGACCTTAGTCACATGCATTACCTCCCACTATCAGACCAACACACCACTTGAAATATTGTAAACATGAATCCTGTGTGGTTGGTGCAGGGGCTATGGATTGGGCTTATTTGCGGTCTTTCAGCCCAAACGATTGGGCTTTCTCTGCTCTCCAAGTTTACAAACTGGAAACGGATCGAGATGGCCCAAGATCCATCTGCCAAGACCGGCGAAGGCCACGTGTGAGCCTCGACTCGAGTTCGTGTTGCATCTTCTAGTGTAAATTTTACACGCCATTTTGAATGATAAAGTGTTTTATCCATGTTCTGTTTTCTTTTTTCTTAGTTGTAGTTTAGGTAAAAGAAAATCCAGCCCTACGTAACATGTATGGTTGCAGTTTCACAGATCGAAGCAGATCAAGTTTTATGTGCAATGAAAATTAGAGGATTTTTTTTTTTTTTAAAATTAAAAAAAAGTGTCGTGTGACAATATTCAATAATACGTAACGAATTTCCATAAATATTAAAAAATTGATATCACAATTCAAATTCACACCGTTGCAGGAATACATTAAAGTTAGTTGGTTGGAAATTAAATTGAGTTTCTGTATTAGATATAGATAGAATGAAATCATCAACCTATCTATATTCAGTACTCGCTCACATATATTTATTTGGGCTTCTATTCTATCTAACTATAAACAATTCAAAAATCATTACAACTCAATTTAAATATAAATCAATTAAGGAATATAATATAGCATGGTATTAGTTTGTAAGTACCAAACTTAAAACAGATTATTTAATGAACAATAATGAATTGGTACTATTAGAAGATTGAGTTTTCACGTGGTCTATCAACATTCGCAAAAACCAACTTCTTTTCTTAGTCTCTTTTTTTAATCACTATATTTTATTAATTGCTGCATTATCAACTCCAACGAATAAGAAATTTTAAAAATGAGAAATTGGACAAAAACAAGATTTGCGTGACATTTGCTCTCTGTCACTCTCGACCTCTAGGCCACGTGGCAGATTTATTTTGCATGTACGCTCGTTTACAACATGACAAGTTACATGTATGCTCGTTACAACATCTCCCTATTGTATTAACGGATGACGAAAATTGCATCTCAATTGACATCAATGAACGAATAACCGTTACATGTCTATTTCAAAAGCCAAAATGTTAGGTTTTGAATATATTTTTGTGACGATCAATACAATAAAAAATGCAAGATCGAAATGTAATAAAGTTAGGGAAAACCTCGATTAAAAAATGTACATTTACTATAGTATATTTATGAAATACTAATGCGCCTCAATCCTAACAATAGAGTGTATAGCTCATTAATCATAATCACATAAAAGGTCGGCGTATTGCAGTGGGGTAGGTGTGGAATACCGAATATGGATTTGCGACGCGGCGAAGAGGCGGTGCAAAAGAATCCCTTGCTCGACAAAAAACCGCCGCCGCCGTGGCTGAACAAGCTGATCGACGTGGAGGAGGCGGGGAAGCAGGTATCGTTGGCGCTGCCCATGATCCTCACCAACGTCGTCTACTTCTTCATCCCCCTCGTCTCCGTCATGTTCGCCGGCCACCTCGGCCAGCTCGAGCTCGCCGCCGCCAACCTCGCCAACTCCGTCGCCGCCGCCTCCGGCTTCGACCTCATGGTGGGGCTGAGCGGCGCGCTGGAGACGCTGTGCGGCCAGGGATTCGGCGGGAAGATGTACGGCGTTCTGGGGGTTTACCTCCAGGCGTCGTGCGTGGTCTCGGCGGCCTCCTCCGCCGCCGTGTCGGTCCTCTGGTGGTACTCCGAGCCCGTCCTGATCGGGCTGGGCCAGGACCCGCTCATCTCGAGGTCGGCGGCGGCGTACCTGAGGTGCCTGATTCCGGCGCTGTTCGCGCAGGGGTTTCTACAGCACATTTTGAGGTTCCTTCAGGCGCAGTCGGTGGTGTCGCCGCTGGTCGCCTGCGCCGCCGTGCCTCTGGCCCTCCACGTCGGAATCGCGTACGCGCTGGTGAGGTGGGCGGCGCTGGGGCTGAGGGGGGCGGCGATGGCGGCCTCGATCTCGCTGTGGATATCGGCGGTGATGCTGGGGCTGTATGTGGTGCGGGCGAGGGAGTTGAGGGACACGTGGCGGGGTTTCAGGTGGGAGTGCTTCGGCCATGTTTTCCCCTACTTGAAGCTTGCTCTTCCCTCTGCAGCCATGGTGTGGTAAGTCTCTCTCTCTCTCTCTGTGATAAATTATAGTATAAATTAATTTGATTAATTTAATTGTTAAAATGAATGAATGAATGAATTTGTCATCAGTTTGGAGTATTGGGCATTCGAGATTCTTGTGGTGTTAGCTGGATTAATGCCTGATTCACAGCTCTCTACTTCAGTTATAGCAATGTGGTAAGTTACTTATATATACGTCGAGACGAGACGAGACGTTTCTTGAATATACTTATATGTTAATTACGAGTGATGATGGTGCAGTGTGAATACAGAGACGATATGCTACATGATCTGTTATGGACTGAGTGCAGCAATTAGGTATACGATACTCAATATATACATATATACTAGTAGTATAATTGTTATGAGCTAGTTTGATTGAAAACTTGTTTGCAGCACAAGGGTGTCTAACGAGTTAGGAGGGGGCAACGCCGAGGGAGCTCGGCACGCGACACGCGTCGCCCTCAAGCTAACCGTGATTCTGGCCGCCGGCGTAGTTTCCACGCTCTGCTTGGGTCATAACATATGGGCTTCCTCCTTCAGCAACAACCCTCTCGTACTCCACGCCTTCGCCTCCATGATCCCGTTCCTCCTCGTATCCATTCTTTGCGATTTCCTTCAAGGAATTCTCTCAGGTCGATTTCTCTCCCTCTCCCCGTCCCGTTCATAAAGAGCTCGTTTTATCGAATAATATTAACATTCAAATATGTTGGTGGAGTGGGGTGCAGGGGTGGCGAGGGGATGTGGGTGGCAGCAGCAGGTTGTATACATAAACTTGGGGAGTTTCTACTTGATCGCCATGCCTCTTGCCATTCTCCTTGCTTTTAAATTTCTTCTACATGCCAAGGTCGGTCACACCATATATTCATTATTCTATCAATACTGTCTTTCATCCCGTCTGATTACGTATCTTTTACTATATCGTAATAGTGAGTTGTTGGTGCATGCAGGGATTATGGATTGGGTTGACATGTGGCCTAGCAGCCCAAACCATGGGGCTTTTTGTGCTCTCAAGATTCACTAATTGGACTAGGATAGATTTGTTCCAACATTGTTCATTAATCAATCCAATCCCATTGTAGGTTTAATACAAAATCAACTCTTTTTTTTTTTTGGGTTAAATATTATATGCTTCTCTCTCATAGTTTAATGTTGGCCCATTTAGGTGGGCCCGCTCCAAATAAGGCCCAATATTTCATTTAACAAAAATTTATTATCTTAATTAATCAAGCTATTTATTGTAATTAATACCATTAATCCATTTGTTTTAATACAACAGTCAACTATTCCTTTAATTCATTTCTTTCTTTCAAGATGTACATTAAACCTTGTTTATTTAATTACTTAATCTGCTTAGAAGAATACTTAGGAATAGTCTTCTTTCGAATCAATAAATTAACACAAGGCATCTTATTTATGAGGTTGAAAATTAATGAATTGATGATCCATTTATATTCTAACAAAATTTGAAATTTCGCCTAGTTTTAGATAATTAAAATTAACTGAATTTCAATTAGGGCCTAATTTGTAGCAAACGTAGTCGTCGTTTAGTTTAAATTATAGGCAAGGGTCCATATCTACGGTCTTTAATTAGCTAGGGTTACCTGCCTAATTATTTATTACTCCACTCCCATACAAGATTATAAGGTCTTCTACTTTCTTCGGTAACATACTACCGTACATTCAGATGAAAATAAGACGTTATTTAATTATGAGACGGAAAGAGCAAAAGATATACATATGCACTCCGATACCTACATCGACATGCTTAATGATCATGATTGATACGAATACTTCATAGTCCCATACCATGCAATGTGGTAGTAGTAAATGTGGGTCTTATCCCACAAACCAGAAAAAAACATAAATACAGAGAGGCAATTTATTAGTAGTAGAAAATGCAACGTTAATACACAAACTTTATTTCCCGTTTTATTTTTTGGTGGGGGGCAACGGTAACCTTTTCTACTACACAAACTCTATCTCTTCCTATCTCTTCTCTCTTCTCTCTCTCTCTCTATATAATTCCACATATCTCCATACACGCACTACACACTAAACACACACTCAGGTACATACGTGTTTGGGTTAGGGTCGCTTTCATCATCTAGATTTCCGGTGCCACCTTCTTCTTCGCTATATTAATTATTCACCCATCTTCTCTCTCTTATTCATCTCATTCATTCAAACCCTCCTCTTCCATCCATGGCGGCGGCGACGGCGACGACGATGTATGCTGTTTTAGTTGTTATGTTATGCTGTTTGGCGCATTCATCGTATGCTCGCCAGTTCGTGGCGGGAGGTAGAGATGGTTGGGTTCTCAAGCCTTCCGAGGATTACGCCCATTGGGCCTCAAGAAATCGATTTCTAGTCAATGACACCATTTGTAATTAGTCCCTCCCTCTCTCTCTCTCTCTCTCTCTCTCTCTCTCTCTCTCTCTCATTTGTGTGTGAATGAATTTGCAGTGTTCAAGTACAAGAAAGGGTCGGATTCTGTGCTGGTGGTGAAGAAGGAAGACTACGACAAATGCAACGTCGACAGTCCTCTGCTCAAGCTCGACGACGGCGATTCTGTCTTCAAGTTTGACCGCTCCGGCCCTTTCTACTTCATCTCCGGCAACAAATCCAGCTGCGATCAAGGCCAGAAGTTGACCACCGTCGTCATTTCCATGAGGACCCCACCCTCGTCTCCCAAAGTATCGCCGCCAGCTCCGTCTCCCGGAGGTGGAGGTGGTGGAGCCGAAGCTCCCTTCGTTCCATACGGTGGAGCTCCAGCACCGGCTACCTCTGGTTCCGGTCCATCTACGGCGCCGCCAGGGTCTGGTAACAGTCCTTCTGGGGCTCCCGAGGGGTCATCGGGGTCGGGGTCCGGGTCTGCTCCATCTCCGGCGCCGGAGGGTTCATCGGGATCCGGGTCTGGTCCATCTCCGTCTGGGGCTCCGGAGGGTTCGTCGGGGTCAGGGTCCGGTCCATCTCCGGCTCCGGAGGGGTCGGGTTCGGGGTACAGTCCATCTCCGTCGCCTGAGGGGTCCGGGTCCGGGTCCGGGTCCGAGGGTCCGTCTCCGGCAGGTGGGTCGTCGGGTTCGCCGTCGTCATCGACGATGCCGGGATCGCCCGGTTCTTCTCCGCCGGGTTCGTCTACAGCAGGAGGGCCAGGCTCTTCGATGGCGCCAGGAGGCGGGACGCCGGCGGATGCGAACTCGCCGCCCGGGGCTGCGGCGGCGCCGCCATGCAGCGCTTCTCTTCTGTTGGTGTCGATTGTGTTAAGTTTTGGTGCGATTATGGTATCACCTTGAATGTTTTAGGTTTGTGATTTGATTTAATTAAGCTATATTTAGTAGAGGAAATTTAATTATTAGTACTACAAATACTATTTCCATTTGTTTGTTGATTTTGAGTATGGTTGTATAAATATTAATACTCCTATTCCTATATGGGAGTAGTATTGTTATTGTTATTACTCTTTTCTTATCCTAACGTATCATTACTTCTAATTCAAAATTAGACTTAATCACGAAATTTAACCCTCTATTACTATACCAACGTATATTCGTGGTGTTTCAACTTTATACGACTTTTTGTTTGGTATTAAAATGAAGTAGAGATCATAGTCAAATTGATGGTAAACATATAATGTTGAGTATTAGTTATAAAAATGTTTGTTAAGGAGAACAAAACACATGTTAATTATATATTTTAGACATGAATAAATCATGAAGAATAAATAATATCGATGGTATTTTGGTAAATATATTAGAATAAGAGAAAAAAGAAAAGCAAATGGTTATCAACGAATCAAGAAAGTAAAAAGGAAATTTTATAGAAAGGGACTGCACTGCACCCATAACGTGTTTCTCACATATAGTGGACACAATTTAAATCAGATTTTTTTTTTTTTTTTTTTTTTTTTTTTTCTCTATTATTACTATTACTATTATTTTCCCTTTTGTAAGAACACCATTTAATTTCCGGCACCAATGAAACCATACATAGTTGGCCACGTGTCGAGACCATCAAAATCTTTGACCCTTGACTCTTTGTGTCGGCAACAGAAAATAATAAAATCAAGGAATATACGAATAATATTTGTAGAAAATAATCCTACATCAAGAAATTGTATTGTTTCAAAATATACTAAAATAATTTATTTATTTAATTTTGTCTTTGTTCAAATATTACAAAATCGAATAGTTGTCTCTTAGTAGAGGTGTGATTAAATTCTACGTAAAATTAATTTAATTGTAGCTACTTGTCCACGACATTATTGGGCCATTTGTATGGATAAATTAATCATTGATTTAAGGAAAATTACGTCTACCTTTCCATAGCTCCAAGATAATAAAATTACGTCTACTTATATGTTGATGAATGAATTCCGGTAGCCACGTATAATATTTTGTCGCATCTAATAAATGAGATAGCTCAATCTAGAAATTGACCCGGCCCACACTTACGGCCCAATGGACTATTCGGATCGGCCCAAATCGAGAGAGAGAGAGATGAGGAGACGAGTGGATAAAACAAAATTTAATCCAACAAACAAAACAAGAAAAGGATGGGATGAGAATTGATGCCTAACGAAAATGCCGGTTCGCCGCATATTACAAACAAAAAAACACCAAAATAAAAATAAAAATATAACCAAACGCATTCATTCTCTCATTCCCTCTCTAATAAGGAAAAGTATAGCATTTGCAAGAAAGGCATTAATCAAGCATGAGTCTCCAACTGCAACTACTCCTCTTGACGGCGGTGGTGGCCGCCATGGCCACCGCCGCCACCTCGGCCGACCACCCCATGTACGTCGGGATGGGAAGCTACGGCGGCATGGGCCAGGGCCTCGTGGCCGATTCCATGAGCCATCTCGACTCCGAGATGATGATGGAATCGGACATCTCGCGGCGCCAGCTGACAAACGCGGGGTACATTAGCTACGCGGCCCTGGCCCGGAACCGGGTGCCGTGTGACCAGCGCGGGCAGTCGTACTACAACTGCCGCGGTCACCAGAAGGCCAACCCCTACAACCGCGGCTGCACCAGGGTGACTGCCTGCGCCAGAAGCACCCGTTGAATGTTTGTTTTGGTTCTCTAATCACGTGTGCATGTGCATGGCGTGTGATTAGGGTTTCTAATCTGTGCTTTCGATTTCTTTATTCTTTACATTTTCCTTGTTTTATACTGTACCTGTTGATTTAATTTCCCAGTTTGTATAAAGAAGTTATGCTTCCACCATTTCCTTTTTTGGCATTGATCGATGACTGTCACGTGTCAATAAAATATATTCGAAAATGGATTTTTATACGTAAAATTAATTCTCTACGGATTTTTAATTTTTATAAAAAAAGAAAAAAGATGATATACAGCAATCGTACTACATTGAATGTTCCCTGCTGCATGAGTATATGAACTCAAAACATACAGATTTTTCAAAGGGCAAAACTTAAACTAAGGTTGAAGTAGCGAATTAGCCATTAATGGGGAAATGCAGCTATCAAAACAGCCACCACCGCCGCCTCCCCTGCTTCTGCTGCACCGGAAAACACAGTTAGTTGTGTAGAAAATCGATTGTGTGTGGATGAGTGTGTGTGTGCGAGTGCGCAGAGTACTAAAAAATGTTCGTCGAGGATGAAAAGATTAAGAATGAGGCCAACCTTGTGATCTTGATTCTGGTTGGATTGCTGTACTATAGCTTTTGGAAGAACACTGTTCTCGATATTCCGCAGGTATGGCTCCACTTTCTGCTGCAGCATCTCGTTTATCTGAAAATCGAGCAAGAGCAAAACAAACAACATCAACCTCATCATAAACCGAGGGTAGAAAACTTCTTTCGGCTAAACAGTGCAGCCGGAAAAAAATCACTTACCTTCTCTTCACGCCACTTTGCCTCCCACTGAGCGTCCAATATCTGCTCGGCAATTTCTCTTTGAGCATTAAGAAGAATTGTCATCTCGTACAGCTTTTTCGGATCTTTAAGGTCTTCCTCACTCCAAGAAGATGCATTCAGTGGAAGGTCCAATTCCTGTAAAAATGCTAAGATCAACACACGGAAAGAAGGCAGAAATCTCTACAGTGTGATTGGACTTTAAAATCATTTAGTGATATAAATTAATTATTTCGGTTAACACTTGACACTAGAAGCATAAACAGAAATCACGAAAACGTACGTACCCCCCAATTGTCAGGCCTCGGAGGTGGATTAAGCTTTAGCACTTCTGTCTCAAGAGCTTTCTTGGCATTATAGTACGGAATGTTTTTCACAATGATAGGATCATCCTTAGCACGGATCGGATCGATCGAGATTAAAGCCTGCCAAAATTTGATGCTATTATCAGTGTAATTTAAATGCCTATCAACTTTCCTACATCATTGTGGAACGTAAGCTCTTTTCCCAAATGCAGGTTTTTGATATAAATTAATGAGTACACTTGAAGATAAATATAATCACCAGGTTTTTAGCATTGATCGATCAAATATAACAACGAGAAATAACCAATTCTCATGACATATAATGTAAGTTTGAAGTTCCATTGAAGTTCTAGAACACATTTGGATGATGAATAAAAAAATTATACGGATTACTTGTAAATAGAATTCTACCTCTTGCAAGTATTCCCACCCAGGCTTCCGTTTGACCACTTCATCACGGAGTTGATCATACCGCATAGATTCCTAAACCATGGTAAATATGACCATGAAACCATATAAGTCAACTTTATACAGATATAAGTCGAATCTGAGCACACTAGCAGCTTGTGCTTTATATTCAAGGAGAAACAATACTTTCTATCATGGACAGGGAAGCACAGAAGGCCGCATATATTCTAACCGTAACCACCCGACAAAAGACAAAAGTCTAACAAAGAGGAATCAGTTACCTTGTATTCCCACCAAATTTTCTGCTTGACATCTTCATCATATTCAAAACCTCCAACGATCTGAGGAAGGGTTATCAACCAGAATGCACCAATGCTTGGGTCCTTCATACTATGGACTATATGCTGCAAAGAGAAGAAAAATTAGTAAGGCAGCTACCCCTTTCTCAAAAGACAGTGATCTCAAAATTTAAGACTGCAGTTTGAGAAAGCCGGGATTATCCAGAAAACACTAGCACACTAAATTCATCTAACATAGAAAACGAAAATAACACTTACCTCGTAAGGATATTCCATCTTCCGCATGATGTTCATAGCTTTCCAAGGGGGTTCCATTATCTGACAATTGGGACAAAAAACAAAGAAAGGTATGAGTTTTGCAGGAAATATTCAGCAATATCATGAGTATGCTACTCAAGTGACAAACCACCACAAAATTAGGACATAAATCCATAAACGAGAACATAATGGCGGCATATCTTACATCATCTGCAGATATCCTAATTGGTGACTTGCCTTTGCATTCTGGACATTTCATCACCCCCTGCAAAGAAAGATGCGTGGCCTAAAATGATTAATCACCACTCAATGATATAGTACTGGTAAAATGGGATACATGTAGGATCAGTGAAGTTCCCTTTAGTCACAAATGTCAGAAAAAAAGAATGCTCAAGAACCATATTGCAAATTTGCAGTATATATCGATGTAGGCCATACCGATCCATTGCAGTCTGGGCATTCTTTAGATGGCAAGGGCAAGTGGTCGAGACTTGAAGGAAGATGAACCAACTCAGCTCGGTTGTCAGCAATTGCATCGGCAATATTTTCAGCTGTTGCCTTCTCCCCACTACAAGAGTTATCAATAGCACATTATTAATGAAGCATCCACTAGCAAACTGAGATGCCAAAATTCCCACATAAAGACATAAAGTATAACTAACACCAACAATCAAGCTCACGGAGAGAAACACCGCAGGCACACAATAAATTATTACGTCAGGATTATGTATCTGTGAGTCTGTGAATGGTTCAACATCATAGTACAGTTTTACTGCTATACATTGGAACACAAGAAGTCATCACAATATAACACAGTGACAGCCAGAGAGATAGAATAGGCATACAAGTTCTGGTACATGAATATGTATGCGGAAAAAAACATTTGAATAGATAATCGGTACAATCATCCAATGTCATAAACAACAAAAACAGTTAAACTATCGTATAATTTGTACTATTAGATAGCTTGATTATGTTAAACAGCATATAAGTGTTGAGATACCTTCTCAAAGCATAATTCTTTACTTGGTATTGCACCTTTCCCGAGCCTCTGCACATTGTGCATTGCATAGCCTGCCAACCACAGCAAGTTCGACAATTCCTGCATTTTGAGAATTCAGCTTCATTAACTTCTGTAGTTAGCTATATGCACATCTCTAGACTAAATAATTATTACTGGTTTTCCCAAATTGAGTAGTAAAGCTTCATGAGAAATCGTTTCGCATTTTCTGTACTACACTATTCTTTGAGTTACAAGTGAGCTAAAAAACAACCTTTGAGACAAAACCTTCTTTCCCAATTCGAAAGCAATATCATAAGTCCCAAGAGTAGCAATGGCCTGAAACCAATTCATCAAATTAATGCACAATACATGGATTTTAATACATCAGAGCAGAAGAATTAGCATGCCAAAACTGTCACCTACTCCAA